>OY744478.1:1442166-1921813 GCA_963556175.1 Tipula confusa
AATAAAAATTTAGTTTTATTTCAGTAAGTCTGTTCGAGTAACAGATTATAAAAAAAAATCCTACGATAAAGTTGATTTTTTAAATTTTCAAACGGCTATATCGGAAACTAAGTATCGCAGCTACGTGAAAAAAGCATTCTCAAAAATAACTTATCTAAAAAAATGTTAAAATATGAATAAACATAAAAATATAAAATTAAAAAAAAAATTTAAATATAAAAAAGTCCTCCGATTAAGTTGATTTTTCGAATTTTTAAATGGCTATATCTCGGAAACTAAGCGTCGAAGCGACTTGAAAATAGCATTTTAAAAAACTTAGTTTACATCACGGATATGCATGCTATAACAGTTATTTTTCTGTTTATATGTGGGTCATGACTGCTATACATTAATTTTGATTAGTGTATTAGTAAATCGGATTCTTCCATAATTTTCTGTATTATATTTCATAATATACAGATCAAAAACGTCTCTATAGAAAGACCAACTCATTTTTTCGTACACTTATATTACTTCATATCCGCCTCAATAAAGTAGTATTGATAAACGTCTCTGTAGAAAGCCCAACTCATTTTTTCGTACACTGATACTACTACATATCTGCCTCAATAAAGTAGTATTGGTACAAAAACGTCTCTATAGAAAGCCCAACTCATTTTTTCGTACACTGATACTACTACATATCTGCCTCAATAAAGTAGTATTGGTACTATAACAAACAACAAAGCAAAAATAACATAAAAAAACTAATTATATTAGTGTTAGTAAAAATATTTTTTGTTTTTATTTTACGCTATATCTGTCGACAACCAATACTAGATCAAAGAGGCGCTTTGTCCCTTTAAATTTTTGAATAGTTGGTCTTTCTATAGAGACGTTTTTGTACAGATACTAATTCTCTTTGTGTAACGTTTTCTATACATTTAAAAATAAGTTAATATAAACAGGGATTCCCCGATTTTGAATTAAGTATATTATTTTTGTTTTGGTTTGTAATAAAGAATTGCATGAATGCTATAGCATTTATTATTTCATACAAATTTATTAAGTTGATAAAAAATTGTGTTTTAGGATGGTCATCTGCTGTTTGACGGGCAAATTATTTTTGTCTATTTTTTAATCATTTTTATGATAAATTATGTTTTAATAATAATATTACATTATTATAAAAATGTGTTCGTATCAAAAAAAACTGTGAAAGACTTCACAAGTTGTTCGAAAAAGTTGGCTCGGACGTAGAAAATTCCAAATATCCAGATATTCGGAATGATTCAGAATCTGATTCCTTTTCAGATGTGAGTTTGATAGAGATCTGGATTACAATCCAAGCGAAGAAGAGTCCGAAACAGACAATGAAGTGGAATTAGAGAGCGATACAATTCGAACAAGTGAAGATTTAAGAGTATTTTCCACGATGAAACACATTTTGTATGCACGAAAAACGTAAGGTAAAAATATAAAGTTAACTGTTGTACGAGTGAGACGGACAACTTTTGCTGCACACTGTGCATACAAAATTATTTTTGTATTTTTTTCGTTTTGTCGCCATAATTATGGCAGCAAAACAAAAAAATACAAAATACTTTTTATGGTTGAAAATTGCTGCAAAATAGACATGCACATAAAATTTGTGTTTGGATGGAAAATATTTCTCACACACAATTATACAATTTTTGTTTATTTTTTTTTATAGCTAAGTTCATTTTATTTTTATTTTCAGTATAGCAAGAACCAAAATTTTGAGGTTATAAAAATTAAATACATTTTTGATATTATTGAGATAATTTGATAATATTGTTATATTGTGTTGTAATATATTCATCAGATCAATTTTTCGAATCTATAAATATTCATTAAAATTCGCCAATCTCACATTAAAATAAAAAAATACAATTTATTTTGGATATGTGCAAAATATTTTTTGATTTTTTTAGGTTATTTAGGGAAGACGTCAATTTATATAAACTATAAAATTTAGCTATAAAAAAAAAACAAAAAAACAGTTGTCTTTGTCACTCAAGTATAATTTAACACTATCTTTCTTTTTTTGGTTTTGCTGCAGATTTTAATGTTTGGCTTCAGAAAAAATATGTTTCATCGTAAAAAAACACTATTATCCGATGAAAACGACGAAAATTGGCAAGAAAATATAAAAAACATACCGGAGTTTTATTTTTCAAATGAAGACGCTGGTGTCAAAATTAACGTTGATGAAAATTCAAGTCCCCGAGATATTTTTGATCAATTATTTTCTAAGGATGAAATTGGAAAATTAGTAAATGCATCTAATGCTTATGGGAAAGAATTGTGCAAAGCTAACCAACCTTGCACAAGGAATCAGCGAGCTGTTGTCTTTCACGATACAAGTGTATTAAAGATGAGTAAAATTTTGGGACTTTGTCTTCTTCAAGGTCGGAGATCTAGCCCTAGCATTCGCCATTGCTTCTCAAGGGATTCTCTGTACTACACACCAATTTTTTAATACACAATAACTGGCCGCCGTTTTGAGCAAATATTGCGTTGTTTTACTTACAATATGACAGAAGATGACTACAATGAAAATTAAGGAAAGTTTATCCTTTACTAAATCTCCTCTTGGCGAATTTCAAAGCAGCAATTTCACCGCCTAAATAATTGTCGTTAGACAAATCATTACTTTTGTTCCGAGGCAGATTGAGTTTTAAGCAATACATCAAAAATAAAAAGGTCAAGTATGGAATTAAATTTTATAGTCTTACAACTAGTGATGGATATTTGCTAAACACGTAAATTTGTGAAGGGAAAGCGGAATCATCTGCAACAATGTTCGAAATTCAGATTCTAGTAATGCAGTTAATGCAACCCCATGTAATTGAATAACTTTAAATAGAAGGTGACACCGCTATCTTTGCAGCAACATACGAGCCAAGTGTTAATAAATTGTACTACGAAATACAAATGTCTGTGTCTTTCCTAAATTATGTCCACGAATATTTCTTATTTTATGTAATTGGTACGTTTATATTTCCAATTCAAAAATGTGTTTGTAGGAACGCATGTGTTTGTTAGACGAATGTGTTAGTAAGTAGTAAATTGTGTGAAGATTTAAAAAAAAATAAACAGACTGTTATTCTTTTCTTTTGATCAAAAAGAAAACATAATTTTAATTCGTAAGGAGAAAATAGAATTTTTTTGTTTCAATTGACTTTATTTTACATCGATTTGTTATTTTCCCGCTTACCTTGGGTAGGGGCTAGACAAAAATATTGTGTTATGTGGTCTGATTATTACTGTACTTTATTTGACATTTGATTTATATACTAAAAACAATGCATAGTTGCATTATTCGACAAGTTACACTAACAATATTACACTAACAACATATGCATGATAATATGATAACATGTAAATTGTAGTGTTTACAAATTATACATTATCGGAAATAGAATTCTGTTTATTTACTGAACATACTCCTAGACAGGATTGAGCTTCACTGCTCTAGTGTATTATTTGTGTGTTACTTCATGACTTAGCATGATTCTGTTTGCAGCTGGAGGTTGTGCACGTATAAGTTCTTCTGTGGCTTATTTTCTGCAGTTGCTGTTTCGTTAATAGGAAGAGAGCAAACCTTTGTAATAGGGCGCTTAAATTTACCACCACTGCTGTTTTTTTTAATTGTTACTACTCTCGTTAAATTATCGTTACCAGGATGGAGCTCTACAATTCGTTAAAGAGACCTACAAGGTGGTAGAATATTATCTTTTTTGATCAGGACAACATCATCTATCTTCACCTCGGGTTGTTGGAAGTTCCATTTTCCTCATCTTTGAAGGGTATTTAAGTAGTTGGTTGACCAGCGCTTCCAAAAGTGTTGAACAAGTTTTGGTACTAACCTCCAGCGCTGAACAGGAGAAATGTTTTATTTCAGTATGTTTGACTCTGCCTGAGCAACTAGCGACTCCCCAATTAAAAAGTGACCTGGTGTTAGTATCATCTCCTGTGGATCTGCAGATACTGTCGTTAGAGGTCTCGAATTTAGGCATGGCTCAATTTTAGATGTCACTAAGGCCAACTCCTCGGATGTAAGTTTACTCTCACCAACTACTCGCTTGAGATGGTGCTTCATTGATTTGACTGCAGCTTCCCAAAGTCCTCCAAAATGTGGTGCTAAGGACGGTATGAAATGTTATGTGGTTCCGCCTGTAGCTAGCATTTCTTGAAGATGTGGAATAGCCTATTTAATGGCTTCATGTTTTCTTTTTCTAGTATGGATCGGGCTCCAACGAAGTTTGTTCCATTGTCTGAGTGGATATTTTTGCAAAGTCCTCTGCGTGCTATAAACCTCTAGAACGCTGCTAAAAACGAGGTCTGGTCACTTACAATTTCAAAGTAAATTGCTTTAGTTGAAAAGCATACACATACCGCTATATATCCCTTGTATATTTTTGTGCCTCTACCTTTTGAGACTCTCACTTGAATAGGGCTTGCAAAATCTACTCCAGGATGCGTGAAAGGACGTGAAGAAGTTATCCTTTCTTTTGGTAAGTTTGCCATCAGTTGTGTTTTAGTGGTAGCCTAAAAGCATACTATGCACTTGTTGATTTCCGAAAGAACTCTTTGTTTAGCATTTGTAAACCAATAAACCGTTCATAAGTGGGCTAAAGTTAATTGAGTTCCTCCGTGTAGTGTTTTTAAATGGGCATCTGCAATTAATAGTTTCGTTATATGATGCCTTGGTGGCAACAGTATTGGATATTTGGCTTCGAAATCTAGATTGCTGTTAGCTATGCGACCTGCTACTCGAAGTATCTCTTGTTCGTCAATGAAAGGATTAAGTGACAGGATACTACTTTTTGCAGATATTGATCCGTATTTTCGTATGCACCTATTTTCTTCTTCAAAATCTTGACGTTGAACTGTTCTGCATTTTTCATCACGGGCTTCCTTGAGTTCTCTTCCAGTAGGAATAATTTCTCAATAATCTCAATGCTTCTTTTTTAAACATCTTTTGATGAAGCACCAACAATAGCATATGATGCGGAATAATCTGTTTACCTTAGATATCCTTTGTATTAGCTAATCAAAGGGATTGACTAATGTGGAGCTTGTAGCTGAAAATACCCGTTTCAATTCTGGGGCTATTATATTCTCACCCATAAACGGTTGTCGTGACCAGTTTTGATTATCTAGTTGCAGCCATGCTGGTCCAGTCCACCATAATGTGTGTTTCTTCAATTCGTTTGGATGAACTCCTCTAGTAGCGAAATCAGCAGGATTTTCTTTCGAACTTATATGTCTTCACTGTACTGGACTGGATTTTCCTTGAATTTCTGAAATTCTATTTGCCACGAAGGTTTTATATTTGTGAGGATTTCCCCGAATCCATGATAGCATAATCATGAAGTCAGTCCAGAAGTGTACGTCTATATTAAACACCTGCAATGACTTAGCTACCTTGTCCATCAATGTTGAGAGTAACATGGCTCCGCATAATTCAATTCGTGGTAATGATAATATCGTTTTGATTGGGGCTACCTTCGTCTTTGATGAAAGCAGAGCCACCTGGATTTTGCCATCTTGACTGACGTTCCTAGCATAGATGACTGCAGCATATGCCTTTTCAGAGGCATCGCAGAAACCTTGAATACTGATTGAGGACGTTGTTTCAAAGTGGACCCATCTGGGTATGGTTATCTCCTCTAACGAGGGAAGAGACATTTTGAAGTCCTCCCACTGAACTGATAAGTTCGAAGGTAGTGGTTGATCCTAGGAGAGACATACTACCCAGAGTTCTCAGAAATGAGGTCGTCTACGTAGAAGTCACTAACAATCCCTCTCTCATCCACTGTTACATAGTCCGCACGGCTAGGTATGTTGCTTGGGTTGTTCCTTAGGTAACGGTCGTGAGTTTGTACTCCTTTATAGGCTGTTTGGTGTTTTTCTCCACAAAATTCTTTGATAATTTTGGTCATCTTCATGTATGCTCAATAAGTTTTGGCCGACGCATCAAAGACGACTGACTTTGGTAGTGGAGCTTTCTTCTTTGATTACAGCGTGGTGTGGTAAATAAAAATGTTCAACTTCTCATTTTTCCTCCTCGATCGCTTTCATGTGTTCCAACAATTCATATTCATCCATAAACTGGTGGTATTGAAATGCCAGTTCTGCATTTTTGGAAAGGCGTTTTTCTTTGAAGAACCCAAAGGTTTGCAGGACAATTGCTTGATGTCAAAAGGAATTCTTACTTTATACCTTCCATTGGCTTGGCGCTGGTAATTTTCGCATTCGATTTTTTGTTTGGTTAATTACCGTTTATGGTCTACTTTTTCTAGCTCTCAAAATTTTTTCAGCTCTTCGTCAATTTCTTTTGTCGTTGATACCATGCTCTGAAAGATGACTCTATTTACGTTTGCTGTTGTTATGCCGGTGATGATCCATCCTAACTTCGTTCGTTGGGCAATTGGTTCATTTGGTGCACCTTTCAACAGATTTGCTATTATTATTTGTCCGTAATAAGCGGCACCTAAGATTATGTCAATTGGTGCGGGTTTTTGGAATTCGGGTCTGGCCATATCAGATTTTTTGTATGATTCCTACGGTTCGGTTCAATCATTTCATCAGGTAGGTTTTTGGTTGTATTTTTAAAGACCAGAGCTTCAATCTTTAGTTTAAAGTTTGATGGGAACCTTGGACTAATGGTGAATTCTACTGTTGAGGGCGCTGTTCCTGCTTCTGTTGATCCCATGCCTGGAATGTTTGCTTGAATCGCCTTTTTTACTAGTTTTAGTTTGTTTACTACTTCTTCGGTAATAAATGTAGCTTGCGAGTCCGGATCAATAAGATTGCGAACTAAATCTTCTCCGAAGTTAGTCATTACCTTGACCTTGGTGGTTGCCAATAAGACTTCACCTTGTTTTGGCTTTGAACTTGTCTTTAAGCTAGTCATTGTTGGAAGTTCTAATTTCTTAGTTACTTCCTATTGAGTGTCATGAAGTAAACCGTGATGAGCCCCATAACATGTTTGACATTTTTGCGACAGAATCCATCACGGTGAATCCGTAAGCATTTTCTGCACAGAGCTTTTGCTTTCGCAATAGCATTTCTATCTAAGACTGATAGAGCTTGAAATTACTTACAGCTTGTAATTTTGTGGTTACCGCTGCTGTGAGCGCACGTGGAGGATGCATTAGCCATTGCAACATATGTTATTCTCTTTTGGAAGTTTTGTTGTTGTGACGGTTCCTTTTTTTTATTTACTCTTTCTCTTGAGAGGGCGGCAAGCGATTGGAATCTTCTTTCCAAGAAGGTAAAAAAACTATCCATTGTTTGTATTGATTTTGGATTTTTTTATCGAAATTTCGTAGATGCGATGAGTTTCAACATCTAGCTTTCTAGTCAGAATACTAATTACCAATGCACCCCAGTGCTCTGTTAGAACACCTAAGTTATTAAATGCATGTTTACATTCAATAGCATTGTCATGCATTGCCCGTAGGCCAATGGCTGAGTCCACGCTTAGTGTCGTTAGATCCAATAGAAAGTTCGTTTTGATATCTTGCGATTAAAGTGTTCCACGCCGTAAAATAATTATCTTCAGTCAATGGTAGATGACTAAACAGCTTTGCTGCTTGTCCTCTAACCAACGAAAGTAAATAATACATTTTTTCTTCATTTGATAGAGCTTCATTACAGTGGTTTGTATTATTTAAATTTTATTTAAATTAATTTCGGTAATATTATTCCTATTTAAGTGAATATAAATAGGAGCTCACTTAATAAATTTTAGCAGCATGGAGTTGAAATATTCAATTTGTAAATTGCCGTCGAAAACTAATGCTTAGGAGTAATTAGTTCATTAAAAAGTGTTGTTGGACTGTTGTATTGTATATTAGTAAATTTCTTAAATTTTATTTTTTGATATTCTAATATTAATATATTGTTATGGAACAAATTAATAAGTTTGTACTTTCAGAAGAAAACTAATCCAGTTTATTTCAGCCTACGGCTTGCAGAAATTATATTATTATATTTTGAATTAATTAATTTATAGGCCGTTGAAAGTTAATTCAATTTATTACAGCCTACGATTAAGAGCAATTAGTTCTTTAATATATTTACTTTTCAGGGAACCTTTGCAGATTACAGTTGAATGGTGCATTGCTGATATTAATGTTGTTGATAAGAGACGACAGGAAGCAGAGCAGTTCATTAAAATTGTGATTGTCTTGTACTAGCAGTAGTTTAAATATTGGCTACCGGGTAACCGGACCAATTCTGTCATTGCTAACTTACCTTTCCCTTCCTTACGCCGCAAAAATACTAACTATCGATCGCTTAGGTGTCAGTAACCGGGTCGAGTCTGTCCCAACTAACATTCCTTCCATTCCTTCGGTTTTGTTATATGTAACACGGGTGTACGGTGGTGCCCGGCATTCCGGGAGTTCCTGGTTTGTCCTTGGCTGTACACTCTAATCAATCAATCAATTTGATAGAGCTTCATTACAGTGTACAGTTTTACTAAACAAAAGCTAAAAAGCAGTCTACTACTTACTGTCCCCGTAAAAAAAAAGAATTTCTACTGTCGGTAATTTCACCTTGGCACTCCTTTTAGTGTCGTTCTTACGTGTATCTATTTTAACTTTGTTCTCCAGCTTCTCGTGCAAGTAGATGATGACGGCCTCGTACTCTAACTCAATTTCATCAAATAACTGGTTTTTGCAGTTGTATACGTACAGTGTCTTCTATGAATTAAATGTACGTATAAATTGCGCGACTGCACCGTTGCTGGTTGTAGACCACTCGTGTGTGGAAACACACCGTATATATTTAATTTTCACCTGAACTGGTATGTGATGCAATAGTAAATAAACTCGTGTCCGTATACTAACTTGGGTCGAATTTTTTTGGTGGCAGGTTATCCAATTCCCAAAGGTGAAAAGGTCCAAATTTATATGTTATGTTTTCTGTATCCAGGTATATAAGCGTTGGTCAATAAATTATTGGGGGTGATATTCGGGTGTCCAGATCGCAACAATGGTAAGGTATATATAAGAACTTTTAATTTGAATTTTATTTTCACTGTATTTCCTTTGACGGTAGTTTCCAGAATGACATGACATTAATTTTTTTATTATGTATGTAAGCTTAACTATAATAATTTACATGAAATAATTTTCTTAGTTATAAATATAGTAAATTTGTTGCGAAATTTGAATTTAACATTTTGTTTTAGTTATCCATGTAAAGCACCATTGGTAATAATTTAGGTAACTAATCTTAATAATAATCTATTACATTATTAATTGAAACAGTAAACAAAAATATGTAAGTAAGGTTGTGTTATGATTGGTTACGTGAACAGCAGTATACATCTACAATTTCTGCGTCAGTAGCATTTGCTAAAATCTCCTCGTGATTGCGACTAAAGGAGACCCATGCCACTGTTAGCTGTTTTGTTTTTATCTCACAGTATGATTTATTGAAACAATTTTTTGCATCTTGTTTAAAGATGCTGTTATAATTATTTTTTAAAAGTTTAGCTTTGGTAATTTGTAGTTTGTAGCGGTGTTCCTGCAATTTATCGTCTAGCTTTGGTAGTTTCAGTATTGCTGGTGGAACATCCTCATCTCCACTATAATATACGTAGGACGGGACATCTTGTTCTTTATTTTCAAACTGCTCTTTGGCCTGCTGATGTATTTTGGCAGACTGCACTGGTGTTGCTTGCTCTTTTGCTTCAAGAAGTAATATCCTTGAAATAATTTTGCACTCTATACTGGTGATCAGTGGGTATTGTATGGATTAATTCTGCACTTATTGTGCAGAATTTGTCGAAGAGTAGTTGGAGAATTGTGAGTCACAATATTTTATTGTTTTCCTCTCTTTTTCATCGTTTTTGAAGTTTAACTTAATTTGATTAATTAGCTTTTTTTAAGTGATAGCAGTCGTAATATAACTTGTTGCAATTTCCTCACCACCAACAATTTAGCTTCTAATTTGATGCGCGACCACAATTTATCAATTTTAGGAACAGTAAACAAAACACTACGATTTGTATTAGTGGAATTCCTATTTCCTAGTCGTGCAAGGCAAAACTCAACCTGTCGAATCGTCTTTTTCCGGATTTTCGAACAACATCACAATGTGTTTTTATACTCCCAAAATACAAAGCTGTGATGCTTTTATCTGTGGTTGTGAGACGCTTTCTAAAGGAGGGATGGTCCTCAAAGACCTCCATACGTTATCACTCGGAACCACGTGCACGGAACTTTTGTGTGCACTATATTTATTACACTATATTTATGTCCTTATTTAGTCGTAATGTTAAAAGACACTTAAGAAACTATTTTGATTTTATTAACAAGATTTTTATAATAGGATTTAAAGTGATTACAATGATTGAATTAAATATTATTTTACTAATTGGAATGGTGTTATATGAATTTACTTTCCAATAAGGAATACAACTCACTATTAAAATTAATAATTTACAGTTACAACACTTACAGTTTCAAACAATTGTGTTAGTTGTTGTTATGATGATGACGGTGGTGGTAATGATCTTTTTCATAGGCGAGATGTTGCTCGGTTTGGCGTCTAAAATGGAATGGACGAATTTACCTTTGTTCTGTCATCTCGTCTTTATTTTGATGTGGCGCTCCATCCTGTGGTGAATACAGCAACCATCGTTATACCATAAGCGCACCTCTTGGGACGCGGTGTTATGGCAAACATATAATTAAGTAATTATATGTTTGCCATTTCTGGACGGATGAGTAAAACTCAACCGTTACAGGACTTCGCCCCGAGTGAAGCTTCATAGTAATTTGCATCGTCCCCACGAAAGTGACAAATGGATGTGTATGCCGTGCCACGTAATTGACCCAGCAAATACTTAAATTTTTGTGCAGGAGATAAACTAATATTATCATTCACTGTAGATAAGAAAATATCATAAAAGGATTGCCATTGTTTCACATTTCCGTCAAATATAGGTAGGTTTAATCTTGGTAATTTAAAATCGAATCGAAAATGTTGGCTGTTATTCGCTGTTACATTTTTGATATCATTATTATAAGCTGGCGGTACTAATATTTATTTCCTAATGAAAGCTTGGATTTTTGATACCAAGGGGTAATAGATATCGTCAATTGTATGCATTTCCGACACCACACTAGCATCAATCGCAAATATTTGGTCTTCCACCTTCACAAACTGCTTGTAAATTTCAATTATTTTTTCTAAACGCACATTCAGCTTCTCTATACTGGTACCCTTTCCTTTGGAGTTCATATAACTTTACGTTTAACAAGGCCTCCATTCTGTTTTAATTCACTTGAAGTATAAATGATCACTCACCTCAAATAAATTATTCCTCGATAGCTGAATTAACCACGTGTATTTTTAGGTTAGGTTAAATTATGATGATGTGGTTTCCGATGTCTCGTAAACCGATTAATTATTTCAAAATGTCTGCTCTTATCGTTGGTATTAATTAATCTCGTTCGATCAGCGGCTCGTATAATTCCAGAGCATCGATTTTGGTCGCATTTCTACTCTCGAGACTTAAAAAACCGGAAAGTATTAGCATAAGTGATAAATGTTCAACACCATTACAAAATAAAAAAATGTCAATATTATGACAATTCTCGATTTTTAAGTAATTCATAAATTTTGTCTTTCTGTGGTGGATTGTGTTTTGATATTTTATAATAAACGCCGTGTCATTTGTGTTTTCGATTTTATTTTATAATAGTGCTATTTGTTTGTATTCTCAAAGTGTTTCGAAAGATCTTGCTGTGTTTAGATGTTTTTTAAAATTAAATTGAAATTTTTCATAATAAATGCCTACTTTGTTTTTGTTGTGTATTAAAATTAAATTGAAATTGTTTGTGATGGCTACAAATTACAAAACAAAACAAAACTTTTAGAATAAAAATGGCACGGCGTCTATTTTAAACAATTTAAATTTAATTTTAATACACATCAAAAACAAAATTTTTAGAATACAAATGGCATGCGTGTATTATAAACAATTTAATTTTAATACAGAACAAAACCAAAATTTTTAGAATATAAATGACATGTGTGTTATAAACAATTTCAATTTAATTCACAACAAAAACAAAATTTTTAGAATACAAATCACACGGCGTGTATTATAAACCATTTATATTAAATTTTAATACACAACAAATAGAATAACAATTGACAACTCTTTATCTAAATAGCACGAGAGTATGTCTAGTTTGCGATGGTACGCATCAAAAAGTTTAACCGTTTTACCCGGAACTCGTATTTTTGATACATACCATTCAAAAAGAATGAAGTCTCGTTTACTAATACGATCAAACTTTTTGACAGCACACATTTATAAAAAGTATAACATACACAGTGTACGTATACGCAAGTCTCGAGAGTTATTCAAGTCTCGAGAGTTGAAATGCGACCAAAATCCATGCTCTGATATAAATGCTGGGTTTTCCGGTGATCCGGTTTGAAGGACTAATGTTTAATCGGTAATTATTGGACTGTATAATTCAATCTTAATTAATTGGTAAATAATCGTACACTTTGATTTTAACTATGATTGTTTATTTTTGGTAATATTTCCACTTGGTAATGTTTCACTTTGGTTGTTTCACTTGGTAATGTTTTTTGGATAATGACCACGATGGTTGTCACAGTTAAAATAAAAATAATTTTTATTTTAACATAAAACTAAACATAAAGTTTTAAATAAAAATAAAAATAAACCGGTATATCCGGTTTAGAAATTATGTGGATCGACGCGACATCTAATCGGAACATAAATTAAATAATACGATCATGATCACATAATTCTATATTGTTTATATGGTATGGATTTTAGATTCCATTTACTTATTGACATTTTGTCATATTGTTGTTGAACTAAAGTTAAGTTTACAATTATTATTCTAATTTAATTAATTTTGTGGGGGCACACTATTATTTGTACAACACTCCTCGTGATTGCACTGTATGAAAACATCACATTTACCGGTTGATAATTTACTGTGAGGGCACGCTATTATTTATACAACACTGGTCGTGATTGCACTATATGAAAACATCACATTTACCGGTTGATAATTTGCTGTCATAAAAAAAAAAGAATGATATTCATTCGAGTGTTAACGACCAAAGGGTCGACATTAAAGTTAAATTAAAAAATATATAATATATTAGAAATTCAGTTTAAAGTTATAAATAAATTAAAGTAATATTACTAATAAATAAGTAAAAAAGATTACCATACTGGTGACCGCGTGTGTGAACAAGTAACGCACCAAAAAAAAAGAATCAACAAGTAGTAATCGTGAACTATAATTAGTACAACCAAAGAACATTCGAGTATATCCTCGTGGCACGTGTAATTTTATTTATTACAAACACATACAACAACAGGAGCGCACCATTCAAAACAACATCTATCGCTTTATTAGAGCTTTATTTAGAGTTATATATTCAATTTATTTATAAAATTGAATCGTGCTAAATTAAAAGAGATATGCCAGACGAAAAACCAGAGAAGACCGTCACTCATAAAGATAGTAACGGTGTAAAAGCGGATCACGTGAATGCAGTTGCGTCTTGGGTATCAATCCCTATATTAAAAAAGGATCATGTCGAAACTTGGTTTCTTCAACTTGACCATTGGTTTTATATCAATAATGTTTCGGAAAAAATGAAATTTGGTATAGTGGTTGCTTTATTGGATGCACACATAGACAACCAAGTGCATGATGCAGTTTGCAATCCACCACCTACGAATCAATACGAGAATCTGAAGAAAGCGGTGCTTACAGCTTATGCAGAGTCCTCACAAGAACGATTTCAAAAGCTTGTGTCCGGACTCCAGTTAGGGGATCGCCATCCAAGCCACCTTTTAAATGAGCTTCGCCAATTGAGTGACACAACGGATGAAAAATTACTCAAGAATTTTTGGTTAAGCCGTTTGCCAGTCCAAGCGAAAACAATAGTGTGTGCTAGCAAGGGTGACTTGGCAGAACTGGCGAGAGTGGCAGATGCAGTCATGGACTTCATGAACTTGTCAGTAAGCCAAATAAATCAAGCATCATTTAATGTTTCTACTCAAGAACCGAGTAAACCATCGTTTGACCAGCACCAAATTCAGCATCAATTAGAAGAGTTAACCCGTAACGTGCAACAGCTTTCTGTTGGATATTCGTCGCCTTATTTAGATCGTTCAAGATCAAAGTCACGGGACCGCAATCAATTTTGGAGGCAAAACAGATCGCCTTCAAAACAACCAACTACATGCTGGTATCATCGGTAGTATGGAATGTCGGCAAGTAAATGTGTTCAACCATGTAATTTTGGACACCCAGTACAAGTAGATATTCCGAAAGCATAGCTAACCACCCGTACTAACAAGCATAACACGTCAAGCAGTGTGTTCTCAAACAACAGCAAAATCATTGATAACACTTGCAATCCAAAAACCTCAAAACCATCATGCATCAACAACAATGGTGATATAACTCAATCAACATCAGAAACATTATTACGCAGCATAAATATTGTCAATCAACTATGCGTTCACGACAACACGAGCAATATCAACTTTTTAATCGACACCGGGGCGGATATTTCGGTACTACCACGACACTACGCATTACGTTCAGCTACTCCGTTGTCAAAATTTCTATATGCTGCTAATGACTCCACGATTCCAATTTTCGGGGAGAAGCGATTACAATTACACTTAGGGCTACCTACGAAGATCACTTGCATGGAGATTCATGATTGTAGACGTCAAGCAACCGATAATCGGGTCGGATTTTTTATCAAACTACAACCTACTTGTGGATGTCGCTAACAACAAATTAATTGACAGCGTAACGTCAATGGAAACGCGTGGGGTTTCAACTAATATCTGTGGTTTATCAATAAAAACGTACAATATGAAGCAGCCATTTGCGACGCTTTTACATGAATTTTGTGATATAACACGATTTAAAAGCGAGATCATTAGGCCAAATATAAGAGTTACACACCAAATTGAGACAACAGGTCATCCAGTCAGTTCAAAGCCGAGACGCCTTTCTCCAGAAAAGTTTAAAGCAGCGAGATCCGAATTTTAAGAATTAATGAAACAAGGAATTTGTAGACCGTCGAAAAGCAATTGGTCCTCACCCTTGCACATGGTTTTAAAAAAGGATGGTTCTTGGAGGCCATGTGGAGACTTTAGAGCTTTGAATGCCATTACAAGGTCGGATAAATATCCGTTGCCGTACATCAACGATTGCGGACGTATTCTTCACGGGAAAACAATTTTTTTAAAAATCGATCTACAGAAGGCGTTTCATCAAGTTCCCATCGATCCAGCGGACGTACACAAGACTGCGATAACAACACCGTTTGGGCTGTTTGAATTCTTGTACATGACGTTTGGGCTGTGCAATGCAGCACAGATATTTCAAAAGTTCATCGCTGAAGTTCTACGAGGTTTGGAATTTGTTTTTTTTATATTGACGATATCCTGGTTGCATCATCCGATGGTAAAGAGCATGAAATTCACTTGCGTCAAGTGTTTCAACATATGCGGGAGTTTAACCTGTGCATCAATCCATCGAAATGTGAGTTTGGGAAGTCAATAATATATTTCCTAGGCTATCATATTTCATCAGCTGGTATTCAACCATTGCCAGAAAAGGTTGAAGCTATTCGACAGTTTAAGCTTCCAACGGTTGCCAAAGAGCTTAAACAATTTTTGGTAATGATAAATTACTACAGAAAGTTTATCCCACATGCCGTCAATCATCAAATGATATTACAGAAAATGATCAAGGGAAATAAGAAAAACGACAAAACACTGCTCATCTGGGATGACGTGACTATTTTGGCATTTAATCAGTGCAAATATGATTTGTCAACATCAACCTTGCTTTGTCATCCATCATCCGATGCACCATTAGCATTGTCAGTTGATGCTTCAGACAATGCAGTTGGAGCGGTATTGCATCAAATAGTAAACAAACAACCACAACATCTAGGTTTTTTTTTCAAAGAAACAAGACAATACGCAACAAAAGTATTATAAATACGACCGCGAGCTATTGGCGATTTACTTAGGAGTAAAATATTTCAGGTATATGATTGAGGGTAGACAGTGTCGTATATACACCGATCATAAACCATTAGTTTTTGCGTTCCGGCAAAAGCTAGACAAAGCTTCTCCGAGGCAAATTCGACACCTCGATTTTGTGGCGCAGTTTTCAACCGATAACCATCATATTTCGGGATCATCAAATGTACCAGCAGATTTTCTATCTCGTATAAATGGGATACATAATAGTACACCGATGAACTACAACGAGCTAGCGGTGGATCAACATTTATGCAGTGAACTGGAGTCACTAGCAATAATAATAATTACACATTAAGTCTAAAAGCAATTACTATTCCAGGTACCAGTACACCGTTACTTTGTAATATCCACAATGACAAAGTTCGTCTTTACATTACAAAGAAATTCAGAGATGAAGTAATCGGAAGTCTCCACAGTCTTTCACACCCTGGTGTAAGAAGAACCCAACACATGGTCCAGGAGCGATACGTGTGGAAAGGGATGCGCAAGGACTGTCAGACATTTGTAAAAAACTGTTTAGCGTGTCTCAAAACTACAAGGCATAATAAATCAGAAGTTCAAACAACCATGCCACCAAATAAGCGATTTGACCACATAAATATCGATTTGATAGGTCCACTACCTCAGTCAGATGAGAATTGTTATTGCCTCACAATAATCGATAGGTACACCAGATGGCCGGAAGCTATCCCAATTCCAAACATGACAGCAGAGAGAGTTGCTAGTCATTTAATTTCGGGATAGTTCGCACGTTTTCAGTGATATTACTCGGCTTGAGATCAACTTATAAGCCGGACATTAAATCTACACCAGCGGAGATGCTTTATGGGCAAACGCTACGACTGCCTGGACAGTTTTTCGAAGACGAGAAGAGAGCAGTTCATCAGTCAGAATTCGTCGGTAATTTCTGCAAGACCATGTTCATCCTAAAGCCAACGCATACTTCAAACCATGCCAAAGGTGACGTTTTTCTTCCCAAGGACATTTATAGAAATGATTCAGTGCGTCCGGCTCTCCAACAACCGTATAACGGACCTTTTGAGGTTTTAAAGCGGTATGACAAGTACTTCGTTATTCAAGTAAATAACCGCTCATCAAAAGTCTCAATAGATCGGCTGAAGCCGGCATTTTTCACTGTAGACAGTGAAAGCGATAAGCCACCAGACCAAGTAAAACAACAGCAGACGTTAGCGCGACCATTGGGTCTGAAAATTAGACAGGCTCCAACTCAATTTCAACCTGCTCAAGAAGCAAACGATCAACCAACAGTTGACAAGCCATACACTACAAGATCTGGAAGAACCGTTAAACCCAAAGTCAGGTTTGCATAACATCAACTTCAAAACTCTCCGTCAATTCAGCACTTAGATTACCTTTTTTTATATTGTATAATATTTTTGGTAAAAATAAATTATATCGACTTTCAGTCTAGCGGCGGAGTACTGTGGGGGCACACTATTATTTGTACAACACTGCTCGTGATGGCACTATATGAAAACATCACATTTACCGGTTGATAATTTACTGTGGGGGCACGCTATTATTTGTACAATACTGCTCGTGATTGCACTATATGAAAACATCACATTTACCGGTTGATAATTTGCTGTCATGAAAAAAGAAGAATGATATTCATTCGAGTGTTAACGACCAAAGAGTCGACATTAAAATTAAATTAAAAAATATGTAATATATTAGAAATTCAGTTTAAAGTTATAAATAAATTAAAGTAATATTACTAATAAATAAGTAAAAAAGATTACCATAATTTCATTAATACAAGTTTATTTCAATCCAGTGATTGTTGCCTATTAATTTTGATTCAATAGTTTTTTTAGCACAACCCCAGAGTTGTATGCCATAAACCCATACCGGTTTCAGAATTTGTTTATATTGCAGAAGCATATTATGAATTGAGAGCTCGGAGTATCTCCCTAGAAGACAGTGCATTTCCCTGAATTGGATGTTTAATTCTTTTCTCTTTGTTTTAATATGTTCCTTCCACCTTAGTTTAGCATCCAAGGTCATACCTAAGTATTTAGCCGTGTTTGCATACGGTACTTTTTGTGAATTAATCATTATTGGTATATGTGCTCAACTCTCAGATTAGTAAAGTTTACACATATTGATTTAGTTTCATTCAGTTTAATACGCCATTTTTTGTCTAATTGCATATTTTGTTTGTGGCTTTCTGTTATTTGTTGGTAGTCAGTTATGTTTTGTGCTGACGCTAATATAGCAGTATTATATCAGTATTATATCAGTATTGGACATGTCTCTTGTATAGAGAAGATAAGGAATGGGCCCACGGACACTACCTTGGGGTACTCCTGCTGTTATTCTTTTTAGTTTAGAGTATTCATTCATCTCATACAGATATAGGCCTATATGAAGATTTTTCAATCGGCGGTTTGTTTGGTTTTAGAATCATAATTACTTCTGCAACCTTCCAATGCCTTGATACGTATTTTAATCGGATTGCTGCATTCATTATGCGCAATAATTTCTTCCTTCCTTTTTCTGGCAAGCTTTTAATTACTTGGCCCGTTATTGTCATACCCCGAAGCCTTTTTAACATTTAGGTTGTTCTTTATTTCGCAATTTAGTTCATGCATTATTATAGGTCTTATTCCGTGATCATCAATTTTGTCAATTGGGGTAATATATTCCTCTGCAGATTGTCTTGAATACGGTTGAAACATCTGCTCTAGATTATTTGCAAACAGATCTGCCTTTGGATTTCTAGCCCAGGTATCGTTGTTTTTAATTGGTGGGACCTGTAGGTCATTTTAGGGCCATGGTTACTGTCCATAGAGAATAGTCTGAGTCTTTTTGTCCTGTCAAATTGTTTAGGTAACGTATTGATTTGTTTTCCTTATATGACTAGGAGTACTATTTCAAGCAGCACTTTGTCTATTTTCTATAAGTTTGTCTAGTTCATCTTCTAATTGCTCTGGATTGCGTATTGGGACTTGAAGATTAGTTTTCTTCTGTATATGTGTTTGAAAGAGATTCCAATTAGTTTTGTTATTTGTTAACTTGGGTTTAACCTCTTTTCTTATTATTGTTTGGCTAAGCGTCATTAAAACTGGCGAATGATCCGATGAAAGACTCGAGTCATTTTCTACATGAATATATTTCTCTGATATACCTCTTGTTACAATAAAGTTTATAAGATCTGGGGGCTTATTTTATATTCGTGAGCGGAATTCGTAGTTTAGCTTTTTACCAGCTGCTTAAAGCTCCTTTTCTTTAGTTGTTGTTAACCGTGATCCCCAGTAGATATTTTTTGCGTTAGTCACCTCCAATTAAAAAATTACTTCCAAGTGTTTTGAGGAACATAATGTATTTTTGTTGTAAAAATGGTAAGACTCAATTTTTTTTGTTTTTGCCATGGCTTATATCCACAGTTGGGCGTGTAAATTACAAAATGTAATTTACTATGTTTTTTACGTGTAAAATGTATGTAAAATGTAAACGATTATTTTATACATACTATAAAATATAAATCAACTTTTTCATTACAATTATCGCCATCTGTTACCAAATCTCTTAATTAAAGAAAAATTGACTATATTCTACAGTGTAGTGTATTTGTGTTTATTTATTGTGATATTTGTACAAATGTAAAAATGTAAAATAAAGTGCAACTTTCCTATGATAAGAAATATTTTGACAATGAAATCTTGACACCTGCTATCAATAAATGTAATTTGATGAACGCTTCGTTTTTCGTGAGAGGAGTTAGCATATAGAATTCCTTGAATGGTAACTGCTAAGTTTCAAAAAGAATATTTTTCCCAAATTTAATTATTAATGTATTAATCAATTTATCTAGTATTAATTCTATGGTAAGGTTAGTATAATGGTATTGCTGCAAACTTAGGTTATGAAAAATTATTAATTGTAATTAGAGTAAGAAAAATTAAATTGAATTAATAAAATTCACTACAGTTACACGCTTAAATTCGATAATCATATTCGCTACCTCTTTACTACACTGGACATCAAAGGCATAATGCATAGGCATTTTATCGAATGGATAGAATAGGGCTAGTAATTTCAGGCATACATTTATTTGATGAGGGTGAGACGGGTAGTGATAATTTGGTTGATTTTGTCCTGTTTGAAATTAATAAAGATTTAAATTTAAAAGCCAGTCAAACGAGTATAGATTCACTTCATTCATTTCACTGCAGAGAATCATTTTATTTATGATTAAACGTCAAATTGCAATTAGTTTTCCGATACATATCGAAAGAAATATGCACTCTTAAAAATATTTTATTTTAGTTTATTCAAATGTAGCTAGATGGCACTATGTCACTAGTTGTTTATTTTGTCGAATATAAGAACTAGTTTAAGACGTAAACAGATGGCATTGTAGAAGGATAGGTGATTTTTATAGTCTCAATGTAGATAACTAAAAGTTGAAAATAATTATGATTAACCATTTAAATAAAATATTTAATTGAATTTTCTAATGCAAGTTATTCTTATAAACAAATGTTTGTATCATTTATTCAATATTTTAAATTATTTCTGGACGGATTCTCGTTTTTTAAATATAATTTACATATTTTTGTAAAATACACATTTTTTTTTTTGTAATTTACGTTATTTACATGTAAAATGGAGAAAACGTTTTTTACATGTAAAACGCCCAACCCTGCTTATATCACAATCACAATAAATAATTAAATTAAAAAACTTTCAATTATGTGATAAAATATTTTGTATTATTTTAATCACCGGTTTCGGAAAGTTCTTCCTTTGTCAAATTTTTTTATTAACTACTGAAAAATTGTCATAATTTGTATCTTTTATATAATATTATATCATAACTTTTGTTTGTTTTGGTATTGTTTTTATCATTAAGAAGTAGGGGATTGTAACGGTTTTTATAGATTTTAGATTCTTCCATTCTGTTCATTTAATTGCCTTTTGAGAGTTTTTGTAAGATTTGTAAATTGTGGTTAAAGTTATGTTTCTCATTAATTAAATTATTTTTATAGTTGTTCTGTTTTTGAATTCTTTATTTCTTGTGTGTGCTCGTAGAATCGCTGTGTAAATGACCTTCCCGTCTGCCCAATATAAAATTTCATGCAATCGTTGCATTTCAGTTTATATATACCGGTGTCACGGTCATCGTGCTGAAATATTTTCAGTTTTCTATGTATTTTATGGTTTGTTTTGAATGCTGCCGTGTACCCGTAGTTAAATAGTTGTTGTTAAACTTGAAATAGTTTTGTTTTGTGATGACGTTTAGTAGTCCAATTACTTCTGCTATTTTTTTGTCATACACATTACTTTTTATGAGTAGATCTTGAGTTATTTTCAAGGTTTCCGTGATAGGTATGTTGGTATACATGTTTACTCTATCAAACGATGCCAATTTTGCACCCATAGGGATGTCGATTTTGGATTTTGTCAACTAATTCAAGGTTATTTTTAATTGAATGATTGACATCAAAATATATGTTATCCGTTAGCCATTTATTCAATAATTAGGCGACTTTGTATGTGGATGACGTAGTAAAATTGATAAACGGGCGAATGGGTTATTCTCTTTGTGTAATTTGGGCAAACCGGTGATTAACGACGCCGTTCGTTTTATCATTTTATAGCGGAAAAACTGATTTTTACTTATGATGGTCGTAGTTTTGTTGATAATTTTGTTTATGTTTTTTAAATAAATTTGTGTGGGATCGATCGTTCATTAGCATTATTATGTTGTTATTTGCTATATACTCTTCAATCTTTTGGTTTTAATCGGATTTATATATAATGACGGTCGTGCTGCCTTTGTCAGCCTTTATGATCATCGCATTATTGTCTTCCTTTACCTTGAGTCTTGACAATACTCTGGAATCACAATTATTATCAATTTTAACTGGCTTTTTCCTTGTTTTTATTATTTCACTACAAATGATCGTTGTTATGGCGTCTTGATGAGTTGCCTCAGTTTTTAATATGGCATTTTCAATATCCAGTAAGTGCTTTTGGCTTTCGTTATTACTTATTATGGGTGTTACGCTATGATTTAGCCCTTTGTCAATTATTTGTTGTTCACGTTCTCGCAACACAATATTCGTCATGTTATGTAATCTTTTATAAAAAGTATGTCTATTGTATGGGTTGATGTTGGTTCTGTTGTTTCGTTAGATGTCCGCTTCGCAGACCTTCTTGCATGGGACGATGACGAGAATTACAGTCTGTTGTGGGGAATTTGTCTGGGGCCGTCAGCAAACGTTGGCATTGTGTTTTGTCGGTGTTTCGATCTTTTGAGGTACTTTTGTTGTTCTCTAATTTTGAAAGAATGTATGCATATTTTGAAGCGACAGGTTTGATGTTATCAAGATCATTTCGATAGTCATATCGCGACTTGTGTGCGCTATTTGGTCTTTGAATCATGTGGTTGTGTCCTGCTTTTTAGTGGTGATATGGATGATTTGACTCGGAATGAATTGTTTGGTCCGTTTGGGTTGATTTTCGTGTTTTTCAATTTATGTTCATTGATATATGGTTTAGTTATTGGTTTTGTAGGATTAAGGCAGTATTTTAATGGGTGTGTGGTGGATGGCTGCAGGGATTGGCTTTTGGTTGTATGGTTCTGTGTCTACGGTGTTATTTCTGGTTTTGATTAATGGAGTGGGTATTAGTGGTTTGTTCTGGGTGATTTATGAATTTCTGGCCTGTGAATGTTGTGGCTGGATGGTTTTTATATTATCCAGGCCATGTTTCCGTGAACATGGTTGTTCTTGGTCATGATTTTGTTATACAGACAAGTTTTTCGGGTTTGCTGGTGGTGTTTTGATGTGCGGCATTGGCGGGAGTTCCTGTGTTTGTGCCTTGGGGGTTATCAGGGGTGTTTCTAGTGATGGGCTGGCATATTTTTGGGGTTGCTGCTGCTGGATTTTATGGAAGTTTTGCTTTGTGATCCACACTTCTCTTGAAGTCCTATATACTCGTTGCTACTATGGCGAGATACGAGGCAGGGTGCTAAAAGTTTTATGTTGTTTTGCGGGTGGCTGCTGCTTTTATGGAGCTTTTATGCTGTGGCAGGTTTCACCGATTCTACTTTGGTGTGGTGTGGACGGGTCAGGCGACAGTGTAGTGAGATAAATAAGTAGGGTTGGTGTTAGAGTCATTGCAAATGTCGCTGGTGATGGCCTTAATTTTTCGCTTTTGAACATCGCTGCGATTAGTAATTTTGGCCTTGCAGTGTTCGGTTCCGGTTGGGCACATTTGTTTGGTGTGAAATGACTCCACTTCCTCTATCTTGAAGTTCACAGTAATGGGCTTGTCTTGTCTTGTCAAAGAGCAACAGTCGGTAAAATCAGTTTTTTCGAAGGAGACTTTTAGCGGCACCATTATTGGTTTCCACTTTTAGTCTCTTCTTTTTCTTATTAAATACAACTTATAATTTGTTCCCGTTTATTTTCCTTTTTTGTATCTTTAATTTGGGTAATTTAGAATAAAGTAAATAAAATAAATAAAAATAATAATAAAAAAAACTATCATTCTGTTGTTATATTGTTGAATTATTGTTTTATTATACTATTATAGTATTGTGTTATTGTTTTTGTACTGTTGTATTGTTGTGTTGTTATATTGTTATATTATCATATTATTATATTATTAAGCTTTCTATTACTACACTTCATAATACTCATAATAATATTATATTGTTAACATTTTACGTTTTTTATATTTTATATTTTTGCATTAAATGTTTTTGTATTTTATATTTTTATATAATTTTATATTTTTATATTTTCATACTTTTTATATTTTTTTTATATTATATTTTAGTGTTTTAAATTTTTTATTTTTTGTATTTTATATTTTTTACGATGATATAAATTAATTAATTTGAAATTTCAGGCGAAGACTAATTAAATTTTTACAGCATATGGCTTGCAGGAATGATATTATTATATTCTTATGTTACTAAGGATTAATTATTTATAATTTTCAGGTGAAAATTAATTTAATTTATTACAGCCTATGGCTTCAAAAAATAAGCCCATTAATATATTTTGATTTCAGAGAACTTTTTGTAGATTACAGTTGAATGGTGGCACACTGGAGTTGCTGATGAAACATGACAGAACCCAGAGCAGTTCGATCAAATTGTGATTGTCATATGGTAACAGTAGTTTGAATATTGGCTACCAATGACCAATTCTGTCATTACTGACATACCTCTCCGTTCCCGACCCCACAAAAAAATTTACTAACTATTGGCCGCAAAAAGCTGTCTGGAACCGGGTCGAGTTCAATAATTTAACTAATATCCTACCTTATCCTTCCAAGTATATGTAAAAACGGGTGTACGGTGGGCCCGACCAACTCCGGGAAATCCTGGTTAGTCCTGGGTCGTACATTCTAAAAGCAAAACAAAACATCAATCAATCAATATAATTTATATTTTAATAAACTTTATCAAGGGTTTTTTCAACCCATTATCATTAGTATTTTCTTGCGTTTTTGTTGAAATTTTTTCTACTTCCGAGAATTCAGTTAGTTTCTCGTTCTAGTTCACTTTCATCAGTACAAAAGTGGTCTTCCATACTGAGCGGCTGAAAAGAATTTTTATTTAATATCGCGATATCTGCTTCATTATTGATTTTGTCTTTCTTTAAAGAATTATTTTCTCTTCTTAATTCGGCAACTTCATTATTTAGTTTTGCTATGATTTTATCCATTTGCTTGAGGTTTTGCATTAGAACATCATTATTTACAGTGAATGTCGATTTATCAGGCAGTGTTTCGCATGATGGTGATTTGTAGCTGGATTGCATATTCCTTACTGAAGACCGAGGTGTTAGACCAATTCCATTGATATTTCTTGTTGTAATATGTGGGTCCCTCTAGAATCCATGGAGCTAACCTTTTCAGTAGAAAAGGGTGTACTAACTGTTTCCAGTATGGAAATCCTGAGAGAGTAATTTCATTATTTGTTGTAGTCATATTACTTTATTTTGTGATTTATTTTCGAAATTTTCTTCTCCTATTCTTTGGTAAAATTTATACCGCGATGTACAAGGCAGCACATGCATTTTATACGTATTGCCAGGTGTTAAGGCAGCCGCCTCTCCTGACGCACAGATGCTGACCAGACAGCTGCTTAATATGAAAAAAGACGCTTCTAGAATTTAACATCACATAGCTCTTAAATGCATAGATTGCAAGTAACCTAAGGACCCCATCTAGTTTCAGCCCCGAACTAGCTTCCTCAAGGGTTTTTCACCACATGATTCTGCTAGGTTTCTCGAGTTACCACCGACACGGCGTGGACGTAGCAAGTAGGAGTTAGGATGGAGACGCTAAGCCCTGTAGTTAGAACTACAAGGCTGAATCGCTTCACATCCTCTTAGTCGGCCGTGTTAAAAAAATATAAAAATAAATAAATAAAAAATAAAAAAAATAAGTCATCCGATTAGGTTGATTTTTCGAATTTTTTAATGGCTATATCTCGGAAACTAAGCGTCCCGGTGACTTGAAAATAGCATTTAAAAAAAAACTTAACTAAAACAATATAAAAAAATAAATAAACATTAAAAAAAAAATTACCTAGCAATTGGCGCAGTGGTTAAATCTGCCGGGTTCGAATCCCAATGGGAGAGGGTTGCAAAATGGATTTCTCATCACCTGATTATGAACGGTGATGACGATGAACACAACTATGACGCTCTATTGCAGAAGTGCAGAATCCATGGGCCGAACCATCGTCCATGTCAGTGCATGCTGGCTGGAGCAATGCAATGTGCAGATGGGTTTAAAAGCGAACCTGTATTCGTGCGTCCTCGATTTGGCTGGTGACAACGTAAGGTAGGACGATAAAAATAAACAGTGAAAGAGTTGGGTGAGCTTCGGCCCCAGAAAAGATTGCAGTTGAACCCTGCACAACAAACAAAACAAAATTTTAAATAATAAATAAAAAAAAATTAATAAAAAAATATAAAAAATTAATGCTTCGATGTCAAAAAATTGCAAATCAGCAAAGGGGTTAGCCTTCGCAAGTTTGCAAATTTTATTGTTTATTCAATAGAAGACGTAATAGTGGCCCGATTGTGATGAATGATGCCTTAATCAAAAGCTCTGATCATCAGTATAAATACTGCATTAAAATATATATACATTTCGACAAATAATTTGCAGGCAAAAAATTACAAATCAGCAAAGGAGTTAGCCTTTGCAAGTTTGCAAATTTTATTGTTTATTCAATAGAAGACGTAATAGTGGCCTGATTGTGATGAATGATGCCTTAATCAAAAGCTCTGACCATCAGTATAAATACTGCATTAAAATAAATATACATTTCGACAAATAATTTGCAGGCAAAAAATTGCAAATCAGCAAAGGGATTAGCCTTTGCAAGTTTGCAAATTTTATTGTGTATTCAATAGAAGACGTAATAGTGGCCCGATTGTGATGAATGATGCCTTAATCAAAAGCTCTGATCATCAGTATAAATATTGCATTAAAATATATATACATTTCGACAAATAATGTGCAGGCAAAAAATTGCAAATCAGCAAAGGGGTTAGCCTTTGCATATTTGCAAATTTTGTCGTTTATTCAATAGACAACGTAATCGTTGCCCGATTGTGATGAATGATGCCTTAATCAAAAGCTCTGACCAACAGTATAAATACTGCATTAAAATATATATACATTTCGACAAATAATTTGCAGAAAAAAAATTGTAAATCAGCAAAGCGGTTAGCCTTTGCAAGTTTGCAAATTTTATTGTGTATTCAATAGAAGACGTAATAGTGGCCCGATTGTGATGAATGATGCCTTAATCAAAAGCTCTGATCATCAGTATAAATATTGCATTAAAATATATAGACATTTCGACAAATAATTTGCAGGCAAAAAATTGCAAATCAGCAAAGGGGTTAGCCTTTGCAAGCTTGCAAATTTTATTGTGTATTCAATAGAAGACGTAATAGTGGCCCGATTGTGATGAATGATGCCTTAATCAAAAGCTCTGATCATCAGTTTAAACACTGCATTAAAATATATATACATTTCAACATATAATTTGCAGGCAAAAATTGCAAATCAGCAAAGGGGTTAACCTTTGCAAATTTGCAAATTTTATTGTTTATTCAATAGAAGACGTAATCGTTGCCCGATTGTGGTGAATGGTGCCACCTTAGATTTAGCAATTTTCAACAAAAAAATTCTTATTTAAATTTTTGTGTTGCGATATTTTTTACATCGATGAGGATTGACGAACTAAATTAAGACACAGTAACATAATATACATAAATAATAATATACGTTAATTTTTTCTATGCATAAGAGAATACGTTTCGAATAATTATATTACTAACAATTAATTAATTAATAAACTTAATAATTACTATACAAATTATGTTTTTCTTCTAAAGATATTAATTTTACAAAGCACATGAATTTTTTTACGTTTGTTTGGTTATCGCGTTATCATCTTTTAATGTATCAATTTATTTAAAAGTGAAGACACATAAATTAATAATGGTTTACCAAATTTATTATCGTTTTCTCTAATTTTCATATAATATATCTTAGTCTTATTCATGAAAAATAAAATTATTCCATGCAATTTCATTACAAAAATGAAATAAGGAACCAAAATACCATTACGGAAATTTTCGTAACGTTCCGTTGCGAAAATTTTCGTAATCCGATTTCAAGAATACCATTTGCAATTTTTTGCCTGCAAATTATTTGTCGAAATGTTTATATATTTTAATGCAATATTTATACTGATGGTCAGAGCTTTTGATTAAGGCATCATTCATCACAATCGGGCCACTATTACGTCTTCTATTTAATAAACAATAAAATTTGCAAACTTGCAAAGGCTAACTCCTTTGCTGATTTGCAATTTTTTGCCTGTAAATTATTTGTCGAAATGTATATATATTTTTAAATGCAATATTTATACTGATGATCAGAGCTTTTGATTAAGGCATCATTCATCACAATCGGGCCACTATTACGTCTTCTATTTCATACACAATAAAAATTGCAAACTTGCAAAGGCTAACCCCTTTGCTGATTTGCAATTTTTTGCCTGCATATTATTTGTCGAAATGTATATATATTTTAATGCAGTATTTATACTGATGGTCAGAGCTTTTGACTAAGGCATCATTCATCACAATCAGGCCACTATTACGTCTTCTATTGAATAAACAATAAAATTTGCAAACTTGCAAAGGCTAACTTCTTTGCTGATTTGCAATTTTTTGCCTGCAAATTATTTGTCGAAATGTATATATATTTTAATGCAATATTTATACTGATGGTCAGAGCCTTTGATTAAGGCATCATTCATCACAATCGGGCCACTATTACGTCTTCTATTGAATAAACAATAAAATTTGCAAACTTGCAAAGGCTAACTTCTTTGCTGATTTGCAATTTTTTGCCTGCAAATTATTTGTTGAAATGTATATATATTTTAATGCAATATTTATACTGATGGTCAGAGCTTTTGATTAAGGCATCATTCATCACAATCGGGCCACTATTACGCCTTCTTTTGAATAAATAATAAAATTTGCAAACTTGCAAAGGCTAACTCCTTTGCTGATTTGCAATTTTTTGCCTGCAAATTATTTGTCGAAATGTATATATATTTTAATGCAGTATTTATACTGATGGTCAGAGCTTTTGATTAAGGCATTATCCATCACAATCAGGCCACTATTACGTCTTCTATTGAATAAACAATAAAATTTGAAAACTTGCAAAGGCTAACCCTTTGCTGATTTGAAATTTTTTGCCTGCAAATTATTTGTTGAAATGTATATATATTTTAATGCAGTATTTATACTGATGGTCAGAGCTTTTGATTAAGGCATTATTCATCACAATCAGGCCACTATTACTTCTTCTATTTAATAAACAATAAAATTTGCAAAGGCTAAACCTTTTGCTGATTTGCAATTTTTTGCCTGCAAATTTTTTGTCAAAATGTATATTTATTTTAATGCAATATTTGTACTGATGGTCAGAGCTTTTGATTAAGGCATCATTCATCACAATCGGGCAACGATTACGTCTTCTATTGAATTAAAAATAAAATTTGCAAATTTGCAAAGGCTAACCCAATTGCTGATTTGCAATTTTTTGCCTGCAAATTATTTGTCGAAATGTATATATATTTTAATGCAATATTTATACTGATGGTCAGAGCTTTTGATTAAGGCATCATTCATCACAATCGGGCCACTATTACGTCTTCTATTGAATAAACAATAAAATTTGCAAACTTGCAAAGGCTAACCCCTTTGATGATTTGCAATTTTTTGCCTGCAAATTATTTGTCGAAATGTATATATATTTTTAAATGCAATATTTATACTGATGATCAGAGCTTTTGATTAAGGCATCATTCATCACAATCGGGCCACTATTACGTCTTCTATTTCATAAACAATAAAATTTGCAAACTTGCAAAGGCTAACCCCTTTGCTGATTTGCAATTTTTTGCCTGCATATTATTTGTCGAAATGTATATATATTTTAATGCAGTATTTATACTGATGGTCAGAGCTTTTGATTAAGGCATCATTCATCACAATCAGGCCACTATTACGTCTTCTATTGAATAAACAATAAAATTTGCAAACTTGCAAAAGCTAACTTCTTTGCTGATTTGCAATTTTTTGCCTGTAAATTATTTGTTGAAATGTATATATATTTTAATGCAGTATTTATACTGATGGTCAGAGCTTTTGATTAAGGCATCATTCATCACAATCGGGCAACAGTTACGTCTTCTATTGAATAAACAATAAAATTTGCAAACTTGCAAAGGCTAACGCTTTTGCTGATTTGCAATTTTTTGCCTGCACATTATTTGTCGAAATGTATATATATTTTAATGCAATATTTATACTGATGGTCGGAGCTTTTGAGTAAGGCATCATTCATCAGAATCGGGCCACTATTACGTCTTCTATTGAATAAACAATAAAATTTGCAAACTTGCAAAAGCTAACTTCTTTGCTGATTTGCAATTTTTTGCCTGTAAATTATTTGTTGAAATGTATATATATTTTAATGCAGTATTTATACTGATGGTCAGAGCTTTTGATTAAGGCATCATTCATCACAATCGGGCAACAGTTACGTCTTCTATTGAATAAACAATAAAATTTGCAAACTAGCAAAGGCTAACGCTTTTGCTGATTTGCAATTTTTTGCCTGCACATTATTTGTCGAAATGTATATATATTTTAATGCAATATTTATACTGATGGTCAGAGCCTTTGATTAAGGCATCATTCATCACAACCGGGCTACTATTACGTCTTCTATTGAATAAACAATAAAATTTGCAAACTTGCAAAGGCTAACCCCTTTGATGATTTGCAATTTTTTGCCTGTAAATTATTTGTCGAAATGTATATATATTTTTAAATGCAATATTTATACTGATGATCAGAGCTTTTGATTAAGGCATCATTCATCACAATCGGGCCACTATTACGTCTTCTATTTCATACACAATAAAATTTGCAATCTTGCAAAGGCTAACCCCTTTGCTGATTTGCAATTTTTTGCCTGCATATTATTTGTCGAAATGTATATATATTTTAATGCAGTATTTATACTGATGGTCAGAGCTTTTGATTAAGGCATCATTCATCACAATCAGGCCACTATTACGTCTTCTATTGAATAAACAATAAAATTTGCAAACTTGCAAAGGCTGACTTCTTTGCTGATTTGCAATTTTTTGCCTGCAAATTATTTGTCGAAATGTATATATATTTTAATGCAATATTTATACTGATGGTCAGAGCCTTTGATTAAGGCATCATTCATCACAATCGGGCCACTATTACGTCTTCTATTGAATAAACAATAAAATTTGCAAACTTGCAAAGGCTAACTTCTTTGCTGATTTGCAATTTTTTGCCTGCAAATTATTTGTTGAAATGTATATATATTTTAATGCAATATTTATACTGATGGTCAGAGCTTTTGATTAAGGCATCATTCATCACAATCGGGCCACTATTACGCCTTCTTTTGAATAAATAATAAAATTTGCAAACTTGCAAAGGCTAACTCCTTTGCTGATTTGCAATTTTTTGCCTGCAAATTATTTGTCGAAATGTATAAATATTTTAATGCAGTATTTATACTGATGGTCAGAGCTTTTGATTAAGGCATTATCCATCACAATCAGGCCACTATTACGTCTTCTATTGAATAAACAATAAAATTTGAAAACTTGCAAAGGCTAACCCTTTGCTGATTTGAATTTTTTTGCCTGCAAATTATTTGTTGAAATGTATATATATTTTAATGCAGTATTTATACTGATGGTCAGAGCTTTTGATTAAGGCATTATTCATCACAATCAGGCCACTATTACGTCTTCTATTTAATAAACAATAAAATTTGCAAAGGCTAACCCTTTTGCTGATTTGCAATTTTTTGCCTGCAAATTTTTTGTCAAAATGTATATTTATTTTAATGCAATATTTGTACTGATGGTCAGAGCTTTTGATTAAGGCATCATTCATCACAATCGGGCAACGATTACGTCTTCTATTGAATTAAAAATAAAATTTGCAAATTTGCAAAGGCTAACCCAATTGCTGATTTGCAATTTTTTGCCTGCAAATTATTTGTCGAAATGTATATATATTTTAATGCAATATTTATACTGATGGTCAGAGCTTTTGATTAAGGCATCATTCATCACAATCGGGCCACTATTACGTCTTCTATTGAATAAACAATAAAATTTGCAAACTTGCAAAGGCTAACCCCTTTGATGATTTGCAATTTTTTGCCTGCAAATTATTTGTCGAAATGTATATATATTTTTAAATGCAATATTTATACTGATGATCAGAGCTTTTGATTAAGGCATCATTCATCACAATCGGGCCACTATTACGTCTTCTATTTCATAAACAATAAAATTTGCAAACTTGCAAAGGCTAACCCCTTTGCTGATTTGCAATTTTTTGCCTGCATATTATTTGTCGAAATGTATATATATTTTAATGCAGTATTTATACTGATGGTCAGAGCTTTTGATTAAGGCATCATTCATCACAATCAGGCCACTATTACGTCTTCTATTGAATAAACAATAAAATTTGCAAACTTGCAAAAGCTCACTTCTTTGCTGATTTGCAATTTTTTGCCTGTAAATTATTTGTTGAAATGTATATATATTTTAATGCAGTATTTATACTGATGGTCAGAGCTTTTGATTAAGGCATCATTCATCACAATCGGGCAACAGTTACGTCTTCTATTGAATAAACAATAAAATTTGCAAACTTGCAAAGGCTAACGCTTTTGCTGATTTGCAATTTTTTGCCTGCACATTATTTGTCGAAATGTATATATATTTTAATGCAATATTTATACTGATGGTCGGAGCTTTTGAGTAAGGCATCATTCATCAGAATCGGGCCACTATTACGTCTTCTATTGAATAAACAATAAAATTTGCAAACTTGCAAAGGCTAACTTCTTTGCTGATTTGCAATTTTTTGCCTGCAAATTATGCGTCGAAATGTATATATATTTTAATGCAATATTTGTACTGATGGTCAGAGCCTTTGATTAAGGCATCGTTCATCACAATCGGGCAACGATTACGTCTTCTATTGAATAAACAATAAAATTTGCAAACTTGCGAAGGCTAACCCCTTTGCTGATTTGCAATTTTTTGCCTGCAAATTATTTGTCGAAATGTATATATAGTTTTCGAGATATAGCCGTTATAGCCGAAATTTTTTTTTTAAGCATTATTTAATTAAATTAGTTTAAAGCATCGAAGCATTAATTTTTTATATTTTTTTATTAATTTTTTTTTATTTATTATTTAAAATTTTGTTTTGTTTGTTGTGCAGGGTTCAACTGCAATCTTTTCTGGGGCCGAAGCTCACCCAACTCTTTCACTGTTTATTTTTATCGTCCTACCTTACGTTGTCACCAGCCAAATCGAGGACGCACGAATACAGGTTCGCTTTTAAACCCATCTGCACATTGCATTGCTCCAGCCAGCATGCACTGACATGGACGATGGTTCGGCCCATGGATTCTGCACTTCTGCAATAGAGCGTCATAGTTGTGTTCATCGTCATCACCGTTCATAATCAGGTGATGAGAAATCCATTTTGCAACCCTCTCCCATTGGGATTCGAACCCGGCAGATTTAACCACTGCGCCAATTGCTAGGTAATTTTTTTTTAATGTTTATTTATTTTTTTATATTGTTTTAGTTAAGTTTTTTTTTAAATGCTATTTTCAAGTCACCGGGACGCTTAGTTTCCGAGATATAGCCATTTAAAAATTCGAAAAATCAACCTAATCGGATGACTTATTTTTTTTATTTTTTATTTATTTATTTTTATATTTTTTTAACACGGCCGACTAAGAAGATGTGAAGCGATTCAGCCTTGTAGTTCTAACTACAGGGCTTAGCGTCTCCATCCTAACTCCTCCACGCCGTGTCGGTGGTAACTCGAGAAACCTAGCAGAATCATGTGGTGAAAAACCCTTGAGGAAGCTAGTTCGGGGCTGAAACTAGATGGGATCTTAGGTTACTTGCAATCTATGCATTTAAGAGCTATGTGATGTTAAATTCTAGAAGCGTCTGTTTTCATATTAAGCAGCTGTCTGGTCAGCATCTGTGCGTCAGGAGAGGCGGCTGCCTTAACACCTGGCAATACGTATAAAATGCATGTGCTGCCTTGTACATCGCGGTATAAATTTTACCAAAGAATAGGAGAAGAAAACTTCGAAAATAAATCACAAAATAAAGTAATATGACTACAACAAATAATGAAATTACTCTCTCAGGATTTCCATACTGGAAACAGTTAGTACACCCTTTTCTACTGAAAAGGTTAGCTCCATGGATTCTGGAGGGACCCACATATTACAACAAGAAATATCCATGGAATTGGTCTAACACCTCGGTCTTCAGTAAGGAATATGCAATCCAGCTACAAATCACCATCATGCGAAACACTGCCTGATAAATCGACATTCACTGTAAATAATGATGTTCTAATGCAAAACCTTAAGCAAATGGAAAAAATCATAGCAAAACTAAATAATGAAGTTGCCGAATTAAGAAGAGAAAATAATTCTTTAAAGAAAGACAAAATCAATAATGAAGCAGATATCGCGATATTAAATAAAAATTCTTTTCAGCCGCTCAGTATGGAAGACTACTTTTGTACTGATGAAAGTGAACTAGAACGAGAAACTAACTGAATTCTCGGAAGTAGAAAAAATTTCAACAAAAACGCAAGAAGATACTAATGATAATGGGTTGAAAAAACCCTTGATAAGGTTTATTAAAATATAAATTATATTGATTGATTGATGTTTTGTTTTGCTTTTAGAATGTACGACCCAGGACTAACCAGGATTTCCCGGAGTTGGTCGGGCCCACCGTACACCCGTTTTTACATATACTTGGAAGGATAAGGTAGGATATTAGTTAAATTATTGAACTCGACCCGGTTCCAGACAGCTTTACGGCCAATAGTTAGTAAATTTTTTTGTGGGGTCGGGAACGGAGAGGTATGTCAGTAATGACAGAATTGGTCATTGGTAGCCAATATTCAAACTACTGTTACCATATGACAATCACAATTTGATCGAACTGCTCTGGGTTCTGTCATGTTTCATCAGAAACTCCAGTGTGCCACCATTCAACTGTAATCTACAAAAAGTTCTCTGAAATCAAAATATATTAATGGGCTTATTTTTTGAAGCCATAGGCTGTAATAAATTAAATTAATTTTCACCTGAAAATTATAAATAATTAATCCTTAGTAACATAAGAATATAATAATATCATTCCTGCAAGCCATATGCTGTAAAAATTTAATTAGTCTTCGCCTGAAATTTCAAATTAATTAATTTATATCATCGTAAAAAATATAAAATACAAAAAATAAAAAATTTAAAACACTAAAATATAATATAAAAAAAATATAAAAGTATGAAAATATAAAAATATAAAATTATATAAAAATATAAAATACAAAAACATTTAATGCAAAAATATAAAATATAAAAAACGTAAAATGTTAAAAATATAATATTATTATGAGTATTATGAAGTGTAGTAATAGAAAGCTTAATAATATAATAATATGATAATATAACAATATAACAACACAACAATACAACAGTACAAAAACAATAACACAATACTATAATAGTACAATAAAACAATAATAAACGGAAACAAATTATAAGTTGTGTTTAACAAGAAAAAGAAGAGACTAAAAGTGGAAACCAATAATGGTGCCGCTAAAAGTCTCCTTCGAAAAAACTGATTTTACCGACTGTTGCTCTTTGACAAGACAAGACAAGCCCATTACTGTGAACTTCAAGATAGAGGAAGTGGAGTCATTTCACACCAAACACATGTACCCAACCGGAACCGAACACTGCAAGGCCAAAATTACTAATCGCAGCGATGTTCAAAAGCGAAAAATTAAGGCCATCACCAGCGACATTTGCAATGACTCTAACACCAACCCTAATTATTTATCTCACTACACTGTCGCCTGACCCGTCCACACCACACCAAAGTAGAATCGGTGAAACCTGCCACAGCATAAAAGCTCCATAAAAGCAGCAGCCATCCGCAAAACAACATAAAACTTTTAGCACTCTGCCTCGTATCTCGCCATAGTAGCAACGAGTATAAAGGACTTCAAGAGAAGTGTGGATCACAAAGCAAAACTTCCATAAAATCCAGCAGCAGCAACCCCAAAAATATGCAAGCCCATCACTAGAAACACCCCTGATAACCCCCAAGGCACAAACACAGGAACTCCCGCCAATGCCGCACATCAAAACACCACCAGCAGACCCGAAAAACTTGTCTGTATAACAAAATCATGACCAAGAACAACCATGTTCACGGAAACATGGCCTGGATAATATAAAAACCATCCAGCCACAACACTCACAGGCCAGAAATTCATAAATCACCCAGAACAAACCACTAATACCCACTCCATTAATCAAAACCAGAAATAACACCGTAGACACAGAACCATACAACCAAAAGCCAATCCCTGCAGCCATCCACCACACACCCATTAAAATACTGCCTTAATCCTACAAAACCAATAACTAAACCATATATCAATGAACATAAATTGAAAAACACGAAAATCAACCCAAACGGACCAAACAATTCATTCCGAGTCAAATCATCCATATCACCACTAAAAAGCAGGACACAACCACATGATTCAAAGACCAAATAGCGCACACAAGTCGCGATATGACTATCGAAATGATCTTGATAACATCAAACCTGTCGCTTCAAAATATGCATACATTCTTTCAAAATTAGAGAACAACAAAAGTACCTCAAAAGATCGAAACACCGACAAAACACAATGCCAACGTTTGCTGACGGCCCCAGACAAATTCCCCACAACAGACTGTAATTCTCGTCATCGTCCCATGCAAGAAGGTCTGCGAAGCGGACATCTAACGAAACAACAGAACCAACATCAACCCATACAATAGACATACTTTTTATAAAAGATTACATAACATGACGAATATTGTGTTGCGAGAACGTGAACAACAAATAATTGACAAAGGGCTAAATCATAGCGTAACACCCATAATAAGTAATAACGAAAGCCAAAAGCACTTACTGGATATTGAAAATGCCATATTAAAAACTGAGGCAACTCATCAAGACGCCATAACAACGATCATTTGTAGTGAAATAATAAAAACAAGGAAAAAGCCAGTTAAAATTGATAATAATTGTGATTCCAGAGTATTGTCAAGACTCAAGGTAAAGGAAGACAATAATGCGATGATCATAAAGGCTGACAAAGGCAGCACGACCGTCATTATATATAAATCCGATTAAAACCAAAAGATTGAAGAGTATATAGCAAATAACAACATAATAATGCTAATGAACGATCGATCCCACACAAATTTATTTAAAAAACATAAACAAAATTATCAACAAAACTACGACCATCATAAGTAAAAATCAGTTTTTCCGCTATAAAATGATAAAATGAACGGCGTCGTTAATCACCGGTTTGCCCAAATTACACAAAGAGAATGACCCATTCGCCCGTTTATCAATTTTACTACGTCACCCACATACAAAGTCGCCTAATTATTGAATAAATGGCTAACGGATAACATTTTATTGCAGTATTTATACTGATGGCCAGAGCTTTTGATTAAGGCATCATTTATCACAATCGGGCCACTTTTACGTCTTCTATTGAATAAACAATAAAATTTGAAAACTTGCAAAGGCTAACCCCTTTGCTGATTTGCAATTTTTTTGCCTGCTAATTATTTGTCGAAATGTATATATATTTTAATGCAGTATTTATACTGATGGTCAAAGCTTTTGATTAAGGCATTATTCATCACAATCAGGCCACTATTACTTGTTCTATTTAATAAACAATAAAATTTGAAAACTTGCAAAGGCTAACCCTTTGCTGATTTGCAATTTTTTGCCTGCAAATTATTTGTTGAAATGTATATTTATTTTAATGCAATATTTATACTGATGGTCAGAGCTTTTGATTAAGACATCATTCATCACAATCGGGCAACGATTACGTCTTCTAATGAATTAAAAATAAAATTTGCAAATTTGCAAAGGCTAACCCAATTGCTGATTTGCAATTTTTTGCCTGCAAATTATTTGTCGAAATGTATATATATTTTAATGCAATATTTATACTGATGGTCAGAGTTTTTGATTAAGGCATCATTCATCACAATCGGGCCACTATTACGTCTTCTATTGAATACACAATAAAATTTGTAAACTTGCAAATGCTAACTCCTTTGCTGATTTGCAATTTTTTGCCTGCAAATTATTTGTCGAAATGTATATATATTTTAATGCAATATTTATACTGATGGTCAGAGCTTTTGATTAAGGCATCATTCATCACAATCGGGCCACTATTACGCCTTCTATTGAATAAACAATAAAATCTGCAAACTTGCAAAGGCTAACCCTTTGCTGATTTGCAATTTTTTGCCTGCAAATTATTTGTTGAAATGTATATATATTTTAATGCATTATTTATACTGATGGTCAGAGCTTTTGATTAAGGCATTATTCATCACAATCAGGCCACTATTTCGTCTTCTATTGAATAAACAATAAAATTTCAAAACTTGCAAAGGCTAACCCAATTGCTGATTTGCAATTTTTTGCCTGCAAATTATTTGTCGAAATGTATATATATTTTAATGCAATATTTATACTGATGGTCAGAGCTTTTGATTAAGGCATCATTCATCACAATCGGGCCACTATTATGTCTTCTATTGAATAAACAATAAAATTTGCAAACTTGCGAAGGCTAACTCCTTTGCTGATTTGCAATTTTTTGCCTGCAAATTATTTGTCGAAATGTATATATATTTTAATGCAATATTTATACTGATGGTCAGAGGTTTTGATTAAGGCATCATTCATCACAATCGGGCTACTATTACGTCTTCTATTGAATAAACAATAAAATTTGCAAACTTGCAAAGGCTAATCCTTTTGCTGATTTGCAATTTTTTGCCTGCAAATTATTTGTTGAAATGTATATTTATTTTAATGCAATATTTATACTGATGGTCAGAGCTTTTGATTAAGACATCATTCATCACAATCGGGCAACGATTACGTCTTCTAATGAATTAAAAATAAAATTTGCAAATTTGCAAAGGCTAACCCAATTGCTGATTTGCAATTTTTTGCCTGCAAATTATTTGTCGAAATGTATATATATTTTAATGCAATATTTATACTGATGGTCAGAGCTTTTGATTAAGGCATCATTCATCACAATCGGGCTACTATTACGCCTTCTATTGAATAAACAATAAAATCTGCAAACTTGCAAAGGCTAACCCTTTGCTGATTTGCAATTTTTTGCCTGCAAATTATTTGTTGAAATGTATATATATTTTAATGCAGTATTTATACTGATGGTCAGAGCTTTTGATTAAGGCATTATTCATCACAATCAGGCCACTATTACGTCTTCTATTGAATAAACAATAAAATTTGAAAACTTGCAAAGGCTAACCCTTTGCTGATTTGCAATTTTTGGCCTGCAAATTATTTGTTGAAATGTATATTTATTTAATGCAATATTTATACTGCTGGTCAGAGCTTTTGACTAAGACATCATTCATCACAATCGGGCAACGATTACGTCTTCTATTGAATTAAAAATAAAATTTGCAAATTAGCAAAGGCTAACCCAATTGCTGATTTGCAATTTTTTGCCTGCAAATTATTTGTCAAAATGTATATATATTTTAATGCAATATTTATACTAATGGTCAGAGCTTTTGATTAAGGCATCATTCATCACAATCGGGCCACTATTATGTCTTCTATTGAATAAACAATAAAATTTGCAAACTTGCAAAGGCTAACTCCTTTGCTGATTTGCAATTTTTTGCCTGCAAATTATTTGTTACAATGTATATATATTTTAATGAAATATTTATACTGATGGTCAGAGCTTTTGATTAAGGCATTATTCATCACAATCAGGCCACTATTACGCCTTCTATTGAATAAACAATAAAATCTGCAAACTTGCAAAGGCTAACCCCTTTGATGATTTGCAATTTTTTGCCTGCAAATTATTTGTCGAAATGTATATTTATATTTTAATATATTATATATTTTAAGTGTATACTGATGGTCAGAACTTTTGATTAAGGCATCATTCATCACAATCGGGCCACTATTACGCCTTCTTTTGAATAAACAATAAAATTTGCAAACTTGCGAAGGCTAACTCCTTTGCTGATTTGCAATTTTTTGCCTGCAAATTATTTGTCGAAATGTATATATATTTTAATGCAATATTTATACTGATGGTCAGAGCTTTTGATTAAGGCATCATTCATCACAATCGGGCTACTATTACGTCTTCTATTGAATAAACAATAAAATTTGCAAACTTGCAAAGGCTAACCCCTTTGATGATTTGCAATTTTTTGCCTGCAAATTATTTGTCGAAATGTATATATATTTTTAAATGCAATATTTATACTGATGATCTGAGCTTTTGATTAAGGCATAATTCATCACAATCGGGCCACTATTACGTCTTCTATTGAATACACAATAAAATTTGCAAACTTGCAAAGGCTAACCCCTTTGCTGATTTGCAATTTTTTGCCTGCAAATTATTTGTCGAAATGTATATATATTTTAATGCAATATTTATACTGATGGTCAGAGCTTTTGATTAAGGCATTATTCATCACAATCAGGCCACTATTACGTCTTCTATTGAATAAACAATAAAATTTGCAAACTTGCAAAGGCTAACTCCTTTGCTGATTTGCAATTTTTTGCCTGCAAATTATTTGTCGGAATGTATATATATTTTAATGCAATATTTATACTGATGGTCAGAGCCTTTGATTAAGGCATCATTCATCACAATCGGGCCACTATTACGTCTTCTATTGAATAAACAATAAAATTTGCAAACTTGCAAAGGCTAACTTCTTTGCTGATTTGCAATTTTTTGCCTGCAAATTATTTATCGAAATGTATATATATTTTAATGCAGTATTTATACTGATGGTCAGAGCTTTTGATTAAGGCATCATTCATCACAATCGGGCCACTATTACGTCTTCTATTGAATAAACAATAAAATTTGCAAACTTGCAAAGGCTAACTCCTTTGCTGATTTGAAATTTTTTGCCTGCAAATTATTTGTCGAAATGTATATATATTTTAATGCAGTATTTATACTGATGGTCAGAGCTTTTGATTAAGGCATTATCCATCACAATCAGGCCACTATTACGTCTTCTATTGAATAAACAATAAAATTTGAAAACTTGCAAAGGCTAACTCCTTTGCTGATTTGCAATTTTTTGCCTGCAAATTATTTGTCAAAATGTATATATATTTTAATGCAATATTTATACTGATGGTCAGAGCTTTTGATTAAGGCATCATTCATCACAATCGGGCCACTATTACGTCTTCTATTGAATAAACAATAAAATTTGCAAACTTGCGAAGGCTAACTCCTTTGCTGATTTGCAATTTTTGGCCTGCAAATTATTTGTTGAAATGTATATTTATTTAATGCAGTATTTATACTGATGGTCAGAGCTTTTGATTAAGGCATCATTCATCACAATCGGGCAACGATTACGTCTTCTATTGAATAAACAACAAAATTTGCAAATTTGCAAAGGCTAACCCCTTTGCTGATTTGCAATTTTTTGCCTGCAAATTATTTGTCAAAATGTATATATATTTTAATGCAATATTTATACTGATGGTCAGAGGTTTTGATTAAGGCATCATTCATCACAATCGGGCAACGATTACGTCTTCTATTGAATAAACAATAAAATTTGTAAACTTGCAAAGGCTAACTCCTTTGCTGATTTGCCATTTTTTGCCTGCAAATTATTTGTCGAAATGTATATATATTTTAATGCAATATTTATACTGATGGTCAGAGCTTTTGATTAAGGCATCATTCATCACAATCGGGCAACGATTACGTATTCTATTGAATAAACAATAAAATTTGCAAACTTGCAAAGGCTAATCCTTTTGCTGATTTGCAATTTGTTGACTGCAAATTATTTATCGAAATGTATATATTTTAATGCAGTATTTATAATGATGGTCAGAGGTTTTGATTAAGGCATCATTCATCACTATCGGGCAAGGATTACGTCTTCTATTGAATAAACAATAAAAATTGCAAATTTGCAAAGGCTAACCCCTTTGCTGATTTGCAATTTTTTGCCTGCAAATTATTTTTTGAAATGTATATTTATTTTAATGCAATATTTATACTGATGGTCAGAGGTTTTGATTAAGGCATCATTCATCACAATCGGGCCACTATTACGTCTTCTATTGAATAAACAATAAAATTTGTAAACTTGCAAAGGCTAACTCCTTTGCTGATTTGCCATTTTTTGCCTGCAAATTATTTCTCGAAATGTATATATATTTTAATGCAATATTTATACTGATGGTCAGAGCTTTTGATTAAGGCATCATTCATCACTATCGGGCAACGATTACGTCTTCTATTGAATTAAAAATAAAATTTGCAAATTTGCAAAGGCTAACCCAATTACCCAGTAATTATACTGATGGTCAGAGCTTTTGATTAAGGCATCATTCATCACAATCGGGCAACGATTACGTCTTCTATTGAATAAACAATACAATTTGCAAACTTGCAGAGGCTAACCCTTTTGCTGATTTGCAATTTTTTGCCTGCACATTATTTGTCGAAATGTATATATATTTTAATGCAATATTTATACTGATGGTCGGAGCTTTTGAGTAAGGCATCATTCATCAGAATCGGGCCACTATTACGTCTTCTATTGAATAAACAATAAAATTTGCAAACTTGCAAAGGCTAACTCCTTTGCTGATTTGCAATTTTTTGCCTGCAAATTATTTGTCGAAATGTATATATATTTTAATGCAATATTTATACTGATGGTCAGAGCCTTTGATTAAGGCATCATTCATCACAATCGGGCAACGATTACGTCTTCTATTGAATAAACAACAAAATTTGCAAATTTGCAAAGGCTAACCCCTTTGCTGATTTGCAATTTTTTGCCTGCAAATTATTTGTCAAAATGTATATATATTTTAATGCAATATTTATACTGATGGTCAGAGGTTTTGATTAAGGCATCATTCATCACAATCGGGCAACGATTACGTCTTCTATTGAATAAACAATAAAATTTGTAAACTTGCAAAGGCTAACTCCTTTGCTGATTTGCCATTTTTTGCCTGCAAATTATTTGTCGAAATGTATATATATTTTAATGCAATATTTATACTGATGGTCAGAGCTTTTGATTAAGGCATCATTCATCACAATCGGGCAACGATTACGTATTCTATTGAATAAACAATAAAATTTGCAAACTTGCAAAGGCTAATCCTTTTGCTGATTTGAAATTTGTTGACTGCAAATTATTTATCGAAATGTATATATTTTAATGCAGTATTTATAATGATGGTCAGAGGTTTTGATTAAGGCATCATTCATCACTATCGGGCAAGGATTACGTCTTCTATTGAATAAACAATAAAAATTGCAAATTTGCAAAGGCTAACCCCTTTGCTGATTTGCAATTTTTTGCCTGCAAATTATTTTTTGAAATGTATATTTATTTTAATGCAATATTTATACTGATGGTCAGAGGTTTTGATTAAGGCATCATTCATCACAATCGGGCCACTATTACGTCTTCTATTGAATAAACAATAAAATTTGTAAACTTGCAAAGGCTAACTCCTTTGCTGATTTGCCATTTATGGCCTGCAAATTATTTGTCGAAATGTATATATATTTTAATGCAATAATTAAACTGATGGTCAAAGCTTTTGATTAAGGCACCATTCATTACAATCGGGCCACTATTACGTCTTCTATTGAATAAACAATAAAATTTGCAAATTTGCAAAGGCTAACCCCTTTGCTGATTTGCAATTTTTTGCCTGCAAATTATTTGTCGAAATGTATATATATTTTAATGCAAAATTTATACTGATGGTCAGAGGTTTTGATTAAGGCATCATTCATCACAATCGGGCCACTATTACGTCTTCTATTGAATAAACAATAAAATTTGTAAACTTGCAAAGGCTAACTCCTTTGCTGATTTGCCATTTTTTGCCTGCAAATTATTTGTCGAAATGTATATATATTTTAATGCAATATTTATACTGATGGTCAGAGGTTTTGATTAAGGCATCATTCATCACAATCGGGCCACTATTACGTCTTATATTGAATAAACAATAAAATTTGTAAACTTGCAAAGGCTAACCCCTTTGCTGATTTGCCATTTTTTGCCTGCAAATTATTTGTCGAAATGTATATATATTTTAATGCAGTATTTATACTGACGGTCAGAGGTTTTGATTAAGGCATCATTCATCACTATCGGGCAAGGATTACGTCTTCTATTGAATAAACAATAAAATTTACAAATTTGCAAAGGCTAACCCATTTGCTGATTTGCAATTTTTTGCCTGCAAATTATTTGTCGAAATGTATATATATTTTAATGCAAAATTTATACTGATGGTCAGAGCTTTTGATTAAGGCATCATTCATCACAATCGGGCCACTATTACGTCTTCTATTGAATAAACAATAAAATTTGCAAGCTTGCAAAGGCTAACTCCTTTGCTGATTTGCAATTTTTTGCCTGCAAATTAGTTTGCAAAATATATATTTATTTTAATGCAGTATTTATACTGATGGTCAGAGCTTTTGATTAAGGCATCATTCATCACAATCGGGCCACTATTACGTCTTCTATTGAATAAACAATAAAATTTGCAAACTTGCGAAGGCTAACTCCTTTGCTGATTTGCAATTTTTTGCCTGCAAATTATTTGTCGAAATGTATATATATTTTAATGCAATATTTATACTGATGGTCAGAGCTTTTGATTAAGGCATCATTCATCACAATCGGGCTACTATTACGTCTTCTATTGAATAAACAATAAAATTTGCAAACTTGCAAAGGCTAACCCCTTTGATGATTTGCAATTTTTTGCCTGCAAATTATTTGTCGAAATGTATATATATATATTTAAATGCAATATTTATACTGATGATCAGAGCTTTTGATTAAGGCATCATTCATCACAATCGGGCCACTATTACGTCTTCTATTGAATACACAATAAAATTTGCAAACTTGCAAAGGCTAACCCCTTTGCTGATTTGCAATTTTTTGCCTGCAAATTATTTGTCGAAATGTATATATACTTTAATGCAGTATTTATACTGATGGTCAGAGCTTTTGATTAAGGCATCATTCATCACAATCAGGCCACTATTACGTCTTCTATTGAATAAACAATAAAATTTGCAAACTTGCAAAGGCTAACTTCTTTGCTGATTTGCAATTTTTTGCCTGCAAATTATTTGTCGAAATGTATATATATTTTAATGCAGTATTTACACTGATGGTCAGAGCTTTTGATTAAGGCATCATTCATCAATATCGGGCAACGATTACGTCTTCTATTGAATAAACAATAAAATTTGCAAACTTGCAAAGGCTAACCCTTTTGCTGATTTGCAATTTTTTGCCTGCACATTATTTGTCGAAATGTATATATATTTTAATGCAATATTTATACTGATGATCGGAGCTTTTGATTAAGGCACCATTCATTACAATCGGGCCACTATTACGTCTTCTATTGAATAAACAATAAAATTTGCAAATTTGCAAAGGCTAACCCCTTTGCTGATTTGCAATTTTTTGCCTGCAAATTATTTGTCGAAATGTATATATATTTTAATGCAAAATTTATACTGATGGTCAGAGGTTTTGATTAAGGCATCATTCATCACAATCGGGCCACTATTACGTCTTCTATTGAATAAACAATAAAATTTGTAAACTTGCAAAGGCTAACTCCTTTGCTGATTTGCCATTTTTTGCCTGCAAATTATTTGTCGAAATGTATATATATTTTAATGCAATATTTATACTGATGGTCAGAGGTTTTGATTAAGGCATCATTCATCACAATCGGGCCACTATTACGTCTTATATTGAATAAACAATAAAATTTGTAAACTTGCAAAGGCTAACCCCTTTGCTGATTTGCCATTTTTTGCCTGCAAATTATTTGTCGAAATGTATATATATTTTAATGCAGTATTTATACTGACGGTCAGAGGTTTTGATTAAGGCATCATTCATCACTATCGGGCAAGGATTACGTCTTCTATTGAATAAACAATAAAATTTACAAATTTGCAAAGGCTAACCCATTTGCTGATTTGCAATTTTTTGCCTGCAAATTATTTGTCGAAATGTATATATATTTTAATGCAATATTTATACTGATGGTCAGAGCTTTTGATTAAGGCATCATTCATCACAATCGGGCCACTATTACGTCTTCTATTGAATAAACAATAAAATTTGCAAGCTTGCAAAGGCTAACTCCTTTGCTGATTTGCAATTTTTTGCCTGCAAATTAGTTTGCAAAATATATATTTATTTTAATGCAGTATTTATACTGATGGTCAGAGCTTTTGATTAAGGCATCATTCATCACAATCGGGCCACTATTACGTCTTCTATTGAATAAACAATAAAATTTGCAAACTTGCGAAGGCTAACTCCTTTGCTGATTTGCAATTTTTTGCCTGCAAATTATTTGTCGAAATGTATATATATTTTAATGCAATATTTATACTGATGGTCAGAGCTTTTGATTAAGGCATCATTCATCACAATCGGGCTACTATTACGTCTTCTATTGAATAAACAATAAAATTTGCAAACTTGCAAAGGCTAACCCCTTTGATGATTTGCAATTTTTTGCCTGCAAATTATTTGTCGAAATGTATATATATATTTAAATGCAATATTTATACTGATGATCAGAGCTTTTGATTAAGGCATCATTCATCACAATCGGGCCACTATTACGTCTTCTATTGAATACACAATAAAATTTGCAAACTTGCAAAGGCTAACCCCTTTGCTGATTTGCAATTTTTTGCCTGCAAATTATTTGTCGAAATGTATATATACTTTAATGCAGTATTTATACTGATGGTCAGAGCTTTTGATTAAGGCATCATTCATCACAATCAGGCCACTATTACGTCTTCTATTGAATAAACAATAAAATTTGCAAACTTGCAAAGGCTAACTTCTTTGCTGATTTGCAATTTTTTGCCTGCAAATTATTTGTCGAAATGTATATATATTTTAATGCAGTATTTATACTGATGGTCAGAGCTTTTGATTAAGGCATCATTCATCAATATCGGGCAACGATTACGTCTTCTATTGAATAAACAATAAAATTTGCAAACTTGCAAAGGCTAACCCTTTTGCTGATTTGCAATTTTTTGCCTGCACATTATTTGTCGAAATGTATATATATTTTAATGCAATATTTATACTGATGATCGGAGCTTTTGAGTAAGGCATCATTTACTATCGGGCAACGATTACGTTTTCTATTGAATAAACAATAAAATTTACAAATTTGCAAAGGCTAACCCCTTTGCTGATTTGCAATTTTTTGCCTGCAAATTATTTGTCGAAATGTATATATATTTAACTGCAGTATTTATACTGATGGTCAAAGCTTTTGATTAAGGCATAATTCATCAAAATCGGGCCACTATTGCGTCATCTTTTGAATAAACAATAAAATTTGCAAACTTGCAAAGGCTAACCCCTTTGCTGATTTGCAATTTTTGGCCTGCAAATTATCTGTCGAAATGTAAATTTATTTTAATGCAGTATTTATACTGATGGTCAGAGCTTTTGATTAAGGCATCATTCATCACTATCGGGCAACGATTACGTTTTATATTGAATAAACAATAAAATTTACAAATTTGCAAAGGCTAACCCCTTTGCTGATTTGCAATTTTTTGCCTGCAAATTATTTGTCGAAATGTATATTTATTTTAATGCAATATTTATACTGATGGTCAGAGCTTTTGATTAAGACATCATTCATCACAATCGGGCAACGATTACGTCTTTTATTGAATTAAAAATAAAATTTGCATATTTGCAAAGGCTAACCCAATTGCTGATTTGCCATTTTTTGCCTGCAAATTATTTGTCAAAATGTATATATATTTTAATGCAATATTTATACTGATGGTCAGAGCTTTTGATTAAGGCATCATTCATCACAATCGGGCCACTATTACGTCTTCTATTGAATAAACAATAAAATTTGCAAACTTGCAAAGGCTAACTCTTTTGCTGATTTGCAATTTTTTGCCTGCAAATTATTTGTCGAAATGTATATTTATTTCAATGCAGTATTTATACTGATGGTCAGAGCTTTTGATTAAGGCATCATTCATCACAATCGGGCCACTATTACGACTTTTAAGAGCTTTTGATTAAGGCATCATTCATCACAATCGGGCCACTATTACGTCTTCTATTGAATAAACAATAAAATTTGCAAACTTGCAAAGGCTTACCCCTTTGCTGATTTGCAATTTTTTGCCTGCAAATTATTTGTCGAAATGTATATATATTTTAATGCAATATTTATACTGATGGTCAGAGCTTTTGATTAAGGCATCATTCATTACAATCGGGCCACTATTACGTCTTCTATTGAATACACAATAAAATTTGCAAACTTGCTAAGGCTAATCCCTTTGCTGATTTGCAATTTTTTGCCTGCAAATTATTTGTCGAAATGTATATATATTTTAATGCAATATTTATACTGATGGTCAGAGCTTTTCATTCATCACTATCGGGCAACGATTACGTTTTCTATTGAATAAAAAATAAAATTTACAAATTTGCAAAGGCTAACCCCTTTGCTGATTTGCAATTTTTTGCCTGCAAATTATTTGTCGAAATGTATATATATTTCAAAGCAGTATTTATACTGATGGTCAAAGCTTTTGATTAAGGCATAATTCATCACAATCGGGCCACTATTGCGTCTTCTTTTGAGTAAACAATAAAATTTGCAAACTTGCAATGGCTGACCCTTTTACTGATTTGCAATTTTTTGCCTGCAAATTATTTGTCGAAATGTATATATATTTTAATGCAGTATTTATACTGATGGTCAGAGCTTTTGATTAAGGCATCATTCATCACAATCTGGCCACTATTACGTCTTCTATTGAATAAACAATAAAATTTGCAAACTTGCAAAGGCTAACCATTTTACTGATTTGCAATTTTTTGCCTGCAAATTATTTGTTGAAATGTATATATATTTTAATGCAGTATTTATACTGATGGTCAGAGCTTTTGATTAAGGCATCGTTCATCACAATCGGACCACTATTACTTCTTTTGAGAGCTTTTGATTAAGGCATCATTCATCACAATCGGGCCAATATTACGTCTTCAATTGAATAAACAATAAAATTTGCAAACTTGCAAAGGCTAACCCCTTTGCTGATTTGCAATTTTTTGCCTGCAAATTATTTTGTCGAAATGTATATATATTTTAATGCAATATTTATACTGATGGTCAGAGCTTTTGATTAAGGCATCATTCATCACAATCGGGCCACTATTACGTCTTCTATTGAATACACAATAAAATTTGCAAACTTGCTAAGGCTAACCCCTTTGCTGATTTGCAATTTTTTGCCTGCAAATTATTTGTCGAAATGTATATATATTTTAATGCAATATTTATACTGATGGTCAGAGCTTTTGATTAAGGCATCATTCATCAATATCGGGCAACGATTACGTTTTCTATTGAATAAACAATAAAATTTACAAATTTGCAAAGGCTAACCCCTTTGCTGATTTGCAATTCTTTGCCTGCAAATTATTTGTCGAAATGTATATATATTTCGATGCAGTATTTATACTGATGGTCAAAGCTTTTGATTAAGGCATAATTCATCACAATCGGGCCACTATTGCGTCTTCTATTGAATAAACAATAAAATTTGCAGACTTGCAAAGGCTAACCCTTTTACTGATTTGCAATTTTTTGCCTGCAAATTATTTGTCGAAATGTATATATATTTTAATGCAGTATTTATACTGATGGTCAGAGCTTTTGATTAAGGCATCATTCATCACAATCGGACCACTATTACGTCTTCTATTGAATAAACAATAAAATTTGCAAACTTCCAAAAGCTAACCCCTTTGCTGATTTGCAAGTTTTTACCTGCAAATTATTTGTCGAAATGTATATATATTTTAATGCAGTATTTATACTGATGGTCAGAGCTTTTGATTAAGGCATTATTCATCACAATCGGGCCACTATTACGTCTTTTGAGAGCTTTTGATTAAGGCATCATTCATCACAATCGGGCCACTATTACGTCTTCTATTGAATAAACAATAAAATTTGCAAACTTACAAAGGCTAACCTCTTTGCTGATTTGCAATTTTTTGCCTGCAAATTATTTGTCGAAATGTATATATTTTTTAATGCAATATTTATACTGATGGTCAGAGCTTTTGATTAAGGCATCATTCATCACAATCGGGCCACTATTACGTCTTCTTTTGAATACACAATAAAATTTGCAAACTTGCGAAGGCTAACCCTTTTACTGATTTGCAATTTTTTGCCTGCAAATTATTTGTCGAAATGTATATATATGTTGATGCAGTATTTATACTGATGGTCAGAGCTTTTGATTAAGGCATCATTCATCACAATCGGGCCACTATTACGTCTTCTATTGAATAAACAATAAAATTTGAAAGTTTGCAAATGCTCATCCCTTTGCTGATTTGCAATTTTTTGCCTGCAAATTATTTGTCGAAATGTTTATTTATTTCAATGCAATTTATACTGATGGTTAGAGCTTTTGATTAAGGCATTATTCATCACAATCGGGCCACTATTACGTCTTTTCAGAGCTTTTGATTAAGGCATCATTCATCACAATCGGGCCACTATTACGTCTTCTTTTGAATAAACAATAAAATTTGCAAACTTGCACAGGCTAACCATTTTACTGATTTGCAATTTTTTGCCTGCAAATTATTTGTCGAAATGTATATATATTTTAATGCAGTATTTATACTGATGGTCAGAGCTTTTGATTAAGGCATCATTCATCACAATCGCCAATCGCGCCACTATTACGTCTTCTATTGAATAAAAAATAAAATTTGCAAACTTGCAAAGGCTAATCCTTTTGCTGATTTGCAATTTTTGGCCTGCAAATTATCTGTCGAAATGTAAATATATTTTAATGCAGTATTTATACTGATGGTCAGAGCTTTTGATTAAGGCATCATTCATTAATATCGGGCAACGATTACGTTTTCTATTGAATAAACAATAAAATTTACAAATTTGCAAAGGCTAACCCCTTTGCTGATTTGCAATTTTTTGCCTGCAAATTATTTGTCGAAATAAATATATATAATTCAATGCAGTATTTATACTGATGGTCAAAGCTTTTGATTAAGGCATAATTCATCACAATCGGGCCACTATTGCGTCTTCTATTGAATAAACAATAAAATTTGCAGACTTGCAAAGGCTAACCCTTTTACTGATTTGCAATTTTTTGCCTGCAAATTATTTGTCGAAATGTATATATATTTTAATGCAATATTTATACTGATGGTCAAAGCATTTGATTAAGGCATAATTCATCACAATCGGGCCACTATTGCGTCTTCTATTGAATAAACAATAAAATTTGCAGACTTGCAAAGGCTAACCCTTTTACTGATTTGCAATTTTTTGCCTGCAAATTATTTGTCGAAATGTATATATATTTTAATGCAGTATTTATACTGATGGTCAGAGCTTTTGATTATGGCATTATTCATCACAATCGGGCCACTATTACGTCTTTTGAGAGCTTTTGATTAAGGCATCATTCATCACAATCGGGCCACTATTACGTCTTCTATTGAATAAACAATAAAATTTGCAAACTTGCAAAGGCTAACCCCTTTGCTGATTTGCAATTTTTTGCCTGTAAATTATTTGTCGAAATGTATATATTTTTTAATGCAATATTTATACTGATGGTCAGAGCTTTTGATTAAGGGATCATTCATCACAATCGGGCCACTATTACGTCTTCTATTGAATACACAATAAAATATGCAAACTTGCGAAGGCTAACCATTTTACTGATTTGCAATTTTTTGCTTGCAAATTATTTGTTGAAATGTATATATATGTTAATGCAGTATTTATACTGATGGTCAGAGCTTTTGATTAAGGCATCATTCATCACAATCGGGCCACTATTACGTCTTCTATTGATTAAACAATAAAATTTGCAAGTTTGCAAATGCTCATCCCTTTGCTGATTTGCAATTTTTTGCCTGCAAATTATTTGTCGAAATGTATATTTATTTCAATGCAATTTATACTGATGGTTAGAGCTTTTGATTAAGGCATTATTCATCACAATCGGGCCACTATTACGTCTTTTCAGAGCTTTTGATTAAGGCATCATTCATCACAATCGGGCCACTATTACGTCTTCTTTTGAATAAACAATAAAATTTGCAAACTTGCACAGGCTAACCATTTTACTGATTTGCAATTTTTTGCCTGCAAATTATTTGTCGAAATGTATATATATTTTAATGCAGTATTTATACTGATGGTCAGAGCTTTTGATTAAGGCATCATTCATCACAATCGCCAATCGCGCCACTATTACGTCTTCTATTGAATAAAAAATAAAATTTGCAAACTTGCAAAGGCTAATCCTTTTGCTGATTTGCAATTTTTGGCCTGCAAATTATATGTCGAAATGTAAATATATTTTAATGCAGTATTTATACTGATGGTCAGAGCTTTTGATTAAGGCATCATTCATCACTATCGGGCAATGATTACGTTTTATATTGAATAAACAATAAAATTTACAAATTTGCAAAGGCTAACCCCTTTGCTGATTTGCAATTTTTTGCCTGCAAATTATTTGTCGAAATGTATATATATTTCAATGCAGTATTTATACTGATACCGAAATGTATATATATTTCAATGCAGTATTTATACTGATGGTCAGAGCTTTTGATTAAGGCACCATTCATTACAATCGGGCCCTTATTACGTCTTCTATTGAATAAACAATAAAATTTGCAAACTTGCAAAGGCTAACCCCTTTGCTGATTTGCAATTTTTTGCCTGCAAATTATGTGTCGAAATGTATATATATTCTAATGCATTATTTATACTGATGGTCAGAGCTTTTGATTAAGGCATCATTCATCACAATCGGGCCACTATTACGTCTTCTATTGAATAAACAATACAATTTGCAATCTTGAAAAGGCTAACCCCTTTGCTGATTTGCAATGTTTTGCCTGCAAATTATTTGTCAAAATGTATATATATTTTAATGCAGTATTTATACTGATGGTCAGAGCTTTTGATTAAGGCATCATTCATCACAATCGGATCACTATTACGTCTTCTATTGAATAAACAATAAAATTTGCAAACTTGCAAAAGCTAACCCCTTTGCTGATTTGAAAGTTTTTACCTGCTAATTATTTGTCGAAATGTATATTTATTTCAATGCAGTATTTATACTGATGGTCAGAGCTTTTGATTAAGGCATCATTCATCACAATCGGGCCACTATTACGTCTTTTGAGAGCTTTTGATTAAGGCATCATTCATCACAATTGGGCCACTATTACGTCTTCTATTGAATAAACAATAAAATTTGCAAACTTGCAAAGGCTAACCCCTTTGCTGATTTGCAATTTTTTGCCTGCAAATTATTTGTCGAAATGTATATATATTTTAATGCAATATTTATACTGATGGTCAGAGCTTTTGATTATGGCATTATTCATCACAATCGGGCCACTATTACGTCTTCTATTGAATACACAATAAAATTTGCAAACTTGCTAAGGCTAACCCCTTTGCTGATTTGCAATTTTTTGCCTGCAAATTATTTGTCGAAATGTATATATATTTTAATGCAATATTTATACTGATGGTCAGAGCTTTTGATTAAGGCATCATTCATCACTATCGGGCAACGATTACGTTTTCTATTGAATAAAAAATAAAATTTACAAATTTGCAAAGGCTAACCCCTTTGCTGATTTGCAATTTTTTGCCTGCAAATTATTTGTCGAAATGTATATATATTTCAAAGCAGTATTTATACTGATGGTCAAAGCTTTTGATTAAGGCATAATTCATCACAATCGGGCCACTATTGCGTCTTCTTTTGAGTAAACAATAAAATTTGCAAACTTGCAAAGGCTAACCCTTTTACTGATTTGCAATTTTTTGCCTGCAAATTATTTGTCGAAATGTATATATATTTTAATGCAGTATTTATACTGATGGTCAGAGCTTTTGATTAAGGCATCATTCATCACAATCTGGCCACTATTACGTCTTCTATTGAATAAACAATAAAATTTGCAAACTTGCAAAGGCTAACCATTTTACTGATTTGTAATTTTTTGCCTGCAAATTACTTGTCGAAATGTATATATATTTTAATGCAGTATTTATACTGATGGTCAGAGCTTTTGATTAAGGCATCATTCATCACAATCGGACCACTATTACGTCTTCTATTGAATAAACAATAAAATTTGCAAACTTGCAAAAGGTAACCCCTTTGCTGATTTGAAAGTTTTTACCTGCAAATTATTTGTCGAAATATATATTTATTTCAATGCAGTATTTATACTGATGGTCAGAGCTTTTGATTAAGGCATCATTCATCACAATCGGGCCACTATTACGTCTTTTGAGAGCTTTTGATTAAGGCATCATTCATCACAATCGGGCCACTATTACGTCTTCTATTGAATAAACAATAAAATTTGCAAACTTGCAAAGGCTAACCCTTTTGCTGATTTGTAATTTTTTGCCTGCAAATTATTTGTCGAAATGTATATATATTTTAATGCAATATTTATACTGATGGTCAGAGCTTTTGATTAAGGCATCATTCATTACAATCGGGCCACTATTACGTCTTCTATTGAATACACAATAAAATTTGCAAACTTGCACAGGCTAACCCCTTTGCTGATTTGCAATTTTTTGCCTGCAAATTATTTGTCGAAATGTATATATATTTTAATGCAATATTTATACTGATGGTCAGAGCTTTTGATTAAGGCATCATTCATTAATATCGGGCAACGATTACGTTTTATATTGAATAAACAATAAAATCTACAAATTTGCAAAGGCTAACCCCTTTGCTGATTTGCAATTCTTTGCCTTCCAATTATTTGTCGAAATGTATATATATTTCAATGCAGTATTTATACTGATGGTCAAAGCTTTTGATTAAGGCATAATTTATCACAATCGGGCCACTATTGCGTCTTCTTTTGAATAAACAATAAAATTTGCAGACTTGCAAAGGCTAACCCTTTTACTGATTTGCAATTTTTTGCCTGCAAATTATTTGTCGAAATGTATATTTATTTTAAATGCAGTATTTATACTGATGGTCAGAGCTTTTGATTAAGGCATCATTCATCACAATCGGACCACTATTACGTCTTCTATTGAATAAACAATAAAATTTGCAAACTTCCAAAAGCTAACCCCTTTGCTGATTTGTAAGTTTTTACCTGCAAATTATTTGTCGAAATGTATATTTACTTCAATGCAGTATTTATACTGATGGTCAGAGCTTTTGATTAAGGCATTATTCATCACAATCGGGCCAATATTACGTCTTTTGAAAGCTTTTGATTAAGGCATCATTCATCACAATCGGGCCACTATTACGTCTTCTATTGAATAAACAATAAAATTTGCAAATTTGCAAATGCTCATCCCTTTGCTGATTTGCAATTTTTTGCCTGCAAATTATTTGTCAAAATGTATATATATTTTAATGCAGTATTTATACTAATGGTCAGAGCTTTTGATTAAGGCATCATTCATCACAATCGCCAATCGCGCCACTATTACGTCTTCTATTGAATAAAAAATAAAATTTGCAAACTTGCAAAGGCTAATCCTTTTGCTGATTTGCAATTTTTGGCCTGCAAATTATCTGTCGAAATGTAAATATATTTTAATGCAGTATTTATACTGATGGTCAGAGCTTTTGATTAAGGCATCATTCATCACTATCGGGCCACTATTACGTCTTCTATTGAATAAACAATACAATTTGCAATCTTGAAAAGGCTAACCCCTTTGCTGATTTGCAATGTTTTGCCTGCAAATTATTTGTCAAAATGTATATATATTTTAATGCAGTATTTATACTGATGGTCAGAGCTTTTGATTAAGGCATCATTCATCACAATCGGATCACTATTACGTCTTCTATTGAATAAACAATAAAATTTGCAAACTTGCAAAAGCTAACCCCTTTGCTGATTTGAAAGTTTTTACCTGCTAATTATTTGTCGAAATGTATATTTATTTCAATGCAGTATTTATACTGATGGTCAGAGCTTTTGATTAAGGCATTATTCATCACAATCGGGCCACTATTACGTCTTTTGAGAGCTTTTGATTAAGGCATCATTCATCACAATCGGGCCACTATTACGTCTTCTATTGAATAAACAATTAAATTTGCAAACTTGCAAAGGCTAACCCCTTTGCTGATTTGCAATTTTTTGCCTGTAAATTATTTGTCGAAATGTATATATATTTTAATGCAATATTTATACTGATGGTCAGAGCTTTTGATTAAGGCATTATTCATCACAATCGGGCCACTATTACGTCTTCTTTTGAATACACAATAAAATTTGCAAACTTGCAAAGGCTAACCCTTTTACTGATTTGCAATTTTTTGCCTGCAAATTATTTGTTGAAATGTATATATATGTTAATGCAGTATTTATACTGATGGTCAGAGCTTTTGATTAAGGCATCATTCATCACAATCGGGCCACTATTACGTCTTCTATTGAATAAACAATAAAATTTGCAAATTTGCAAATGCTCATCCCTTTGCTGATTTGCAATTTTTTGCCTGCAAATTTTTTGTCAAAATGTATATATATTTTAATGCAGTATTTAAACTGATGGTCAGAGCTTTTGATTAAGGCATCATTCATCACAATCGCCAATCGCGCCACTATTACGTCTTCTATTGATTAAAAAATAAAATTTGCAAACTTGCAAAGGCTAATCCTTTTGCTGATTTGCAATTTTTGGCCTGCAAATTATCTGTCGAAATGTAAATATATTTTAATGCAGTATTTATACTGATGGCCAGAGCTTTTGATTAAGGCATCATTCATCACTATCAGGCAACGATTACGTTTTATATTGAATAAACAATAAAATTTACAAATTTGCAAAGGCTAACCCCTTTGCTGATTTGCAATTTTTTGCCTGCAAATTATTTGTCGAAATGTATATATATTTCAATGCAGTATTTATACTGATACCGAAATGTATATATATTTCAATGCAGTATTTATACTGATGGTCAGAGCTTTTGATTAAGGCACCATTCATTACAATCAGGCCCTTATTACGTCTTCTATTGAATAAACAATAAAATTTGCAAACTTGCAAAGGCTAACTCTTTTGCTGATTTGCAATTTTTTGCCAGCAAATTATTTGTCGAAATGTATATATATTCTAATGCATTGTTTATACTGATGGTCAGAGCTTTTGATTAAGGCATCATTCATCACTATCGGGCAACGATTACGTTTTCTATTGAATAAAAAATAAAATTTACAAATTTGCAAAGGCTAACCCCTTTGCTGATTTGCAATTTTTTGCCTGCAAATTATTTGTCGAAATGTATATATATTTCAAAGCAGTATTTATACTGATGGTCAAAGCTTTTGATTAAGGCATAATTCATCACAATCGGGCCACTATTGCGTCTTCTTTTGAGTAAACAATAAAATTTGCAAACTTGCAAAGGCTAACCCTTTTACTGATTTGCAATTTTTTGCCTGCAAATTATTTGTCGAAATGTATATATATTTTAATGTAGTATTTATACTGATGGTCAGAGCTTTTGATTAAGGCATCATTCATCACAATCGGGCCACTATTACGTCTTCTATTGAATAAACAATAAAATTTGCAAACTTGCGAAGGCTAACTCCTTTGCTGATTTGCAATTTTTTGCCTGCAAATTATTTGTCGAAATGTATATATATTTTAATGCAATATTTATACTGATGGTCAGAGCTTTTGATTAAGGCATCATTCATCACAATCGGGCTACTATTACGTCTTCTATTGAATAAACAATAAAATTTGCAAACTTGCAAAGGCTAACCCCTTTGATGATTTGCAATTTTTTGCCTGCAAATTATTTGTCGAAATGTATATATATATTTAAATGCAATATTTATACTGATGATCAGAGCTTTTGATTAAGGCATCATTCATCACAATCGGGCCACTATTACGTCTTCTATTGAATACACAATAAAATTTGCAAACTTGCAAAGGCTAACCCCTTTGCTGATTTGCAATTTTTTGCCTGCAAATTATTTGTCGAAATGTATATATACTTTAATGCAGTATTTATACTGATGGTCAGAGCTTTTGATTAAGGCATCATTCATCACAATCAGGCCACTATTACGTCTTCTATTGAATAAACAATAAAATTTGCAAACTTGCAAAGGCTAACTTCTTTGCTGATTTGCAATTTTTTGCCTGCAAATTATTTGTCGAAATGTATATATATTTTAATGCAGTATTTATACTGATGGTCAGAGCTTTTGATTAAGGCATCATTCATCAATATCGGGCAACGATTACGTCTTCTATTGAATAAACAATAAAATTTGCAAACTTGCAAAGGCTAACCCTTCTGCTGATTTGCAATTTTTTGCCTGCACATTATTTGTCGAAATGTATATATATTTTAATGCAATATTTATACTGATGGTCGGAGCTTTTGAGTAAGGCATCATTTACTATCGGGCAACGATTACGTTTTCTATTGAATAAACAATAAAATTTACAAATTTGCAAAGGCTAACCCCTTTGCTGATTTGCAATTTTTTGCCTGCAAATTATTTGTCGAAATGTATATATATTTAAATGCAGTATTTATACTGATGGTCAAAGCTTTTGATTAAGGCATAATTCATCAAAATCGGGCCACTATTGCGTCATCTTTTGAATAAACAATAAAATTTGCAAACTTGCAAAGGCTAACCCCTTTGCTGATTTGCAATTTTTTGCCTGCAAATTAGTTTGCAAAATATATATATATTTTAATGCAGTATTTATACTGATGGTCAGAGCTTTTGATTAAGGCATCATTCATCACAATCGGGCCACTATTACGTCTTCTATTGAATAAACAATAAAATTTGCAAACTTGCAAAGGCTAATCCTTTTGCTGATTTGCAATTTTTTGCCTGCAAATTATTTGTCGAAATGTATATATATTTTAATGCAGTATTTATACTGATGGTCAGAGCTTTTGATTAAGGCATCATTCATCAATATCGGGCAACGATTACGTCTTCTATTGAATAAACAATAAAATTTGCAAACTTGCAAAGGCTAACCCTTTTGCTGATTTGCAATTTTTTGCCTGCACATTATTTGTCGAAATGTATATATATTTTAATGCAATATTTATACTGATGGTCGGAGCTTTTGAGTAAGGCATCATTTACTATCGGGCAACGATTACGTCTTCTATTGAATAAACAATAAAATTTGCAAACTTGCAAAGGCTAACCCCTTTGCTGATTTGCAATTTTTTGCCTGCAAATTATTTGTCGAAATGTATATATTTTTTAATGAAATATTTATACTGATGGTCAGAGCTTTTGATTAAGGCATAATTCATCACAATCGGGCCACTATTACGTCTTCTATTGAATACACAATAAAATTTGCAAACTTGCGAAGGCTAACCCTTTTACTGATTTGCAATTTTTTGCCTGCAAATTATTTGTCGAAATGTATATATATGTTGATGCAGTATTTATACTGATGGTCAGAGCTTTTGATTAAGGCATCATTCATCACAATCGGGCCACTATTACGTCTTCTATTGAATAAACAATAAAATTTGAAAGTTTGCAAATGCTCATCCCTTTGCTGATTTACAATTTTTTGCCTGCAAATTATTTGTCGAAATGTATATTTATTTCAATGCAATTTATACTGATGGTTAGAGCTTTTGATTAAGGCATTATTCATCACAATCGGGCCACTATTACGTCTTTTCAGAGCTTTTGATTAAGGCATCATTCATCACAATCGGGCCACTATTACGTCTTCTTTTGAATAAACAATAAAATTTGCAAACTTGCACAGGCTAACCATTTTACTGATTTGCAATTTTTTGCCTGCAAATTATTTGTCGAAATGTATATATATTTTAATGCAGTATTTATACTGATGGTCAGAGCTTTTGATTAAGGCATCATTCATCACAATCGCCAATCGCGCCACTATTACGTCTTCTATTGAATAAAAAATAAAATTTGCAAACTTGCAAAGGCTAATCCTTTTGCTGATTTGCAATTTTTGGCCTGCAAACTATATGTCGAAATGTAAATATATTTTAATGCAGTATTTATACTGATGGTCAGAGCTTTTGATTAAGGCATCATTCATCACTATCGGGCAATGATTACGTTTTATATTGAATAAACAATAAAATTTACAAATTTGCAAAGGCTAACCCCTTTGCTGATTTGCAATTTTTTGCCTGCAAATTATTTGTCGAAATGTATATATATTTCAATGCAGTATTTATACTGATACCGAAATGTATATATATTTCAATGCAGTATTTATACTGATGGTCAGAGCTTTTGATTAAGGCACCATTCATTACAATCGGGCCCTTATTACGTCTTCTATTGAATAAACAATAAAATTTGCAAACTTGCAAAGGCTAACTCTTTTGCTGATTTGAAATTTTTTGCCTGCAAATTATTTGTCGAAATGTATATATATTCTAATGCATTATTTATACTGATGGTCAGAGCTTTTGATTAAGGCATCATTCATCACAATCGGGCCACTATTACGTCTTCTATTGAATAAACAATACAATTTGCAATCTTGCTAAGGCTAACCCCTTTGCTGATTTGCAATTTTTTGCCTGCAAATTATTTGTCGAAATGTATATATATTTTAATGCAATATTTATACTGATGGTCAGAGCTTTTGATTAAGGCATCATTCATCACAATCGGGCCACTATTACGTCTTTTGAGAGCTTTTGATTAAGGCATCATTCATCACAATTGGGCCACTATTACGTCTTCTATTGAATACACAATAAAATTTGCAAACTTGCAAAGGCTAACCCCTTTGCTGATTTGCAATTTTTTGCCTGCAAATTATTTGTCGAAATGTATATATATTTTAATGCAATATTTATACTGATGGTCAGAGCTTTTGATTATGGCATTATTCATCACAATCGGGCCACTATTACGTCTTCTATTGAATAAACAATAAAATTTGCAAACTTGCTAAGGCTAACCCCTTTGCTGATTTGCAATTTTTTGCCTGCAAATTATTTGTCGAAATGTATATATATTTTAATGCAATATTTATACTGATGGTCAGAGCTTTTGATTAAGGCATCATTCATCACTATCGGGCAACGATTACGTTTTCTATTGAATAAAAAATAAAATTTACAAATTTGCAAAGGCTAACCCCTTTGCTGATTTGCAATTTTTTGCCTGCAAATTATTTGTCGAAATGTATATATATTTCAAAGCAGTATTTATACTGATGGTCAAAGCTTTTGATTAAGGCATAATTCATCACAATCGGGCCACTATTGCGTCTTCTTTTGAGTAAACAATAAAATTTGCAAACTTGCAAAGGCTAACCCTTTTACTGATTTGCAATTTTTTGCCTGCAAATTATTTGTCGAAATGTATATATATTTTAATGCAGTATTTTTACTGATGGTCAGAGCTTTTGATTAAGGCATCATTCATCACAATCTGGCCACTATTACGTCTTCTATTGAATAAACAATAAAATTTGCAAACTTGCAAAGGCTAACCATTTTACTGATTTGCAATTTTTTGCCTGCAAATTATTTGTCGAAATGTATATATATTTTAATGCAGTATTTATACTGATGGTCAGAGCTTTTGATTAAGGCATCATTCATCACAATCGGGCCACTATTACGTCTTCTATTGAATAAACAATAAAATTTGCAAACTTGCAAAAGGTAACCCCTTTGCTGATTTGAAAGTTTTTACCTGCAAATTATTTGTCGAAATATATATTTATTTCAATGCAGTATTTATACTGATGGTCAGAGCTTTTGATTAAGGCATCATTCATCACAATCGGGCCACTATTACGTCTTTTGAGAGCTTTTGATTAAGGCATCATTCATCACAATCGGGCCACTATTACGTCTTCTATTGAATAAACAATAAAATTTGCAAACTTGCAAAGGCTAACCCTTTTGCTGATTTGCAATTTTTTGCCTGCAAATTATTTGTCGAAATGTATATATATTTTAATGCAATATTTATACTGATGGTCAGAGCTTTTGATTAAGGCATCATTCATTACAATCGGGCCACTATTACGTCTTCTATTGAATACACAATAAAATTTGCAAACTTGCTAAGGCTAACCCCTTTGCTGATTTGCAATTTTTTGCCTGCAAATTATTTGTCGAAATGTAAATATATTTTAATGCAATATTTATACTGATGGTCAGAGCTTTTGATTAAGGCATCATTCATTAATATCGGGCAACGAATACGTTTTATATTGAATAAACAATAAAATCTACAAATTTGCAAAGGCTAACCCCTTTGCTGATTTGCAATTCTTTGCCTGCCAATTATTTGTCGAAATGTATATATATTTCAATGCAGTATTTATACTGATGGTCAAAGCTTTTGATTAAAGCATAATTCATCACAATCGGGCCACTATTGCGTCTTCTTTTGAATAAACAATAAAATTTGCAGACTTGCAAAGGCTAACCCTTTTACTGATTTGCAATTTTTTGCCTGCAAATTATTTGTCGAAATGTATATTTATTTTAAATGCAGTATTTATACTGATGGTCAGAGCTTTTGATTAAGGCATCATTCATCACAATCGGACCACTATTACGTCTTCTATTGAATAAACAATAAAATTTGCAAACTTCCAAAAGCTAACCCCTTTGCTGATTTGTAAGTTTTTACCTGCAAATTATTTGTCGAAATGTATATTTACTTCAATGCTGTATTTATACTGATGGTCAGAGCTTTTGATTAAGGCATTATTCATCACAATCGGGCCACTATTACGTCTTTTGAGAGCTTTTGATTAAGGCATCATTCATCACAATCGGGCCACTATTACGTCTTCTATTGAATAAACAATAAAATTTGCAAACTTGCAAAGGCTAACCCCTTTGCTGATTTGCAATTTTTTGCCTGTAAATTATTTGTCGAAATGTATATATATTTTAATGCAATATTTATACTGATGGTCAGAGCTTTTGATTAAGGCATCATTCATCACAATCGGGCCACTATTACGTCTTCTATTGAATAAACAATAAAATTTGCAAATTTGCAAATGCTCATCCCTTTGCTGATTTGCAATTTTTTGCCTGCAAATTATTTGTCAAAATGTATATTTATTTTAATGCAGTATTTATATAAATGGTCAGAGCTTTTGATTAAGGCATCATTCATCACAATCGCCAATCGCGCCACTATTACGTCTTCTATTGAATAAAAAATAAAATTTGCAAACTTGCAAAGGCTAATCCCTTTGCTGATTTGCAATTTTTGGCCTGCAAATTATCTGTCGAAATGTAAATATATTTTAATGCAGTATTTATACTGATGGTCAGAGCTTTTGATTAAGGCATCATTCATCACTATCGGGCCACTATTACGTCTTCTATTGAATAAACAATACAATTTGCAATCTTGAAAAGGCTAACCCCTTTGCTGATTTGCAATGTTTTGCCTGCAAATTATTTGTCAAAATGTATATATATTTTAATGCAGTATTTATACTGATGGTCAGAGCTTTTGATTAAGGCATCATTCATCACAATCGGATCACTATTACGTCTTCTATTGAATAAACAATAAAATTTGCAAACTTGCAAAAGCTAACCCCTTTGCTGATTTGAAAGTTTTTACCTGCAAATTATTTGTCGAAATGTATATTTATTTCAATGCAGTATTTATACTGATGGTCAGAGCTTTTGATTAAGGCATTATTCATCACAATCGGGCCACTATTACGTCTTTTGAGAGCTTTTGATTAAGGCATCATTCATCACAATCGGGCCACTATTACGTCTTCTATTGAATAAACAATTAAATTTGCAAATTTGCAAATGCTCATCCCTTTGCTGATTTGCAATTTTTTGCCTGCAAATTTTTTGTCAAAATGTATATATATTTTAATGCAGTATTTATACTGATGGTCAGAGCTTTTGATTAAGGCATCATTCATCACAATCGCCAATCGCGCCACTATTACGTCTTCTATTGATTAAAAAATAAAATTTGCAAACTTGCAAAGGCTAATCCTTTTGCTGATTTGCAATTTTTGGCCTGCAAATTATCTGTCGAAATGTAAATATATTTTAATGCAGTATTTATACTGATGGCCAGAGCTTTTGATTAAGGCATCATTCATCACTATCAGGCAACGATTACGTTTTATATTGAATAAACAATAAAATTTACAAATTTGCAAAGGCTAACCCCTTTGCTGATTTGCAATTTTTTGCCTGCAAATTATTTGTCGAAATGTATATATATTTCAATGCAGTATTTATACTGATACCGAAATGTATATATATTTCAATGCAGTATTTATACTGATGGTCAGAGCTTTTGATTAAGGCACCATTCATTACAATCAGGCCCTTATTACGTCTTCTATTGAATAAACAATAAAATTTGCAAACTTGCAAAGGCTAACTCTTTTGCTGATTTGCAATTTTTTGCCAGCAAATTATTTGTCGAAATGTATATATATTCTAATGCATTGTTTATACTGATGGTCAGAGCTTTTGATTAAGGCATCATTCATCACTATCGGGCAACGATTACGTTTTCTATTGAATAAAAAATAAAATTTACAAATTTGCAAAGGCTAACCCCTTTGCTGATTTGCAATTTTTTGCCTGCAAATTATTTGTCGAAATGTATATATATTTCAAAGCAGTATTTATACTGATGGTCAAAGCTTTTGATTAAGGCATAATTCATCACAATCGGGCCACTATTGCGTCTTCTTTTGAGTAAACAATAAAATTTGCAAACTTGCAAAGGCTAACCCTTTTACTGATTTGCAATTTTTTGCCTGCAAATTATTTGTCGAAATGTATATATATTTTAATGTAGTATTTATACTGATGGTCAGAGCTTTTGAATAAGGCATCATTCATCACAATCTGGCCACTATTACGTCTTCTATTGAATAAACAATAAAATCTGCAAACTTGCAAAGGCTAACCATTTTACTGATTTGCAATTTTTTGCCTGCAAATTATTTGTTGAAATGTATATATATTTTAATGCAGTATTTATACTTATGGTCAGAGCTTTTGATTAAGGCATCATTCATCACAATCGGACCACTATTACGCCTTCTATTGAATAAACAATAAAATTTGCAAACTTGCAAAAGGTAACCCCTTTGCTGATTTGAAAGTTTTTACCTGCAAATTATTTGTCGAAATGTATATTTATTTCAATGCAGTATTTATACTGATGGTCAGAGCTTTTGATTAAGGCATCATTCATCACAATCGGGCCACTATTACGTCTTTTGAGAGCTTTTGATTAAGGCATCATTCATCACAATCGGGCTACTATTACGTCTTCTATTGAATAAACAATAAAATTTGCAAACTTGCAAAGGCTAACCCCTTTGCTGATTTGCAATTTTTTGCCTGCAAATTATTTGTCGAAATGTATATATATTTTAATGCAATATTTATACTGATGGTCAGAGCTTTTGATTAAGGCATCATTCATTAATATCGGGCAACGATTACGTTTTCTATTGAATAAACAATAAAATCTACAAATTTGCAAAGGCTAACCCCTTTGCTGATTTGCAATTCTTTGCCTGCAAATTATTTGTCGAAATGTATATATATTTCAATGCAGTATATATACTGATGGTCAAAGCTTTGGATTAAGGCATAATTCATCACAATCGGGCCACTATTACGTCTTCTATTGAATACACAATAAAATTTGCAAACTTTCTAAGGCTAACCCCTTTGCTGATTTGCAATTTTTTGCCTGCAAATTATTTGTCGAAATGTATATATATTTTAATGCACTATTTATACTGATGGTCAGAGCTTTTGATTAAGGCATCATTCATTAATATCAACGATTAACGGGCAACGATTACGTTTTCTATTGAATAAACAATAAAATCTACAAATTTGCAAAGGCTAACCCCTTTGCTGATTTGCAATTCTTTGCCTGCAAATTATTTGTCGAAATGTATATATATTTCAATGCAGTATTTATACTGATGGTCAAAGCTTTGGATTAAGGCATAATTCATCACAATCGGGCCACTATTACTTCTTCTTTTGAATAAACAATAAAATTTGCAGACTTGCAAAGGCTAACCCTTTTACTGATTTGCAATTTTTTGCCTGCAAATTATTTGTCGAAATGTATATATATTTTAATGCAGTATTTATACTGATGGTCAGAGCTTTTGATTAAGGCATTATTCATCACAATCGGGCCACTATTACGTCTTTTGAGAGCGTTTGATTAAGGCATCATTCATCACAATCGGGCCACTATTACGTCTTCTATTGAATAAACAATTAAATTTGCAAACTTGCAAAGGCTAACCCCTTTGCTGATTTGCAATTTTTTGCCTGTAAATTATTTGTCGAAATGTATATATATTTTAATGCAATATTTATACTGATGGTCAGAGCTTTTGATTAAGGCATTATTCATCACAATCGGGCCACTATTACGTCTTCTATTGAATACACAATAAAATTTGCAAACTTGCAAAGGCTAACCCTTTTACTGATTTGCAATTTTTTGCCTGCAAATTATTTGTTGAAATGTATATATATGTTAATGCAGTATTTATACTGATGGTCAGAGCTTTTGATTAAGGCATCATTCATCACAATCGGACCACTATTACGTCTTCTATTGAATAAACAATAAAATTTGCAAACTTCCAAAAGCTAACCCCTTTGCTGATTTGCAAGTTTTTACCTGCAAATTATTTGTCGAAATGTATATTTATTTCAATGCAGTATTTATACTGATGGTCAGAGCTTTTGATTAAGGCATTATTCATCACAATCGGGCCACTATTACGTCTTTTGAGAGCTTTTGATTAAGGCATCATTCATCACAATCGGGCCACTATTACGTCTTCTATTGAATAAACAATAAAATTTGCAAACTTGCAAAGGCTAACCCCTTTGCTGATTTGCAATTTTTTCCTGTAAATTATTTGTCGAAATGTATATATATTTTAATGCAATATTTATACTGATGGTCAGAGCTTTTGATTAAGGCATCATTCATCACAATCGGGCCACTATTACGTCTTCTATTGAATACACAATAAAATTTGCAAACTTGCAAAGGCTAACCCTTTTACTGATTTGCAATTTTTTGCCTGCAAATTATTTGTTGAAATGTATATATATGCTAATGCAGTATTTATACTGATGGTCAGAGCTTTTGATTAAGGCATCATTCATCACAATCGGCCACTATTACGTCTTCTATTGAATAAACAATAAAATTTGCAAATTTGCAAATGCTCATCCCTTTGCTGATTTGCAATTTTTTGCCTGCAAATTATTTGTCAAAATGTATATATATTTTAATGCAGAATTTATACTGATAGTCAGAGCTTTTGATTAAGGCATCATTCATCACAATCGCCAATCGCGCCACTATTACGTCTTCTATTGAATAAAAAATAAAATTTGCAAACTTGCAAAGGCTAATCCTTTTGCTGATTTGCAATTTTTGGCCTGCAAATTATCTGTCGAAATGTAAATATATTTTAATGCAGTATTTATAATGATGGTCAGAGCTTTTGATTAAGGCATCATTCATCACTATCGGGCAACGATTACGTTTTATATTGAATAAACAATAAATTTTACAAATTTGCAAAGGCTAACCCCTTTGCTGATTTGCAAGTTTTTGCCTGCAAATTATTTGTCGAAATGTATATATATTTCAATGCAGTATTTATACTGATACCGAAATGTATATATATTTCAATGCAGTATTTATACTGATGGTCAGAGCTTTTGATTAAGGCACCATTCATTACAATCGGGCCCTTATTACGTCTTCTATTGAATAAACAATAAAATTTGCAAACTTGCAAAGGCTAACTCTTTTGCTGATTTGCAATTTTTTGCCTGCAAATTATTTGTCGAAATGTATATATATTCTAATGCATTATTTATACTGATGGTCAGAGCTTTTGATTAAGGCATCATTCATCACAATCGGGCCACTATTACGTCTTCTATTGAATAAATAATACAATTTGCAATCTTGAAAAGGCTAACCCCTTTGCTGATTTGCAATGTTTTGTCTGCAAATTATTTGTCAAAATGTATATATATTTAAATGCAGTATTTATACTGATGGTCAGAGCTTTTGATTAAGGCATCATTCATCAAAATCGGATCACTATTACGTCTTCTATTGAATAAACAATAAAATTTGCAAACTTGCAAAAGCTAACCCCTTTGCTGATTTGAAAGTTTTTACCTGCTAATTATTTGTCGAAATGTATATTTATTTCAATGCAGTATTTATACTGATGGTCAGAGCTTTTGATTAAGGCATCATTCATCACAATCGGGCCACTATTACGTCTTTTGAGAGCTTTTGATTAAGGCATCATTCATCACAATCGGGCCACTATTACGTCTTCTATTGAATACACAATAAAATTTGCAAACTTGCAAAGGCTAACCCCTTTGCTGATTTGCAATTTTTTGCCTGCAAATTATTTGTCGAAATGTATATATATTTTAATGCAATATTTATACTGATGGTCAGAGCTTTTGATTAAGGCATTATTCATCACAATCGGGCCACTATTACGTCTTCTATTGAATACACAATAAAATTTGCAAACTTGCTAAGGCTAACCCCTTTGCTGATTTGCAATTTTTTGCCTGCAAATTATTTGTTGAAATGTATATATATTTTAATGCAATATTTATACTGATGGTCAGAGCTTTTGATTAAGGCATCATTCATCACTATCGGGCAACGATTACGTTTTCTATTGAATAAAAAATAAAATTTTCAAATTTGCAAAGGCTAACCCCTTTGCTGATTTGCAATTTTTTGCCTGCAAATTATTTGTCGAAATGTATATTTATTTCAAAGCAGTATTTATACTGATGGTCAAAGCTTTTGATTAAGGCATAATTCATCACAATCGGGCCACTATTGCGTCTTCTTTTGAGTAAACAATAAAATTTGCAAACTTGCAAAGGCTAACCCTTTTACTGATTTGCAATTTTTTGCCTGCAAATTATTTGTCGAAAAGTATATATATTTTAATGCAGTATTTATACTGATGGTCAGAGCTTTTGATTAAGGCATCATTCATCACAATCTGGCCACTATTACGTCTTCTATTGAATAAACAATAAAATTTGCAAACTTGCAAAGGCTAACCATTTTACTGATTTGCAATTTTTGGCCTGCAAATTATTTGTTGAAATGTATATATATTTTAATGCAGTATTTATACTGATGGTCAGAGCTTTTGATTAAGGCATCATTCATCACAATCGGACCTCTATTACGTCTTCTATTGAATAAACAATAAAATTTGCAAACTTGCAAAAGGTAACCCCTTTGCTGATTTGAAAGTTTTTACCTGCAAATTATTTGTCGAAATGTATATTTATTTCAATGCAGTATTTATACTGATGGTCAGAGCTTTTGATTAAGGCATCATTCATCACAATCGGGCCACTATTACGTCTTTTGAGAGCTTTTGATTAAAGCATCATTCATCACAATCGGGCCACTATTACGTCTTCTATTGAATAAATAATACAATTTGCAATCTTGAAAAGGCTAACCCCTTTGCTGATTTGCAATGTATTGTCTGCAAATTATTTGTCAAAATGTATATATATTTAAATGCAGTATTTATACTGATGGTCAGAGCTTTTGATTAAGGCATCATTCATCAAAATCGGATCACTATTACGTCTTCTATTGAATAAACAATAAAATTTGCAAACTTGCAAAAGCTAACCCCTTTGCTGATTTGAAAGTTTTTACCTGCTAATTATTTGTCGAAATGTATATTTATTTCAATGCAGTATTTATACTGATGGTCAGAGCTTTTGATTAAGGCATCATTCATCACAATCGGGCCACTATTACGTCTTTTGAGAGCTTTTGATTAAGGCATCATTCATCACAATCGGGCCACTATTACGTCTTCTATTGAATAAACAATAAAATTTGCAAACTTGCAAAGGCTAACCCCTTTGCTGATTTGCAATTTTTTGCCTGCAAATTATTTGTCGAAATGTATATATATTTTAATGCAATATTTATACTGATGGTCAGAGCTTTTGATTAAGGCATTATTCATCACAATCGGGCCACTATTACGTCTTCTATTGAATACACAATAAAATTGAATACACATTCATCACTATCGGGCAACGATTACGTTTTCTATTGAATAAAAAATAAAATTTACAAATTTGCAAAGGCTAACCCCTTTGCTGATTTGCAATTTTTTGCCTGCAAATTATTTGTCGAAATGTATATTTATTTCAAAGCAGTATTTATACTGATGGTCAAAGCTTTTGATTAAGGCATAATTCATCACAATCGGGCCACTATTGCGTCTTCTTTTGAGTAAACAATAAAATTTGCAAACTTGCAAAGGCTAACCCTTTTACTGATTTGCAATTTTTTGCCTGCAAATTATTTGTCGAAAAGTATATATATTTTAATGCAGTATTTATACTGATGGTCAGAGCTTTTGATTAAGGCATCATTCATCACAATCTGGCCACTATTACGTCTTCTATTGAATAAACAATAAAATTTGCAAACTTGCAAAGGCTAACCATTTTACTGATTTGCAATTTTTGGCCTGCAAATTATTTGTTGAAATGTATATATATTTTAATGCAGTATTTATACTGATGGTCAGAGCTTTTGATTAAGGCATCATTCATCACAATCGGACCTCTATTACGTCTTCTATTGAATAAACAATAAAATTTGCAAACTTGCAAAAGGTAACCCCTTTGCTGATTTGAAAGTTTTTACCTGCAAATTATTTGTCGAAATGTATATTTATTTCAATGCAGTATTTATACTGATGGTCAGAGCTTTTGATTAAGGCATCATTCATCACAATCGGGCCACTATTACGTCTTTTGAGAGCTTTTGATTAAAGCATCATTCATCACAATCGGGCCACTATTACGTCTTCTATTGAATAAATAATACAATTTGCAATCTTGAAAAGGCTAACCCCTTTGCTGATTTGCAATGTATTGTCTGCAAATTATTTGTCAAAATGTATATATATTTAAATGCAGTATTTATACTGATGGTCAGAGCTTTTGATTAAGGCATCATTCATCAAAATCGGATCACTATTACGTCTTCTATTGAATAAACAATAAAATTTGCAAACTTGCAAAAGCTAACCCCTTTGCTGATTTGAAAGTTTTTACCTGCTAATTATTTGTCGAAATGTATATTTATTTCAATGCAGTATTTATACTGATGGTCAGAGCTTTTGATTAAGGCATCATTCATCACAATCGGGCCACTATTACGTCTTTTGAGAGCTTTTGATTAAGGCATCATTCATCACAATCGGGCCACTATTACGTCTTCTATTGAATAAACAATACAATTTGCAAACTTGCAAAGGCTAACCCCTTTGCTGATTTGCAATTTTTTGCCTGCAAATTATTTGTCGAAATGTATATATATTTTAATGCAATATTTATACTGATGGTCAGAGCTTTTGATTAAGGCATTATTCATCACAATCGGGCCACTATTACGTCTTCTATTGAATACACAATAAAATTTGCAAACTTGCTAAGGCTAACCCCTTTGCTGATTTGCAATTTTTTGCCTGCAAATTATTTGTTGAAATGTATATATATTTTAATGCAATATTTATACTGATGGTCAGAGCTTTTGATTAAGGCATCATTCATCACTATCGGGCAACGATTACGTTTTCTATTGAATAAAAAATAAAATTTACAAATTTGCAAAGGCTAACCCCTTTGCTGATTTGCAATTTTTTGCCTGCAAATTATTTGTCGAAATGTATATATATTTCAAAGCAGTATTTATACTGATGGTCAAAGCTTTTGATTAAGGCATAATTCATCACAATCGGGCCACTATTGCGTCTTCTTTTGAGTAAACAATAAAATTTGCAAACTTGCAAAGGCTAACCCTTTTACTGATTTGCAATTTTTTGCCTGCAAATTATTTGTCGAAAAGTATATATATTTTAATGCAGTATTTATACTGATGGTCAGAGCTTTTGATTAAGGCATCATTCATCACAATCTGGCCACTATTACGTCTTCTATTGAATAAACAATAAAATTTGCAAACTTGCAAAGGCTAACCATTTTACTGATTTGCAATTTTTGGCCTGCAAATTATTTGTTGAAATGTATATATATTTTAATGCAGTATTTATACTGATGGTCAGAGCTTTTGATTAAGGCATCATTCATCACAATCGGACCACTATTACGTCTTCTATTGAATAAACAATAAAATTTGCAAACTTGCAAAAGGTAACCCCTTTGCTGATTTGAAAGTTTTTACCTGCAAATTGTTTGTCGAAATGTATATTTATTTCAATGCAGTATTTATACTGATGGTCAGAGCTTTTGATTAAGGCATCATTCATCACAATCGGGCCACTATTACGTCTTTTGAGAGCTTTTGATTAAAGCATCATTCATCACAATCGGGCCACTATTACGTCTTCTATTGAATAAACAATAAAATTTGCAAACTTGCAAAGGCTAACCCCTTTGCTGATTTGCAATTTTTTGCCTGCAAATTATTTGTCGAAATGTATATATATTTTAATGCAATATTTATACTGATGGTCAGAGCTTTTGATTAAGGCATCATTCATCACAATCGGGCCACTATTACGTCTTCTATTGAATACACAATAAAATTTGCAAACTTGCTAAAGCTAACCTCTTTGCTGATTTGCAATTTTTTGCCTGCAAATTATTTGTCGAAATGTATATATATTTTAATGCAATATTTATACTGATGGTCAGAGCTTTTGATTAAGGCATCATTCATTAATATCGGGCAACGATTACGTTTTCTATTGAATAAACAATAAAATCTTCAAATTTGCAAAGGCTAACCCCTTTGCTGATTTGCAATTCTTTGCCTGCAAATTATTTGTCGAAATGTATATATATTTTAATGCAGTATTTATACTGATGGTCAAAGCTTTTGATTAAGGCATAATTCATCACAATCGGGCCACTATTGCGTGTTCTTTTGAATAAACAAAAAAATTTGCAGACTTGCAAAGGCTAACCCATTTACTGATTTGCAATTTTTTGCCTGCAAATTATTTGTCGAAATGTATAAATATTTTAATGCAGTATTTATACTGATGGTCAGAGCTTTTGATTAAGGCATCATTCATCACAATCGGGCCACTATTACGTCTTCTATTGAATACACAATAAAATTTGCAAACTTGCAAAGGCTAACCCTTTTACTGATTTGCAATTTTTTGCCTGCAAATTATTTGTTGAAATGTATTTATATGTTAATGCAGTATTTATACTGATGGTCAGAGCTTTTGATTAAGGCATCGTTCATCACAATCGGGCCACTATTACGTCTTTTCAGAGCTTTTGATTAAGGCATCATTCATCACAATCGGGCCACTATTACGTCTGCTTTTGAATAAACAATAAAATTTGCAAACTTGCACAGGCTAACCCTTTTACTAATTTGCAATTTTTTGCCTGCAAATTATTTGTCGAAATGTATATATATTTCAATGCAGTATTTATACTGATATCGAAATGTATATATATTTCAATGCAGTATTTATACTGATGGTCAGAACTTTTGATTAAGGCATCATTCATTAATATCGGGCCCTTATTACGTCTTCTATTGAATAAACAATAAAATTTGCAAACTTGCAAAGGCTAACCCATTTGCTGATTTGCAATTTTTTGCCTGCAAATTATTTGTCGAAATGTATTTATATTTGAATGCAGTATTTATACTGATAGTCAGAGCTTTTGATTAAGGCATCATTCATCACTATCGGGCAACGATTACGTCTTCTATTGAATAAACAATAAAATTTGCAAACTTGCAAAGGCTAACCCAATTGCTGATTTGCAATTTTTGGCCTGCAAATTATCTGTCGAAATGTAAATATATTTTAATGCAATATTTATACTGATGGTCAGAGCTTTTGATTAAGGCATCATTCATCACAATTGGGCCACTATTACGTCTTCTATTGAATAAACAATGAAATTTGCAAACTTGCAAAGGTTAACCCCTTTGCTGATTTGCAATTTTTTGCCTGCAAATTATTTGTTGAAATGTATATTTATTTCAATGCAGTATTTATACTGATGGTCAGAGCTTTTGATTAAGGCATCATTCATCACAATCGGGCCACTATTACGTCTTCTTTTGAATAAACAATAAAATTTGCAAACTTGCAAAGGCTTACCCATTTGCTGATTTGCAATTTTTTGCCTGCAAATTATTTGTCGTAATGTATATTTATTTTAATGCAATATTTATACTGATGGTCAGAGCTTTTGATTAAGACATCATTCCTCACAATCGGGCAACGATTACGTCTTTTATTGAATTAAAAATAAAATTTGCATATTTGCAAAGGCTAACCCAATTGCTGATTTGCCATTTTTTGCCTGCAAATTATTTGTCAAAATGTATATATATTTTAATGCAATATTTATACTGATGGTCAGAGCTTTTGATTAAGGCATCATTCATCACAATCTGGCCACTATTACGTCTTCTATTGAATAAACAATAAAATTTTCAAACTTGCAAAGGCTAACCATTTTACTGATTTGCAATTTTTTGCCTGCAAATTATTTGTTGAAATGTATATATATTTTAATGCAGTATTTATACTGATGGTCAGAGCTTTTGATTAAGGCATCATCCGTCACAATCGGACCACTATTACGTCTTCTATTGAATAAACAATAAAATTTGCAAACTAGCAAAAGGTAACCCCTTTGCTGATTTGAAAGTTTTTACCTGCAAATTATTTGTCGAAATGTATATTTATTTCAATGCAGTATTTATACTGATGGTCAGAGCTTTTGATTAAGGCATCATTCATCACAATCGTGCCACTATTACGTCTTTTGAGAGCTTTTGATTAAGGCATCATTCATCACAATCGGACCACTATTACGTCTTCTATTGAATAAACAATAAAATTTGCAAACTTGCAAAGGCTAACCCCTTTGCTGATTTGCAATTTTTTGCCTGCAAATTATTTGTCGAAATGTATATATATTTTAATGCAATATTTATACTGATGGTCAGAGCTTTTGATTAAGGCATCATTCATCACAATCGGGCCACTATTACGTCTTCTATTGAATACACAATAAAATTTACAAACTTGCTAAGGCTAACCCCTTTGCTGATTTGCAATTTTTTGCCTGCAAATTATTTGTCGAAATGTATATATATTTTAATGCAATATTTATACTGATGGTCAGAGCTTTTGATTAAGGCATCATTCATTAATATCGGGCAACGATTACGTTTTCTATTGAATAAACAATAAAATTTACAAATTTGTAAAGGCTAACCCCTTTGCTGATTTGCAATTCTTTGCCTGCAAATTATTTGTCGAAATGTATATATATTTCAATGCAGTATTTATACTGATGGTCAAAGCTTTTGATTAAGGCATAATTCATCACAATCGGGCCACTATGGCGTCTTCTTTTGAATAAACAATAAAATTTGCAAACTTCCAAAAGCTAACCCCTTTGCTGATTTGCAAGTTTTTACCTGCAAATTATTTGTCGAAATGTATATTTATTTCAATGCAGTATTTATACTGATGGTCAGAGCTTTTGATTAAGGCATTATTCATCACAATCGGGCCACTATTACGTCTTTTGAGAGCTTTTGATTAAGGCATCATTCATCACAATCGGGCCACTATTACGTCTTCTATTGAATAAACAATAAAATTTGCAAACTAGCAAAAGGTAACCCCTTTGCTGATTTGAAAGTTTTTACCTGCAAATTATTTGTCGAAATGTATATTTATTTCAATGCAGTATTTATACTGATGGTCAGAGCTTTTGATTAAGGCATCATCCGTCACAATCGGACCACTATTACGTCTTCTATTGAATAAACAATAAAATTTGCAAACTAGCAAAAGGTAACCCCTTTGCTGATTTGAAAGTTTTTACCTGCAAATTATTTGTCGAAATGTATATATATTTCAATGCAGTATTTATACTGATGGTCAGAGCTTTTGATTAAGGCATCATTCATCACAATCGTGCCACTATTACGTCTTTTGAGAGCTTTTGATTAAGGCATCATTCATCACAATCGGGCCACTATTACGTCATCTATTGAATAAACAATAAAATTTGCAAACTTGCAAAGGCTAACCCCTTTGCTGATTTGCAATTTTTTGCCTGCAAATTATTTGTCGAAATGTATATATATTTTAATGCAATATTTATACTGATGGTCAGAGCTTTTGATTAAGGCATCATTCATCACAATCGGGCCACTATTACGTCTTCTATTGAATACACAATAAAATTTACAAACTTGCTAAGGCTAACCCCTTTGCTGATTTGCAATTTTTTGCCTGCAAATTATTTGTCGAAATGTATATATATTTTAATGCAATATTTATACTGATGGTCAGAGCTTTTGATTAAGGCATCATTCATTAATATCGGGCAACGATTACGTTTTCTATTGAATAAACAATAAAATTTACAAATTTGCAAAGGCTAACCCCTTTGCTGATTTGCAATTCTTTGCTTGCAAATTATTTGTCGAAATGTATATATATTTCAATGCAGTATTTATACTGATGGTCAAAGCTTTTGATTAAGGCATAATTCATCACAATCGGGCCACTATGGCGTCTTCTTTTGAATAAACAATAAAATTTGCAAACTTCCAAAAGCTAACCCCTTTGCTGATTTGCAAGTTTTTACCTGCAAATTATTTGTCGAAATGTATATTTATTTCAATGCAGTATTTATACTGATGGTCAGAGCTTTTGATTAAGGCATTATTCATCACAATCGGGCCACTATTACGTCTTTTGAGAGCTTTTGATTAAGGCATAATTCATCACAATCGGGCCACTATTACGTCTTCTACTGAATAAACAATAAAATTTGCAAACTTGCAAAGGCTAACCCCTTTGCTGATTTGCAATTTTTTGCCTGTAAATTATTTGTCGAAATGTATATATATTTTAATGCAATATTTATACTGATGGTCAGAGCTTTTGATTAAGGCATCATTCATCACAATCGGGCCACTATTACGTCTTCTATTGAATACACAATAAAATTTGCAAACTTGCAAAGGCTAACCCTTTTACTGATTTGCAATTTTTTGCCTGCAAATTATTTGTCGAAATGTATATATATGTTAATGCAATATTTAAACTGATGGTAAGAGCTTTTGATTAAGGCACTATTCATTAATATCGGGCCCTTATTACGTCTTCTATTGAATAAACAATAAAATTTGCAAACTTGCAAAGGCTAATCCATTTGCTGATTTGCAATTTTTGCCTTTGTTTATTCAATAGAAGACGTAATCGGGCAACGATTACGTCTTCTATTGAATAAACAATAAAATTTGCAAACTTGCAAAGGCTAACCCAATTGCTGATTTGCAATTTTTGGCCTGCAAATTATCTGTCGAAATGTAAATATATTTTAATGCAGTATTTATACTGATGGTCAGAGCTTTTGATTAAGGCATCATTCATCACAATTGGGCCACTATTACGTCTTCTATTGAATAAACAATGAAATTTGCAAACTTGCAAAGGTTAACTCCTTTGCTGATTTGCAAGTTTTTGCCTGCAAATTATTTGTTGAAATGTATATTTATTTCAATGCAGTATTTATACTGATGGTCAGAGCTTTTGATTAAGGCATCACTCATCACAATCGGGCCATTATTACGTCTTCTATTGAATAAACAATAAAATTTGCAAACTTGCAAAAGGTAACCCATTTGCTGATTTGAAAGTTTTTACCTGCAAATTATTTGTCGAAATGTATATTTATTTCAATGCAGTATTTATACTGATGGTCAGAGCTTTTGATTAAGGCATCATTCATCACAATCGGGTCACTATTACGTCTTTTGAGAACTTTTGATTAAGGCATCATTCATCGCAATCGGGCCACTATTACGTCTTCTATTGAATAAACAATAAAATTTGCAAACTTGCAAAGGCTAACCCCTTTGCTGATTTGCAATTTTTTGCCTGTAAATTATTTGCGAAATGTATATATATTTTAATGCAATATTTATACTGATGGTCATAGCTTTTGATTAAGGCATCATTCATCACAATCGGGCCACTATTACGTCTTCTATTGAATACACAATAAAATTTGCAAACTTGCTAAGGCTAACCCCTTTGCTGATTTGCAATTTTTTGCCTGCAAATTATTTGTCAAAATATATATATATTTTAACGCAGTATTTATACTGATGGTCAGAGCTTTTGATTAAGGCGTCATTCATCACAATCGGGCCACTATTACGTCTTCTATTGAATAACCAATAAAATTTGCAAACTTGCAAAGGCTAATCCTTTTGCTGATTTGCAATTTTTGGCCTGCAAATTATCTGTCGAAATGTAAATATATTTTAATGCAGTATTTATACTGATGGTCAGAGCTTTTGATAAAGGCATCATTCATCACAATCGGGCCACTATTACGTCTTCTATTGAATAAACAATTTAATTTGCAAACTTGCAAAGGCTAACCCCTTTGCTGATTTGCAAGTTTTTGCCTGCAAATTATTTGTTGAAATGTATATTTATTTCAATGCAGTATATATACTGATGGTCAGAGCTTTTGATTAAGGCATCATTCATCACAATCGTGCCACTATTACGTCTTCTATTGAATAAACAATAAAATTTGCAAACTTGCAAAGGCTTACCCATTTGCTGATTTGCAAGTTTTTGCCTGCAAATTATTTGTTGAAATGTATATTTATTTCAATGCAGTATTTATACTGATGGTCAGAGCTTTTGATTAAGGCATCATTCATCACAATCGGGCCACTATTACGTCTTCTATTGAATAAACAATACAATTTGCAAACTTGCAAAGGCTTACCCATTTGCTGATTTGCAATTTTTTGCCTGCAAATTATTTGTCAAAATGTATATATATTTTAATGCAGTATTTATACTGATGGTCAGACTTTTTGATTAAGGCATCATTCATCACAATCGGGCCACTATTACGTCTTCTATTGAATACACAATAAAATTTGCAAACTTGCAAAAGCTAACCCCTTTGCTTATTTGAAAGTTTTTACCTGCAAATTAGTTGTCGAAATTTATATTTATTTCAATGCAGTATTTATACTGATGGTCAGAGCTTTTGACTAAGGCATCATTCATCAAAATCGGGCCACTATTATGTATTTAAGAGCTTTTGATTAAGGCATCATTCATCACAATCAAGCCACTATTACGTCTTCTATTGAATAAACAAAAAAATTTGCAAATTTGCAAAGGCTTTTCCATTTGCTGATTTGCAATTTTTTGCCTGCAAATTATTTGTCGAAATGTATATTTATTTCAATATTTATTTTCAATATTTATTTTATTTTATCTGATGGTCAGAGCTTTTGATTAAGGCATCGTTCATCACAATCGGGCCACTATTACGTCTTTTCAGAGCTTTTTATTAAGGCATCAATTATCACAATCGGGCCTATATTACGTCATCTATTGAATAAACAATAAAATTTGCAAACTTGCAAATGCTAACCCCCTTGCTGATTTGCAATTTTTTGCCTGCAAATTATTTGTCGAAATGTATATATATATTTAAATGCAGTATTTATACTGATGGTGAGAGCTCTTGATTAAGGCATCATTCATCACAATCGGGCCACTATTTCGTCTTCTATTGAATACACAATAAAATTTGCAAATTTGCTAAGGCTAACCCCTTTGCAGATTTTCAATTTTTTACCTGAAAATTATTTGTCGAAATGTATATATATTTCATTGCAGTATTTATACTGATGGTCAAAGCTTTTGATTAAGGCATCATTCATCACAATCGGGCAACGATTACGTCTTCTATTGAATAAACAATACAATTTGCAAACTTGCAAAGGCTAACCCCTTTGCTGATTTGCAATTTTTTGCCTGTAAATTATTTGTCGAAATGTATATATATTTTAATGCAATATTTATACTGATGGTCATAGCTTTTGATTAAGGCATCATTCATCACAATCGGGCCACTATTACGTCTTCTATTGAATACACAATAAAATTTGCAAACTTGCTAAGGCTAACCCCTTTGCTGATTTGCAATTTTTTGCCTGCAAATTATTTGTCAAAATATATATATATTTTAATGCAGTATTTATACTGATGGTCAGAGCTTTTGATTAAGGCGTCATTCATCACAATCGGGCCACTATTACGTCTTCTATTGAATAAACAATAAAATTTGCAAACTTGCAAAGGCTAATCCTGCAAATTATCTGTCGAAATGTAAATATATTTTAATGCAGTATTTATACTGATGGTCAGAGCTTCTGATAAAGGCATCATTCATCACAATCGGGCCACTATTACGTCTTCTATTGAATAAACAATAAAATTTGCAAACTTGCAAAGGCTAACCCCTTTGCTGATTTGCAAGTTTTTGCCTGCAAATTATTTGTTGAAATGTATATTTATTTCAATGCAGTATATATACTGATGGTCAGAGCTTTTGATTAAGGCATCATTCATCACAATCGGGCCACTATTACGTCTTCTATTGAATAAACAATACAATTTGCAAACTTGCAAAGGCTTACCCATTTGCTGATTTGCAATTTTTTGCCTGCAAATTATTTGTCAAAATGTATATATATTTTAATGCAGTATTTATACTGATGGTCAGACCTTTTGATTAAGGCATCATTCATCACAATCGGGCCACTATTACGTCTTCTATTGAATACACAATAAAATTTGCAAACTTGCAAAAGCTAACCCCTTTGCTGATTTGAAAGTTTTTACCTGCAAATTAGTTGCCGAAATGTATATTTATTTCAATGCAGTATTTATACTGATGGTCAGAGCTTTTGACTAAGGCATCATTCATCAAAATCGGGCCACTATTATGTATTTAAGAGCTTTTGATTAAGGCATCATTCATCACAATCAAGCCACTATTACGTCTTCTATTGAATAAACAAAAAAATTTGCAAATTTGCAAAGGCTTTTCCATTTGCTGATTTGCCATTTTTTGCCTGCAAATTATTTGTCGAAATGTATATTTATTTCAATATTTATTTTCAATATTTATTTTATTTTATCTGATGGTCAGAGCTTTTGATTAAGGCATCGTTCATCACAATCGGGCCACTATTACGTCTTTTCAGAGCTTTTTATTAAGGCATCAATTATCACAATCGGGCCACTATTACGTCTTCTATTGAATAAACAATAAAATTTGCAAACTTGCAAATGCTAACCCCCTTGCTGATTTGCAATTTTTTGCCTGCAAATTATTTGTCGAAATGTATATATATATATTTAAATGCAGTATTTATACTGATGGTGAGAGCTCTTGATTAAGGCATCATTCATCACAATCGGGCCACTATTTCGTCTTCTATTGAATACACAATAAAATTTGCAAATTTGCTAAGGCTAACCCCTTTGCAGATTTTCAATTTTTTACCTGAAAATTATTTGTCGAAATGTATATATATTTCATTGCAGTATTTATACAGATGGTCAAAGCTTTTGATTAAGGCATCATTCATCACAATCGGGCCACTATTATGTCTTCTTTTGAATAAACAATAAAATTTGCAAACTAGCAAAAGCTAACGTATATATATTTGTATATATATAAATATATATATATATTTGTATATATAAATATATATAATGTATATATATTTTAATGCAGTATTTATACTGATGGTCAAAGCTTTTGATTAAGGCATCATTTATCACAATCGGGCCACTATTACGTCTTCTATTGAATAAATAATAAAATTTGCAAACTTGTAAAGGCTAACCTCTTTGCTGATTTGCAATTTTTTGCCTGCAAATTATTTGTCGAAATGTATATATATATTTCAATGCAGTATTTATACTGATGGTCAAAGCTTTTGATTAAGGCATCATTCATCACAATCGGGCCACTATTATGTCTTCTTTTGAATAAACAATAAAATTTGCAAAATTGCAAAGGCTAACGTATATATATTTGTATATTTATAAATATATATATATTTGTATATATATTTGTATATATAAATATATATAATATATATATATTTTAATGCAGTATTTATAGTGATGGTCAGAGCTTTTGATTAAGGCATCATTTATCACAATCGGGCCACTATTACGTCTTCTATTGAATAAACAATAAAATTTGCAAACTTGCAAAGGCAACCCATTTGCTGATTTGCAAGTTTTTGCCTGCAAATTATTTATCGAAATGTATATTTATTTTAATGCAATATTTATACTGATGGTCAGAGCTTTTGATTAAGGCATCATTCATCACAATCGGGCCACTATTACGTCTTCTATTGAATACACAATAAAATTTGCAAGCTTGCAAAGGCTAACCCCTTTGCTGATTTGAGATTTTTTGCCTGCAAATTATTTGTCGAAATGTATATTTATTTCAATGCAGTATTTATACTGATGGTCAGAGCTTTTGACTAAGGCATCATTCATCACAATCGGGCCACTATTACGTCTTCTATTGAATAAACAATAAAATTTTCAAACTTGCAAAGGCTAACCCCTTTGCTGATTTGCAATTCTTTGTCTGCAAATTATTTGTCGAAATGTATATATATATTTAAATGCAGTATTTATACTGATGGTTAGAGCTCTTGATTAAGGCATCATTCATCACAATCGGTTCACTATTAGGTCTTCTATTGAATACACAATAAAATTTGCAAACTTGCTAAGGCTAACCCCTTTGCAGATTTGCAGTATTTATACTGATGGTCAGAGCTTTTGATTAAGGCATCATTCATCACAATCGGGCCACTATTACGTCTTCTATTGAATAAACAATAAAATTTGCAAGCTTGCAAAGGCTTACCACTTTGCTGATTTGCAATTTTTTGCCTGCAAATTATTTGTCGAAATATATATTTATTTCAATGCAGTATTTATACTGATGGTCAGAGCTTTTGACTAAGGCCTCATTCATCACAATCGGGCCACTATTATGTATTTAAGAGCTTTTGATTAAGGCATCATTCATCACAATCAAGCCACTATTACGTCTTCTATTGAATAAACAATAAAATTTGCAAACTTGCAAATGCTTACCCATTTGCTGATTTGCAATTTTTTGCCTGCAAATTATTTGTCGAAATGTATATTTATTTCAATATTTATTTTCAATATTTATTTTATTATATCTGATGGTCAGAGCTTTTGATTAAGGCATCGTTCATCACAATCGGGACACTATTACGTCTTTTCAGAGATTTTTATTTAGGCATCAATTATCACAATCGGGCCACTATTACGTCTTCTATTGAATAAACAATAAAATTTGCAAACTTGCAAAGTCTTACCCCTTTGCTGATTTAGTAAGAGCTTTTGATTAAGGCATCATTCAACACAATCAGGCCACTATTACGTCTTCTATTGAATAAACAATAAAATTTACAAATTTGCAAAGGCTTACCCCTTTGCTGATTTGCAATTTTAAACCTGCAAATTATTTGTCGAAATGTATATATATATTTAAATGCAGTATTTATACTGATGGTGAGAGCTCTTGATTAAGGCATCATTCATCACAATCAGGCCACTATTACGTCTTCTATTGAATACACAATAAAATTTGCAAACTTGCAAAGGCTAACCCCTTTACTGATGTGCAATTTTTTGCCTGCAAATTATTTGTCGAAATGTATATATATTTTAATGCAGTATTTATACTGATGGTCAAAGCTTTTGATTAAGGCATCATTCATCACAATCGGGCCACTATTATGTCTTCTTTTGAATAAACAATAAAATTTGCAAACTTGCAAAGGCTAACGTATATATATTTGTATATATATAAATATATATATATTTGTATATATATTTGTATATAAATATATAAAATGTATTTATATTTTAATGCAGTATTTATACTGATGGTCAAAGCTTTTGATTAAGGCATCATTCATCACAATCGGGCCACTATTACGTCTTTTATTGAATAAACAATTAAATTTGCAAACTTGCAAAGGCTAACCCCTTTGCTGATTTGCATTTTTTTGCCTGCAAATTATTTGTCGAAATGTATATATATTTTAATGAAATATTTATATTGATGGTCAGAGCTTTTGATTAAGGCATCATTCATCACTATCGGGCAACGATTACGTCTTCTATTGAATAAACAATAAAATTTGCAAACTTGCAAAGGCTAACCCCTTTGCTGATTTGCAATTTTTTGCCTGCAAATTATTTGTCGAAATGTATATATATTTCAATGCAGTATTTATACTGATGGTCAGAGCTTTTGATTAAGGCATCATTCATCACAATCGGGCGACTATTACGTATTCTATTGAATAAACAATAAAATTTACAAATTTGCAAAGGCTTACCCCTTTGCTGATTTGCAATTTTTTACCTGCAAATTATTTGTCGAAATGTATATATATATTTAAATGCAGTATTTATACTGATGGTGAGAGCTCTTGATTAAGGCATCATTCATCACAATCAGGCCACTATTACGTCTTCTATTGAATACACAATAAAATTTGCAAACTTGCAAAGGCTAACCCCTTTGCTGATTTGCAATTCTTTGCCTGCAAATTATTTGTCAAAATGTATACATATATTCAAATGCAGTATTTATACTGATGGTGAGAGCTCTTGATTAAGGCATCATTCATCACAATCGGGCCACTATTACGTCTTCTATTGAATAAACAATAAAATCTGCAAGCTTGCAAAGGCTAACCACTTTGCTGATTTGCAATTTTTTGCCTGCAAATTATTTGTCGAAATATATATTTATTTTTATGCAGTATTTATACTGATGGTCAGAGCTTTTGATTAAGGCATCATTCATCACAATCGGGCCACTATTACGTCTTCTATTGAATAAACAACAAAATTTGCAAACTTGCAAAGGCTAACCCCTTTGCTGATTTGCAAGTTTTTGCCTGCAAATTATTTGTTGAAATGTATATTTATTTCAATGCAGTATTTATACTAATGGTCAGAGCTTTTGATTAAGGCATCATTCATCACAATCGGGCCACTATTATGTATTTAAGAGCTTTTGATTAAGGCATCATTCATCACAATCAAGCCACTATTACGTCTTCTATTGAATAAACAATAAAATTTGCAAACTTGCAAAAGCTTACCCATTTGCTGATTTGCAATTTTTTGCCTGCAAATTATTTGTCGAAATGTATATTTATTTTAATATTTATTTTCAATATTTATTTTATTATATCTGATGGTCAGAGCTTTTCATTAAGGCATCGTTCATCACAATCGGGACACTATTACGTCTTTCAGAGCTTTTTATTTAGGCATCAATTATCACAATCGGGCCACTATTACGTCTTCTATTGAATAAACAATAAAATTTGCAAACTGGCAAAGTCTTACCCCTTTGCTGATTTAGTAAGACCTTTTGATTAAGGCATCATTCAACACAATCAGGCTACTATTACGTCTTCTATTGAATAAACAATAAAATTTACAAATTTGCAAAGGCTTACCCCTTTGCTGATTTGCAATTTTTTACCTGCAAATTATTTGTCGAAATGTATATATATATTTAAATGCAGTATTTATACTGATGGTGAGAGCTCTTGATTAAGGCATCATTCATCACAATCAGGCCACTATTACGTCTTCTATTGAATACACAATAAAATTTGCAATCTTGCTAAGGCTAACCCCTTTGCAGATGTGCTATTTTTTACCTGAAAATTATTTGTCGAAATGTATATATATTTTAATGCAGTATTTATACTGATGGTTAGAGCTTTTGATTAAGGCATCATTTATCACAATCGGGCCACTATTACGTCTTCTATTGAATAAAAAATGAAATTTGCAAACATGCAAAGGCTATAACCCCTTTGATGATTTGCAATTTTTTTCTGCAAATTATTTGCCGAAATGTATATATAATTTAATGCAGTATTTATACTGATGGTCAGAGCTTTTGATTAAGGCATCATTCATCACAATCGGGTCACTATTATGTCTTCTATTGAAAAAACAATTAAATTTGCAAACTTGCAAAGGGTAACCCCTTTGCTGATTTGCAATTCTTTGCCTGCAAATTATTTGTCGAAATGTATATATATTTCAATGCAGTATTTATACTGATGGTCAGAGCTTTTGATTAAGGCATTATTCATCACAATCGGGCGACTATTACGTATTCTATTGAATAAACAATAAAATTTACAAATTTGCAAAGGCTTACCCCTTTGCTGATTTGCAATTTTTTGCCTGAAAATTATTTGTCTAAAAGTATAAATATTTTAATGCAGTATTTATACTGATGGTCAGAGCTTTTGATTAAGGCATTATTCATCACAATCAGGCCACTATTACGTCTTCTATTGAATAAACAATAAATTTTTCAAACTTGCAAAGGGTAACCCCTTTGCTGATTTGCAATTTTTTGCCTGCAAATTATTTGTCAAAATGTGTATATATTTCAATGCAGTATTTATATTTATGGTCAGAGCTTTTGATTAAGGCATCATTCATCACAATCGGGCCACTATTACGTCTTGTTTTGAATAAACAATAAAATTTGCAAACTTGCAAAGGCTAACCCTTTTGCTGATTTGCAATTTTTTGCCTGCAAATTATTTATCGAAATGTATATATATTTTAATGCAGTATTTATACTGATGGTGAGAGCACTTGATTAAGGCATTATTCATCACAATCGGGCCACTATTACGTCTTCTATTGAATACACAATAAAATTTGCAAACTTGCTAAGGCTAACCACTTTGCAGATTTGCAATTTTTTACCTGAAAATTATTTGTCGAAATGTATATATATTTCAATGCAGTATTTATACTGATGGTCAAAGCTTTTGATTAAGGCATCATTCATCACAATCGGGCCTTTATTACGTCTTCTATTGAATAAACAATAAAATTTACAAATTTGCAAAGGCTTACAAATTTGCAAAGGCTTTTTTTGCTGATTTGCAATTTTTTGCCTGCAAATTATTTGTCGAAATGTATATATATTTTAATGAAATATTTATAGTGATGGTCAGAGCTTTTGGTTAAGGCATCATTCATCACTATCGGGGAAGGATTACGTCTTCTATTGAATAAACAATAAAATATGCAAACTTGCAAAGGCTAACCCCTTTGCTGATTTGCAATTCTTTGCCTGCAAATTATTTGTCAAAATGTATATATATTTTAATGCGGTATTTATACTGATGGTCAGAGCTTTTGATTAAGGCATCATTCATCACAATCGGGCCGCTATTACGTCTTCTATTGAATAAACAACAAAATTTGCAAACTTGCAAAGGCTAACCCCTTTGCTTATTTGCAATTTTTTGCCTGCAAATTATTTGTCGAAAAGTATAAATATTTTAATGCAGTATTTATACTGATGGTCAGAGCTTTTGATTAAGGCATCATTCATCACAATCGGGCCACTATTACGTCTTCTATTGAATTAACAATACAATTTGCAAACTTGCAAAGGGTAACCCCTTTGCTGATTTGCAATTTTTTGCCTGCAAATTATTTGTCGAAAATTATAAATATTTTAATGTAGTATTTATACTGATGGTCAGAGCTTTTGATTAAGGCATCATTCATCTCAATCAGGCCACTATTACGTCTTCTATTGAATAAACAATAAAATTTCCAAACTTGCAAAGGGTAACCCCTTTGCTGATTTGCAATTTTTTGCCTGGAAATTATTTGTCGAAATGCATATTTATTTCAGTGCAGTATTTATACTGATGGTCAGAGCTTTTGATTAAGGCATCGTTCATTACAATCGGCCCTCTATTACGTCTTTCCAGAGCTTTTGATTAAGGCATCATTCATCACAATCGGGCCACTTTTACGTCTTCTATTGAATAAACAATAAAATTTGCAAACTTGCAAAGGGTAACAACCCCTTTGCTGATTTGCAAGTTTTTGCCTGCAAATTACTTGTCGAAATGTATATATATTTTCATGCAATATTTATACTGATGGACAGAGCTTTTGGTTAAGGCATCATTCATCACTATTGGGCAAAGATTACGTCTTCTATTGAATAAACAATAAAATTTGCAAACTTGCAAAGGCTAACCCTTTTGCTGATTTGCAATTATTTGCCTGCAAATGATTTGTCGAAATGTTTATATATTTCAATGCAGTATTTATACTGATGGTCAGAGCTTTTGATTAAAGCATCATTCATCACAATCGGGCCACTATTACGTCTTTAAGAGCTTTTGATTAAGGCATCATTCATCACAATCGGGCCACTATTATATCTTCTATTGAATAAACAATAAAATTTGCAAATTTGCAAAGGATAACCCCTTTGCTGATTTGAAATTTTTTGCCTGCAAATTATTTGTCGAAATGTATATACATTTTAATGCAGTATTTATACTGATGGTCATAGCTTTGATTAAGGCATCATTCATCACAATCGGGCCACTATTACGTCCTCTATTGAATACACAATAAAATTTGAAAACTTGCAAAGGCTAACCCCTTTGCTGATTTGCAATTCTTTGCCTGCAAATTATTTGTCGAAATGTATATATATATTTTAATGCAGTATTTATACTGATGGTGAGAGCTCTTGATTAAGGCATTATTCATCACAATCGGGCCACTATTACGTCTTCTATTGAATACACAATAAAATTTGCAAACTTGCTAAGGCTAACCCCTTTGCAGATTTGCAATTTTTTACCTGAAAATTATTTGTCGAAATGTACATATATTTTAATGCAGTATTTATACTGATGGTCAGAGCTTTTGATTAAGGCATCATTCATCTCAATCAGGCCACTATTACGTCTTCTATTGAATAAACAATAAAATTTCCAAACTTGCAAAGGGTAACCCCTTTGCTGATTTGCAATTTTTTGCCTGGAAATTATTTGTAGAAATGCATATTTATTTCAATGCAGTATTTATACTGATGGTCAGAGCTTTTTATTAAGGCATCGTTCATCACAATCGGCCCTCTATTACGTCTTTTATTGAATAAACAATACAATTTGCAAACTTGCAAAGGCTAACCCCTTTGCTGATTTGCAATTTTTTGCCTGCAAATTATTTGTCGAAATATATATATATTTTAATGCAGTATTTATACTGATGGTCAGAGCTTTTGAGAGCTTTTGATTAAGGCATCATTCATCACAATCGGGCGACGATTACGTCTTCTATTGAATAAACAATAAAATTTGCAAATTTGCAAAGTCTAACCCCTTTGCTGATTTGCAATTTGTTGCCTGCAAATTATTTATCGAAAAGTATATATATTTTTATGCAGTATTTATACTGATGGTCAGAGCTTTTGATTAAGGCATCATTCATCACAATCGGGCCACTATTACGTCATCTTTTGAATAAACAATAAAATTTACAAATTTTCAAAGGCTAAGCCCTTTGCTGATTTGCAATTCTTTGCCTGCAAATTATTTGTCGAAATGTATATATATATTTAAATGCAGTATTTATACTGATGGTGAGAGCTCTTGATTAAGGCATCATTTATCACAATCGGGCCACTATTACGTCTTCTATTGAATACACAATAAAATTTGCAAACTTGCTAAGGCTAACCCCTTTGCTGATTTGCAATTTTTTACCTGAAAATTATTTGTCGAAATGTATATATATTTTAATGCAGTATTTATACTGATGGTCAGAGCTTTTGATTAAGGCATCATTTATCACAATCGGGCCACTATTACGTCTTCTATTGAATAAACAATAAAATTTGCAAACTTGCAGAGGCAACCCCTTTGCTGATTTGAAATTTTTTGCCTGCAAATTATTTATCGAAATGTATATTTATTTTAATGCAATATTTATACTGATGGTCAGAGCTTTTGATTAAGGCATCATTCATCACAATCGGGCCACTATTACGTCTTCTATTGAATACAAAATAAAATTTGCAAGCTTGCAAAGAGTAACCCCTTTGATGATTTGCAATTTTTTGCCTGCAAATTATTTGTCGAAATGTATATTTATTTCAATGCAGTTTTTATACTGATGGTCAGAGCTTTTGACTAAGGCATCATTTATCACAATCGGGCCACTATTACGTCTTCTTTTGAATAAACAAAAAAATTTGCAAACTTGCAAAGGCTTACCCATTTGCTGATTTGCAATTTTTTGCCTGCAAATTATTTGTCGAAATGTATATATATATTTAAATGCAGTATTTATACTGATGGTTAGAGCTCTTGATTAAGGCATCATTCATCACAATCGGGCCACTATAAGGTTTTCTATTGAATACACAATAAAATTTGCAAATTTGCTAAGGCTAACCCCCTTTCAGATTTGCAGTATTTATACTGATGGTCAGAGCTTTTGATTAAGGCATCATTCATCACAATCGGGCCACTATTACGTCTTCTATTGAATAAACAATAAAATTTGCAAGCTTGCAAAGGCTAACCCCTTTGCTGATTTGCAATTTTTTGCCTGCAAATTATTTGTCGAAATGTATTTTTATTTCAATGCAGTATTTATACTGATGGTCAGAGCTTTTGATTAAGGCATCATTCATCACAATCGGGCCACTATTACGTCTTCTATTGAATAAACAATAAAATTTGCAAACTTGCAAAGGCTAACCCCTTTGCTGATTTGCAAGTTTTTGCCTGCAAATTATTTGTTGAAATGTATATTTATTTCAATGCAGTATTTATACTGATGGTCAGAGCTTTTGACTAAGGCATCATTCATCAAAATCGGGCCACTATTATGTATTTAAGAGCTTTTGATTAAGGCATCATTCATCACAATCAAGCCACTATTACGTCTTCTATTGAATAAACAATAAAATTTGCAAACTTGCAAAGGCTTTTCCATTTGCTGATTTGCAATTTTTTGCCTGTAAATTATTTGTCGAAATGTATATTTATTTCAATATTTATTTTCAATATTTATTTTATTTTATCTGATGGTCAGAGCTTTTGATTAAGGCATCGTTCATCACAATCGGGCCACTATTACGTCTTTTCAGAGCTTTTTATTTAAGCATCAATTATCACAATCGGGCCACTATTACGTCTTCTATTGAATAAACAATAAAATTTGCAAACTTGCAAAGGCTAACCCCTTTGCTGATTTGCAATTCTTTGCCTGCAAATTATTTGTCGAAATGTATAAATATATTCAAATGCAGTATTTATACTGATGGTGAGAGCTCTTGATTAAGGCATTATTCATCACAATCGGGCCACTATTACGTCTTCTATTGAATTCACAATAAAATTTGCAAACTTGCTAAGGCTAACCCCTTTGCAGATTTGCAATTTTTTACCTGAAAATTATTTGTCGAAATGTATATATATTTTAATGCAGTATTTATACTGATGGTTAGAGCTTTTGATTAAGGCATCATTCATCACAATCGGGCCACTATTACATCTTCTATTGAATACACAATAAAATTTGCAAACTTGCTAAGGCTAACCCCTTTGCTGATTTGCAATTTTTTACCTGAAAATTATTTTTTGAAATGTATATATATTTCAATGCAGTATTTATACTGATGGTTAGAGCTTTTGATTAAGGCATCATTTATCACAATCGGGCCACTATTACGTCTTCTATTGAATAAACAATAAAATTTGCAAACTTGCAAAGGCAACCCATTTGCTGATTTGCAATTTTTTGCCTGCAAATTATTTGTCGAAATGTATATATATTTTAATGCAATATTTATAGTGATGGTCAGAGCTTTTTATTAAGGCATCATTGATCACTATCGGGCAACGATTACGTCTTCTATTGAATAAACAATAAAATTTGCAAACTTGCAAAGGCTAACCCCTTTGCTGATTTGCAATTTTTTGCCTGCAAATTATTTGTCGAAATGTATATATATTTTAATGCAGTATATTTACTGATGGTCAGAGCTTTTGATTAAGGCACCATTCATCACAATCGGGCCACTATTACGTCTTCTATTGAATTAACAATAAAATTTGCAAACTTGCAAAGGGTAACCCCTTTGCTGATTTGCAATTTTTTGCCTGCAAATTATTTGTCGAAAATTATAAATATTTTAATGTAGTATTTATACTGATGGTCAGAGCTTTTGATTAAGGCATCATTCATCTCAATCAGGCCACTATTACGTCTTCTATTGAATAAACAATAAAATTTCCAAACTTGCAAAGGGTAACCCCTTTGCTGATTTGCAATTTTTTGCCTGAAAATTATTTGAAGAAATGCATATTTATTTCAATGCAGTATTTATACTGATGGTCAGAGCTTTTGATTAAGGCATCGTTCATCACAATCGGCCCTCTATTACGTCTTCTATTGAATAAACAATAAAATTTGCAAACTTGCAAAGGCTAACCGCTTTGCTGATTTGCATTTTTTTGCCTGCAAATTTTTTGTCGAAATGTATATATATTTTAATGAAATATTTATACTGATGGTCAGAGCTTTTGATTAAGGCATCATTCATCACTATCGGGCAACGATTACGTCTTCTATTGAATAAACAATAAAATTTGCAAACTTGCAAAGGCTAACCCCTTTGCTGATTTGCAATTCTTTTCCTGCAAATTATTTGTCGAAATGTATATATATTTTAATGCAGTATTTATACTGATGGTCAGAGCTTTTGATTAAGGCATCATTCATCACAATCGGGCCACTATTACGTCTTCTATTGAATTAACAATAAAATTTGCAAACTTGCAAAGGCTAACCCCTTTGCTGATTTGCAATTTTTTGCCTGCAAATTATTTGTCGAAAATTATAAATATTTTATTGTAGTATTTATACTGATGGTCAGAGCTTTTGATTAAGGCATCATTCATCTCAATCAGGCCACTATTACGTCTTCTATTGAATAAACAATAAAATTTCCAAACTTGCAAAGGGTAACCCCTTTGCTGATTTGCAATTTTTTGCCTGAAAATTATTTGTAGAAATGCATATTTATTTCAATGCAGTATTTATACTGATGGTCAGAGCTTTTGATTAAGGCATCGTTCATCACAATCGGCCCTCTATTACGTCTTTCCAGAGCTTTTGATTAAGGCATCATTCATCACAATCGGGCCACTATTACGTCTTTTATTGAATAAACAATAAAATTTGCAAACTTGCAAAGGGTAACCCCTTTGCTGATTTGCATTTTTTTGCCTGCAAATTATTTGTCGAAATGTATATATATTTTAATGAAATATTTATACTGATGGTCAGAGCTTTTGATTAAGGCATCATTCATCACTATCGGGCAACGATTACGTCTTCTATTGAATAAACACTAAAATTTACAAATTTGCAAAGGCTAACCCCTTTGCTGATTTGCAATTTTTTGCCTGCAAATTATTTGTCGAAATGTATATATATTTTAATGCAGTATTTATACTGATGGTCATAGCTTTTGATTAAGGCATCATTCATCACAATCGGGCCACTATTACGTCTTCTATTGAATAAACAATACAATTTGCAAACTTGCAAAGGCTAACCCCTTTGCTGATTTGCAATTTTTTGCCAGCAAATTATTTGTCGATATATATATATATTTTAATGCAGTATTTATACTGATGGTCAGAGCTTTTGATTAAGGCATCATTCATCACAATCGGGCAAGGATTACGTCTTCTATTGAATAAGCAACAAAATTTGCTAATTTGCAAAAGCTAACCCCTTTGCTGATTTGCAATTTGTTGCCTGCAAATTATTTATCGAAAAGTATATATATTTTTATGCAGTATTTATACTGATGGTCAGAGCTTTTGATTAAGGCATCATTCATCACAATCGGGCCACTATTACGTCATCTATTGAATAAACAATAAAATTTACAAATTGTCAAAGGCCAAGCCCTTTGCTGATTTGCAATTCTTTGCCTGCAAATTATTTGTCGAAATGTATATATATATTTAAATGCAGTATTTATACTGATGGTGAGAGCTCTTGATTAAGGCATCATTTATCACAATCGGGCCACTATTACGTCTTCTATTGAATACACAATAAAATTTGCAAACTTGCTAAGGCTAACCCCTTTGCTGATTTGCAATTTTTTACCTGAAAATTATTTGTCGAAATGTATATATATTTTAATGCAGTATTTATACTGATGGTTAGAGCTTTTGATTAAGGCATCATTTATCACAATCGGGCCACTATTACGTCTTCTATTGAATAAATAATAAAATTTGCAAAATTGCAAAGGCTAACGTATATATATTTGTAAATATATAAATATATATATATTTGTATATATATTTGTATTTATAAATATATATAATGTATATATATTTTAATGCAGTATTTATACTGATGGTCAGAGCTTTTGATTAAGGCATCATTTATCACAATCGGGCCACTATTACGTCTTCTATTGAATAAACAATAAAATTTGCAAACTTGCAAAGGCAACCCATTTGCTGATTTGCAATTTTTTGCCTGCAAATTATTTGTCGAAATGTATATTTATTTTAATGCAATATTTATACTGATGGTCAGAGCTTTTGATTAAGGCATCATTCATCACAATCGGGCCACTATTACGTCTTCTATTGAATACACAATACAATTTGCAAGCTTGCAAAGGCTAACCCCTTTGCTGATTTGCAATTTTTTGCCTGCAAATTATTTGTCGAAATGTATATTTATTTCAATGCAGTATTTATACTGATGGTCAGAGCTTTTGACTAAGGCATCATTCATCACAATCGGGCCACTATTACGTCTTCTATTGAATAAACAAAAAAATTTGCAAACTTGCAAAGGCTTACCCCTTTGCTGATTTGAAATTTTTTGCCTGCAAATTATTTGTCGAAATGTATATACATTTTAATGCAGTTTTTATACTGATGGTCATAGCTTTGATTAAGGCATCATTCATCACAATCGGGCCACTATTACGTCTTCTATTGAATACACAATAAAATTTGAAAACTTGCAAAGGCTAACCCCTTTGCTGATTTGCAATTCTTTGCCTGCAAATTATTTGTCGAAATGTATATATATATTTTAATGCAGTATTTATACTGATGGTGAGAGCTCTTGATTAAGGCATTATTCATCACAATCGGGCCACTATTACGTCTTCTATTGAATACACAATAAAATTTGCAAACTTGCTAAGGCTAACCCCTTTGCAGATTTGCAATTTTTTACCTGAAAATTATTTGTCGAAATGTACATATATTTTAATGCAGTATTTATACTGATGGCCAGAGCTTTTGATTAAGGCATCATTCATGATAATCGGGCCCCTATTACGTCTTCTATTGAATAAACAATAAAATTTGCAAACTTGTAAAGGCTAACCCCTTTGCTGATTTGCAATTTTTAGCCTGCAAATTATTTGTCGAAATGTATATATATTTTAATGCAATATTTATACTGATGGTCATAGCTTTTGATTAAAGCATCATTGATCACTATCGGGCAACGATTACGTCTTCTATTGAATAAACAATAAAATTTGCAAACTTGCAAAGGCTAACCCCTTTGCTGATTTGCAATTTTTTGCCTGCAAATTATTTGTCGAAATGTATATATATTTTAATGCAGTATTTATACTGATGGTTAGAGCTTTTGATTAAGGCATCATTTATCACAATCGGGCCACTATTACGTCTTCTATTGAAAAAATAATAAAATTTCCAAACTTGCAAAGGCTTACCCTTTTGCTGATTTGCAATTTTTTGCCCGCAAATTATTTGTCGAAATGTATATATCTTTTAATGCAGTATTTATACTGATGGTCATAGCTTTTGATTAAGGCATCATTCATCACAATCGGGCCATTATTACGTCTTCTATTGAATACACAATACAATTTGCAAACTTGCAAAGGCTAACCCCTTTGCTGATTTGCAATTTTTTGCCTGCAAATTATTTGTCGAAATGTATATATATTTTAATGCAGTATTTATAATGATCAGAGCTTTTGATTAAGGCATCATTCATCACAATCGGGCAACGATTACGTCTTCTATTGAATAAACAACAAAATTTGCAAATTTGCAAAGGCTAACCCTTTTGCTGATTTGCAATTTTTTGCCTGCAAATTATTTGTCGAAAAAAATTTATTTTAATGCAGTATTTATACTGATGGTCAGAGCTTTTGATTAAGGCATCATTCATCACTATCGGGCAACGATTACGTTTTATATCGAATAAACAATAAAATTTGCAAACTTGCAAAGGCTAACCCCTTTGCTGATTTGCATTTTTTTGCCTGCAAATTATTTGTCGAAATGTATATATATTTTAATGCAGTATTTATACTGATGGTCAGAGCTTTTGATTAAGGCATCATTCATCATAATCGGGCCCCTATTACGTCTTCTATTGAATAAACAATAAAATTTGCAAACTTGTAAAGGCTAACCCCTTTGCTGATTTGCAATTTTTAGCCTGCAAATTATTTGTCGAAATGTATATATATTTTAATGCAGTATTTATACTGATGGTCATAGCTTTTTATTAAGGCATCATTCATCACAATCGGGCCACTATTATGTCTTCTATTGAATAAACAATACAATTTGCAAACTTGCAAAGGCTAACCCCTTTGCTGATTTGCATTTTTTTGCCTGCAAATTTTTTGTCGAAATGTATATATATTTTAATGAAATATTTATACTGATGGACAGAGCTTTTGATTAAGGCATCATTCATCACTATCGGGCAACGATTACGTCTTCTATTGAATAAACAATAAAATTTGCAAACTTGCAAAGGCTAACCCCTTTGCTGATTTGCAATTCTTTTCCTGCAAATTATTTGTCGAAATGTATATATATTTTAATGCAGTATTTATACTGATGGTCAGAGCTTTTGATTAAGGCATCATTCATCACAATCGGGCCACTATTACGTCTTCTATTGAATTAACAATAAAATTTGCAAACTTGCAAAGGGTAACCCCTTTGCTGATTTGCAATTTTTTGCCTGCAAATTATTTGTCGAAAATTATAAATATTTTAATGTAGTATTTATACTGATGGTCAGAGCTTTTGATTAAGGCATCATTCATCTCAATCAGGCCACTATTACGTCTTCTATTGAATAAACAATAAAATTTCCAAACTTGCAAAGGGTAACCCCTTTACTGATTTGCAATTTTTTGCCTGGAAATTATTTATAGAAATGCATATTTATTTCAATGCAGTATTTATACTGATGGTCAGAGCTTTTGATTAAGGCATCGTTCATCACAATCGGCCCTCTATTACGTCTTTCCAGAGCTTTTGATTAAGGCATCATTCATCACAATCGGGCCACTATTACGTCTTTTATTGAATAAACAATAAAATTTGCAAACTTGCAAAGGGTAACCCCTTTGCTGATTTGCATTGTTTTGCCTGCAAATTATTTGTCGAAATGTATATATATTTTAATGAAATATTTATACTGATGGTCAGAGCTTTTGATTAAGGCATCATTCATCACTATCGGGCAACGATTACGTCTTCTATTGAATAAACACTAAAATTTACAAATTTGCAAAGGCTAACCCCTTTGCTGATTTGCAATTTTTTGTCTGCAAATTATTTGTCGAAATGTATATATATTTTAATGCAGTATTTATACTGATGGTCATAGCTTTTGATTAAGGCATCATTCATCACAATCGGGCCACTATTACGTCTTCTATTGAATAAACAATACAATTTGCAAACTTGCAAAGGCTAACCCCTTTGCTGATTTGCAATTTTTTGCCTGCAAATTATTTGTCGAAATATATATATATTTTAATGCAGTATTTATACTGATGGTCAGAGCTTTTGATTAAGGCATCATTCATCACAATCGGGCCACTATTATGTCTTCTTTTGAATAAACAATAAAATTTGCAAAATTGCAAAGGCTAACGTAAGTAGGAGTCGGGTCGGTATAGCGTGGGAACTTTTTTTTAAAAAAATTCTCACGCTGTCAAGACCAGGTGTACAGGTGTACAGGTGTGATTGACTGTGATTTTTTTTTTTTAGGTCAAGGTCACACGTGATTGACTGTGATTTTTTTTTTTTTTTAGGTCAAGGTCACACGTGATTGACTGTGATTTTTTTTTTTTTTTTTAGGTCAAGGTCACACATTTTTTTTTTTTAGGTCAAGGTCACACGTGATTGACTGTGATTTTTTTTTCGGGTCAAGGTCACACGTGATTGACTGTGATTTTTTTTTTTAGGTCAAGGTCACACGTGATTGACTGTGATATTTTTTTTCGGCGCCAAACAGGTGTACAGGTGATTGACAGATGATTGATTGATGTGTGGGTGACAGGTGATCGATTGATAGGTGACAGGTGATTGGTTTATAGATAACAGGTGAATGATGAAGGGTGATTAGTAATTGATTGACAGGTCAAGGTCAAGGTCAAGGTCACACGTGATTGACTGTGATTTTTTTTTTTCGTCGCCAAACAGGTGTATAGGTGATTGACAGATGATTGATTGATGTGTGGGTGACAGGTGATCGATTGATAGGTGACAGGTGATTGGTTTATTGATAACAGGTGATTGATGAAGGGTGATTAGTAATTGATGACAGGTCAAGGTCAAGGTCACACGTGATTGACTGTGATTTTTTTTTTTTTTTTTTTAGGTCAAGGTCAAGGTCAAGGTCACACGTGATTGACTGTGATTTTTTTGTTTTTGTTTTTGTTTTTGTTTTTGTTTTTGTTTTTGTTTTTGTTTTTGTTTTTGTTTTTGTTTTTGTTTTTGTTTTTGTTTTTGTTTTTGTTTTTGTTTTTGTTTTTGTTTTTGTTTTTGTTTTTGTTTTTGTTTTTGTTTTTGTTTTTGTTTTTGTTTTTGTTTTTGTTTTTGTTTTTGTTTTTGTTTTTGTTTTTGTTTTTGTTTTTGTTTTTGTTTTTGTTTTTGTTTTTGTTTTTGTTTTTGTTTTTGTTTTTGTTTTTGTTTTTGTTTTTGTTTTTGTTTTTGTTTTTGTTTTTGTTTTTGTTTTTGTTTTTGTTTTTGTTTTTGTTTTTGTTTTTGTTTTTGTTTTTGTTTTTGTTTTTGTTTTTGTTTTTGTTTTTGTTTTTGTTTTTGTTTTTGTTTTTGTTTTTGTTTTTGTTTTTGTTTTTGTTTTTGTTTTTGTTTTTGTTTTTGTTTTTGTTTTTGTTTTTGTTTTTGTTTTTGTTTTTGTTTTTGTTTTTGTTTTTGTTTTTGTTTTTGTTTTTGTTTTTGTTTTTGTTTTTGTTTTTGTTTTTGTTTTTGTTTTTGTTTTTGTTTTTGTTTTTGTTTTTGTTTTTGTTTTTGTTTTTGTTTTTGTTTTTGTTTTTGTTTTTGTTTTTGTTTTTGTTTTTGTTTTTGTTTTTGTTTTTGTTTTTGTTTTTGTTTTTGTTTTTGTTTTTGTTTTTGTTTTTGTTTTTGTTTTTGTTTTTGTTTTTGTTTTTGTTTTTGTTTTTGTTTTTGTTTTTGTTTTTGTTTTTGTTTTTGTTTTTGTTTTTGTTTTTGTTTTTGTTTTTGTTTTTGTTTTTGTTTTTGTTTTTGTTTTTGTTTTTGTTTTTGTTTTTGTTTTTGTTTTTGTTTTTGTTTTTGTTTTTGTTTTTGTTTTTGTTTTTGTTTTTGTTTTTGTTTTTGTTTTTGTTTTTGTTTTTGTTTTTGTTTTTGTTTTTGTTTTTGTTTTTGTTTTTGTTTTTGTTTTTGTTTTTGTTTTTGTTTTTGTTTTTGTTTTTGTTTTTGTTTTTGTTTTTGTTTTTGTTTTTGTTTTTGTTTTTGTTTTTGTTTTTGTTTTTGTTTTTGTTTTTGTTTTTGTTTTTGTTTTTGTTTTTGTTTTTGTTTTTGTTTTTGTTTTTGTTTTTGTTTTTGTTTTTGTTTTTGTTTTTGTTTTTGTTTTTGTTTTTGTTTTTGTTTTTGTTTTTGTTTTTGTTTTTGTTTTTGTTTTTGTTTTTGTTTTTGTTTTTGTTTTTGTTTTTGTTTTTGTTTTTGTTTTTGTTTTTGTTTTTGTTTTTGTTTTTGTTTTTGTTTTTGTTTTTGTTTTTGTTTTTGTTTTTGTTTTTGTTTTTGTTTTTGTTTTTGTTTTTGTTTTTGTTTTTGTTTTTGTTTTTGTTTTTGTTTTTGTTTTTGTTTTTGTTTTTGTTTTTGTTTTTGTTTTTGTTTTTGTTTTTGTTTTTGTTTTTGTTTTTGTTTTTGTTTTTGTTTTTGTTTTTGTTTTTGTTTTTGTTTTTGTTTTTGTTTTTGTTTTTGTTTTTGTTTTTGTTTTTGTTTTTGTTTTTGTTTTTGTTTTTGTTTTTGTTTTTGTTTTTGTTTTTGTTTTTGTTTTTGTTTTTGTTTTTGTTTTTGTTTTTGTTTTTGTTTTTGTTTTTGTTTTTGTTTTTGTTTTTGTTTTTGTTTTTGTTTTTGTTTTTGTTTTTGTTTTTGTTTTTGTTTTTGTTTTTGTTTTTGTTTTTGTTTTTGTTTTTGTTTTTGTTTTTGTTTTTGTTTTTGTTTTTGTTTTTGTTTTTGTTTTTGTTTTTGTTTTTGTTTTTGTTTTTGTTTTTGTTTTTGTTTTTGTTTTTGTTTTTGTTTTTGTTTTTGTTTTTGTTTTTGTTTTTGTTTTTGTTTTTGTTTTTGTTTTTGTTTTTGTTTTTGTTTTTGTTTTTGTTTTTGTTTTTGTTTTTGTTTTTGTTTTTGTTTTTGTTTTTGTTTTTGTTTTTGTTTTTGTTTTTGTTTTTGTTTTTGTTTTTGTTTTTGTTTTTGTTTTTGTTTTTGTTTTTGTTTTTGTTTTTGTTTTTGTTTTTGTTTTTGTTTTTGTTTTTGTTTTTGTTTTTGTTTTTGTTTTTGTTTTTGTTTTTGTTTTTGTTTTTGTTTTTGTTTTTGTTTTTGTTTTTGTTTTTGTTTTTGTTTTTGTTTTTGTTTTTGTTTTTGTTTTTGTTTTTGTTTTTGTTTTTGTTTTTGTTTTTGTTTTTGTTTTTGTTTTTGTTTTTGTTTTTGTTTTTGTTTTTGTTTTTGTTTTTGTTTTTGTTTTTGTTTTTGTTTTTGTTTTTGTTTTTGTTTTTGTTTTTGTTTTTGTTTTTGTTTTTGTTTTTGTTTTTGTTTTTGTTTTTGTTTTTGTTTTTGTTTTTGTTTTTGTTTTTGTTTTTGTTTTTGTTTTTGTTTTTGTTTTTGTTTTTGTTTTTGTTTTTGTTTTTGTTTTTGTTTTTGTTTTTGTTTTTGTTTTTGTTTTTGTTTTTGTTTTTGTTTTTGTTTTTGTTTTTGTTTTTGTTTTTGTTTTTGTTTTTGTTTTTGTTTTTGTTTTTGTTTTTGTTTTTGTTTTTGTTTTTGTTTTTGTTTTTGTTTTTGTTTTTGTTTTTGTTTTTGTTTTTGTTTTTGTTTTTGTTTTTGTTTTTGTTTTTGTTTTTGTTTTTGTTTTTGTTTTTGTTTTTGTTTTTGTTTTTGTTTTTGTTTTTGTTTTTGTTTTTGTTTTTGTTTTTGTTTTTGTTTTTGTTTTTGTTTTTGTTTTTGTTTTTGTTTTTGTTTTTGTTTTTGTTTTTGTTTTTGTTTTTGTTTTTGTTTTTGTTTTTGTTTTTGTTTTTGTTTTTGTTTTTGTTTTTGTTTTTGTTTTTGTTTTTGTTTTTGTTTTTGTTTTTGTTTTTGTTTTTGTTTTTGTTTTTGTTTTTGTTTTTGTTTTTGTTTTTGTTTTTGTTTTTGTTTTTGTTTTTGTTTTTGTTTTTGTTTTTGTTTTTGTTTTTGTTTTTGTTTTTGTTTTTGTTTTTGTTTTTGTTTTTGTTTTTGTTTTTGTTTTTGTTTTTGTTTTTGTTTTTGTTTTTGTTTTTGTTTTTGTTTTTGTTTTTGTTTTTGTTTTTGTTTTTGTTTTTGTTTTTGTTTTTGTTTTTGTTTTTGTTTTTGTTTTTGTTTTTGTTTTTGTTTTTGTTTTTGTTTTTGTTTTTGTTTTTGTTTTTGTTTTTGTTTTTGTTTTTGTTTTTGTTTTTGTTTTTGTTTTTGTTTTTGTTTTTGTTTTTGTTTTTGTTTTTGTTTTTGTTTTTGTTTTTGTTTTTGTTTTTGTTTTTGTTTTTGTTTTTGTTTTTGTTTTTGTTTTTGTTTTTGTTTTTGTTTTTGTTTTTGTTTTTGTTTTTGTTTTTGTTTTTGTTTTTGTTTTTGTTTTTGTTTTTGTTTTTGTTTTTGTTTTTGTTTTTGTTTTTGTTTTTGTTTTTGTTTTTGTTTTTGTTTTTGTTTTTGTTTTTGTTTTTGTTTTTGTTTTTGTTTTTGTTTTTGTTTTTGTTTTTGTTTTTGTTTTTGTTTTTGTTTTTGTTTTTGTTTTTGTTTTTGTTTTTGTTTTTGTTTTTGTTTTTGTTTTTGTTTTTGTTTTTGTTTTTGTTTTTGTTTTTGTTTTTGTTTTTGTTTTTGTTTTTGTTTTTGTTTTTGTTTTTGTTTTTGTTTTTGTTTTTGTTTTTGTTTTTGTTTTTGTTTTTGTTTTTGTTTTTGTTTTTGTTTTTGTTTTTGTTTTTTGTTTTTGTTTTTGTTTTTGTTTTTTTTTTTTTGGTAACATTTTCTTTTGCGCCATTGTTTCATAATTTTTTGTTCGTAATTTTTTCGTGGATTAATTTTTTTTTTAAATTGTTTTTCGTAATTAGTTTTCGCGCCAAGATTTTTCAATTTTTGTTGCGACCCTATTCCAACACATGATCATAAGAGATCATAATTTTACCCTAAATAAAATCTTAAATTTTATTAGTCATCTTCATCAAATTTTTTTTTGCGAAATTGTGCAATTAATTAAATAACTTATGATCATTATCAGTTGAAACAAAAAAAAAAAAATTAATTTTTAATTTAGGGGGAATAAATAATATAATTTACGCATAGTTTTATAATTTTACCCCTTTTTATTACTAATAAAATTATGATGCCCCTATTCTAACACATGATCATAACAGATCATAATTTTACCCTAAATAAAATCTTATTAGTCATCGTCATCAATTTTTTTTTTTTTTTTTTTTGCGAAATTGTGCAATTAATTAAAAAACTTATGATCGTTATCAGCTGAAAAATAAAATCGCCCCTATACTAACACATGATCATAAGAGATCATAATTTTAACCTACATTCGTCATCTTCATCAAATTTTGTATTGATAAAATAAGCGTACAAAGAATGAAAAAAATTATGCGATGTTCTAAAGTTTAATAATTTAATTCGTTGGTTTCCCTCAGTCAGTGTGACATTTAAAGTCAATTATTTAAAAAAAAAAAATGAGTTTTCATGCAATTTCAAAGGACATTGAAGGGCAGGAAGCTGTGACTGTCTGGCAACCTGAGACATTACAATATCATTCTATTGATGTTATACTTCGTACACAAATGTTCAAGTCGCGTGACATCAACCATAATATAAATACACATAGTATACTACCATCATAAGAAAAAAACAGTTTACCCATTGATGTTCCAGATTTCGGGTCGATAGAATATGGTCAACATTTAGTATAAATATACGACATTTAGTATTATGTGTATTTATATTATGCATGAACGATGCTCCTAACTATATGGAGATATTGATTGGTATTATCCCAATTGCAAAGCCTTTCGAATAAATTGTTAGTGACTGTATGGTTGTTGGTTTAAAGTAACTTATAATTGCTCGTCAACACGGTTTTCATAAAACACATTCTACGGTATCTAACTTGATTGAGTTCTCGAGACGAGCCATGGAAGTAATTGAGGCAAAATGCTCAATTAAATATCATTTATACTAAGTTTAAGGTACATTGAGGTGTGCCTAAAGTTTCTCACCTAGACCACTCATTTGCCTATACTGTTTATCAACAATATTACTATAGTTAATAAATCTGCTTGCTGGCTAATTTATGCAGATTACTTAAATATATTTTCTCCTATTCGCTACAAATCTGACGCAGTTATAATTTGCAGAAAGATATTGATGCAAATTATTTATAGTCTAAGAAAAATGTATTATTTTAAGGAACTGAAGGATCTTGGTATAATGTTTGGCATATTGGCTTCATCACGGCTTGAGCTTACTTTATGCTTAGTCGCAAATACTTTAAAAGAATTTACCAGTTCAAGACCATTTAACACCTTGTATCAATATTTGGTCCAGTCACAGCTTAAATATGCATCATGGTGTGGTCTCCGGTTTCTACTCGTACTGCGATTTTAATAAGACAAAGTATTAAATCAGATAAATTAACTTTTGTTTTAGTAATTTCCGAAAGTGTATACCAACTTAAATTTTAATTTTATTATTATAGTTTACGCAGTACATTGCGAAAAAGACCGATTTACAGGGTAATAATTGAACAAATAAGACATGTAATCTGAGGCAACGCTCTTATATCTTATTATATTTTTAATGAAGAATGGTACAGGAATAAAGTTTTAGACATTTTCGTCCGGGAATTGAACGGAAATTTGTCTAAGATGCTTGTAATCCAAAAACCAATCACGCTACCAAAGGCATACGCATTCCATTTAGAGACTCAAAATTTAAATTTCAGAAACCTGTTGATACACCAAAGAAATATCAACAGCGTTATAACAGCTCCAATAAACCAATTTTAATACAACAACTCACCAAATCCCCGAATAAACGAAGGTACAACACATCGGAGAAACATGGCTTACAATATACAACACCAAAATTACTTTATATTATGTCAATCAAAATCAAAATATCTTACCCCCATCATTACCATTAACGCCAATGGATATTGAACCACCAATACAAAAGAGACAGGTAAACTACATCAACCGTTCAACTAGTCAAGATAATCAAATGTCTAAATGAGATTTTTCTAACCATTACGAATCAATGAGACAAGAGAAGATCAACCACATAGAAACTTAACCAGAAGAAGACTATTATAACCAATAAAAGAAAAAATATCCAATGACGATCGTAGTATACTGAAAATGTTTCTGAGGTTATGCAGAAACCTCTCTAGCGTAATATACCTAAAGTATAGGCTAAAAATCGGCAATATCGGCATCAATCAGCATCAACAATACTATTGAATTCTTCATTCTATCGGGATTAAAATCATTTGAAACGATATACATTGAAGTAACTTGGAGCAATAATTTATAGGAAAAACCACATATTAATGATAATACCAAACACTACAATTTTCATTACGAGAAAAACCTGAAAAATTTTCATTACTGATACTACCCATATATAGTGTGAGATAGGAGGTAAGAGAGATAAATAAGCCAGCTCTTCGAAATGCCCATATAACACACCTATCCGGGTTGTTGACAGTAAATTAAACGCATCACAAACAAAACTATAGACTTCAAATGGTTCAAGGTCATAGACTTCAAAAAGGCTGAGCGCTAACTATTTCCCACGAATGGCTAGCTTAACAAAGATGTGTACAAAGCTGTACAAAACCTGTTACATCAACAAACATGACAGACATCTAAGCTGCGTCGAAATCCACGAAACACCCATCCTGAATTATCCGGCAGACATACTTCACATTGATGTAATGGATATCAAAAATGAAAAGTTCATCTTATGTTTGGACATTCGGTATCATTTAAATTATGTACTCTGCTGAAATGATTATATCTAGATCGTTTCCAGGTTTTAAATTGTCTTATTTAGCGAGTGTAAATAAACAGTTTCCATGATGTAACCCACGTTTCTGATGCTCAATCACCTACACCTAAATATACTTCACTCACACGACATTTCAAAAAATTTTCCATTCTACGATATAGCACTAAGGATTTCCGGCAATTCTAACCTGCAATTTTAAATTAAATACTCGGGTTATGATATCAAAACGATCGGAAGAATTTTAGAAAGTTTTAAGTTCTGACTTTAATTTACACCTTATCGAATTACACGTAGAAGTAATAAATAAGTCTGGAAGGCCAAACTTCCTAACAATAGTCATATTATATTGGTATAATTTTGATATGAACCGTGGAAGTCCGATAAATCAAGACAGCATAATATAAAAATTACTAACTCTTGTATTATTTTCAAGACCATCCCTATTTGAATTGGTTGGTCGGTTGAATGGAATTTCTATCTGAGACGGAGTTTTTCTATAAGTTTTTTTTTAATATAATGGTAAACTCGTTCAGCTTTTAATATAATGGTAAACTCGTTCAGTCTACTACATGTTACATAACCTGGAACTCTCAGTAATGCAATTTAATAACCTGACGACTAAATGATAATAACAAGGCGATTACGAATGTAATTCTCAAACTCAAACCAATGAGAGACATTACCTTTGACACATATTATATATTTTGTACGAATTAAAGTGTTATCGACCATATCAAAAGGCTACGTAACAAAAAAAACTAAAAATTGAGCCGTATATTTCTATAAATTGTTTATGACTAAATAAATGCTACTTAAGTTCATTGTTGAAATACATAAAATACTTAGTATTATTTATTATTAAAAGTTCATTGTACAATTTGATGAAAATAAGATAAGTTCGTCTGCTGTGCAAGTATCAAAAAAGTTTTGACAAAGCTAGTTTGAAATTTGAACAGTTATCATCATCCAGTATCCTAATTGAAATGTACAAATTCTTGGCTAACAAACCATGCGTATTTTTGTTGCGGGTTGCAACAACAATAAGCTAAGTTCCACAACTTGTAACCACGCGTGTGACTTCTTTCCATTACCTAATTGGAATATAATTGTAGGATTCAAGTTACTTTGGAAGTAAACTGAATATGGTCATTCTAAACATAAATATATTCCATCTGTTTTACTACATTGCACAGGATGCTTTAGGTATCTTTCTCCCGAGAATAATAATGCTATTTTGTTCTTTTTCCGCTTCGTACAATATCATTTTACCCTTTCCTTAATTTGACCAAGTTGAAATAGCTCTCTCTTTTTTTTGCAATAATATATCAATTGCCATTACACCGACTAGATGGTGCGAGGAATGATGTCTTGCTTTCTTGCGTACATTCAACTACTATAATATCAGCAGATGACATATAAAATAATCGGCCAAGTTATAACTGCCCTGTTGACTTTAACCCGATGGTTAATACTCTTCCTAGATAAATGGATGATGATTACAATCATGATCAAAATGATCATACAAAGCTTGTTATATAAATCAATAAACCCAACAAAAGCAGTTAAAAAAAAATTTAAAAACTTAAAAAATGTATATGTTAAAAATTCAAATTTCTGTTTTGTTTGAAAATGGTTTCGAAACATTTGTAATGTTTTAGTGTAAATGCTCAGGACCCATAAATAAACCAAATTACTAAAATAAAATTTATTCAGTTTTCCTGAAATAATCCCCACCTATACTAACGATAAAAAATCGAGACTAATTTTAAAACATTTGTTTAAACTTTAATAGTTTTATAGAATACAAAGCATTAATTTTAAACATAAAAAGTTCTGATCTAAAATAAAACAAAAAAACACTTGAAATAAATCCTTTTTGTTTTGGCAACTAATAAAAAGAACTCTAACCATTTGATTTTAAGTTAAAAAAAAATTATATATATTTGGTTATACTAAATTTAAACATAAAAGGTTTAAAAAATCCAAAATTTTCTTTTAAATATAAAAATTCAAAACATAAAAGATTTAAAATTGTCTATAATGGTTCTCAGCTCAAAGAAAAAAAAAACATAAGAGTTAAGTTAACTTTTCCATATAAAAAAATGATCGCATCAAAGATGTAATAAACGAAATTTACATTGTTTCTTATAATTCACTAGAACAACGTGATCATACGATGTATAAAAAACCTAGTATGAACTATTATGAACCTGTAAACATCTGTATCATAAAATAATTTAAATAAATGTTGTATATATGTATATAGTTTAGGTTAAGTAGATAATAGTAGTTTAATTAATTAAAATAGTTTTAAGCCAATAAATATATCTCAAATACTTAAGAAATTTAACTAAAATACTTATTAATAATAGATGATAAAGTTTAGGCTAAGAATCTTAACTAAGAAAATTTATGTAAATATTGACTAAATAAAAAATTTTTATTTATAAAAAAATGACGTTATTGTAGTTTGGTCTCTTTAGCCTGATGAGAGAGTGAATTTTTTAATTTGTACATCAATTTTAATTCACATATTATTCTGATGAGCTCGATCGAAACCGAACTGTTACAATGAAACGAAGCATTATATTTCTTTTTTTAATGGTATATGGTGGAGGAATACTGCAATGAGAGAGCTGATCAAGATAGAGCTTTCAGTTTAGTACTAATATGGAGCGTCTTCTTTCAAGATAGCAATTCTCTCTCTTTCTCTCTCTCTCTCTCTATATATATATATATATATATATATATATATATATATATATATATATATATATTTTTTTTTTTTTTTATATTCACCACGGGTTTGTTTCCGTAATAGTTTCAAGAATATCAATTAATGATTTCTCCATTACGATTACGAAAACAACGTTACGAAAATTTAAGATACCGAAAATTTTCGCCATAGTTCAAGAATATTCTTGAACTATGGCGAAAATTTTCGGTATCTTAAATTTTCGTAACGCTGTTTTCGTAATCGTAATGGAGAAATCATTAATTGATATTCTTGAAACTATTACGGAAACAAACCCGTGATGAATAAAAAAAAAAAAAATATATATATATATATATATATATATATATATATATATATATATATATATATATATATATAGAGAGAGAGAGAGAAAAAGAGAGAATTGCTATCTTGAAAGAAGACGCTCCATATTAGTACTAAACTGAAAGCTCTATCTTGATCAGCTCTCTCATTGCAGTATTCCTCCACCATATACCATTAAAAAAAGAAATATAATGTTTCGTTTCATTGTAACAGTTCGGTTTCGATCGAGCTCATCAGAATAATATGTGAATTAAATTTGATGTACAAATTAAAAAATTCACTCTCTCATCAGGCTACAGAGGCCAAACTACAATAACGTCATTTTTTTATAAATAAAATTTTTTTATTTAGTCAATATTTACATAAATTTTCTTAGTTAAGATTCTTAGCCTAAACTTTATCATCTATTATTAATAAGTATTTTAGTTAAATTTCTTAAGTATTTGAGATATATTTATTGGCTTAAAACTATTTTAATTAATTAAACTACTATTATCTACTTAACCTAAACTATATACATATATACAACATTTATTTAAATTATTTTATGATACAGATGTTTACAGGTTCATAATAGTTCATACTAGGTTTTTTATACATCGTATGATCACGTTGTTCTAGTGAATTATAAGAAACAATGTAAATTTCGTTTATTACATCTTTGATGCGATCATTTTTTTATATGGAAAAGTTAACTTAACTCTTATGTTTTTTTTTTCTTTGAGCTGAGAACCATTATAGACAATTTTAAATCTTTTATGTTTTGAATTTTTATATTTAAAAGAAAATTTTGGATTTTTTAAACCTTTTATGTTTAAATTTAGTATAACCAAATATATATAATTTTTTTTTAACTTAAAATCAAATGGTTAGAGTTCTTTTTATTAGTTGCCAAAACAAAAAGGATTTATTTCAAGTGTTTTTTTGTTTTATTTTAGATCAGAACTTTTTATGTTTAAAATTAATGCTTTGTATTCTATAAAACTATTAAAGTTTAAACAAATGTTTTAAAATTAGTCTCGATTTTTTATCGTTAGTATAGGTGGGGATTATTTCAGGAAAACTGAATAAATTTTATTTTAGTAATTTGGTTTATTTATGGGTCCTGAGCATTTACACTAAAACATTACAAATGTTTCGAAACCATTTTCAAACAAAACAGAAATTTGAATTTTTAACATATACATTTTTTAAGTTTTTAAATTTTTTTTTAACTGCTTTTGTTGGGTTTATTGATTTATATAACAAGCTTTGTATGATCATTTTGATCATGATTGTAATCATCATCCATTTATCTAGGAAGAGTATTAACCATCGGGTTAAAGTCAACAGGGCAGTTATAACTTGGCCGATTATTTTATATGTCATCTGCTGATATTATAGTAGTTGAATGTACGCAAGAAAGCAAGACATCATTCCTCGCACCATCTAGTCGGTGTAATGGCAATTGATATATTATTGCAAAAAAAAGAGAGAGCTATTTCAACTTGGTCAAATTAAGGAAAGGGTAAAATGATATTGTACGAAGCGGAAAAAGAACAAAATAGCATTATTGTTCTCGGGAGAAAGATACCTAAAGCATCCTGTGCAATGTAGTAAAACAGATGGAATATATTTATGTTTAGAATGACCATATTCAGTTTACTTCCAAAGTAACTTGAATCCTACAATTATATTCCAATTAGGTAATGGAAAGAAGTCACACGCGTGGTTACAAGTTGTGGAACTTAGCTTATTGTTGTTGCAACCCGCAACAAAAATACGCATGGTTTGTTAGCCAAGAATTTGTACATTTCAATTAGGATACTGGATGATGATAACTGTTCAAATTTCAAACTAGCTTTGTCAAAACTTTTTTGATACTTGCACAGCAGACGAACTTATCTTATTTTCATCAAATTGTACAATGAACTTTTAATAATAAATAATACTAAGTATTTTATGTATTTCAACAATGAACTTAAGTAGCATTTATTTAGTCATAAACAATTTATAGAAATATACGGCTCAATTTTTAGTTTTTTTTGTTACGTAGCCTTTTGATATGGTCGATAACACTTTAATTCGTACAAAATATATAATATGTGTCAAAGGTAATGTCTCTCATTGGTTTGAGTTTGAGAATTACATTCGTAATCGCCTTGTTATTATCATTTAGTCGTCAGGTTATTAAATTGCATTACTGAGAGTTCCAGGTTATGTAACATGTAGTAGACTGAACGAGTTTACCATTATATTAAAAGCTGAACGAGTTTACCATTATATTAAAAAAAAACTTATAGAAAAACTCCGTCTCAGATAGAAATTCCATTCAACCGACCAACCAATTCAAATAGGGATGGTCTTGAAAATAATACAAGAGTTAGTAATTTTTATATTATGCTGTCTTGATTTATCGGACTTCCACGGTTCATATCAAAATTATACCAATATAATATGACTATTGTTAGGAAGTTTGGCCTTCCAGACTTATTTATTACTTCTACGTGTAATTCGATAAGGTGTAAATTAAAGTCAGAACTTAAAACTTTCTAAAATTCTTCCGATCGTTTTGATATCATAACCCGAGTATTTAATTTAAAATTGCAGGTTAGAATTGCCGGAAATCCTTAGTGCTATATCGTAGAATGGAAAATTTTTTGAAATGTCGTGTGAGTGAAGTATATTTAGGTGTAGGTGATTGAGCATCAGAAACGTGGGTTACATCATGGAAACTGTTTATTTACACTCGCTAAATAAGACAATTTAAAACCTGGAAACGATCTAGATATAATCATTTCAGCAGAGTACATAATTTAAATGATACCGAATGTCCAAACATAAGATGAACTTTTCATTTTTGATATCCATTACATCAATGTGAAGTATGTCTGCCGGATAATTCAGGATGGGTGTTTCGTGGATTTCGACGCAGCTTAGATGTCTGTCATGTTTGTTGATGTAACAGGTTTTGTACAGCTTTGTACACATCTTTGTTAAGCTAGCCATTCGTGGGAAATAGTTAGCGCTCAGCCTTTTTGAAGTCTATGACCTTGAACCATTTGAAGTCTATAGTTTTGTTTGTGATGCGTTTAATTTACTGTCAACAACCCGGATAGGTGTGTTATATGGGCATTTCGAAGAGCTGGCTTATTTATCTCTCTTACCTCCTATCTCACACTATATATGGGTAGTATCAGTAATGAAAATTTTTCAGGTTTTTCTCGTAATGAAAATTGTAGTGTTTGGTATTATCATTAATATGTGGTTTTTCCTATAAATTATTGCTCCAAGTTACTTCAATGTATATCGTTTCAAATGATTTTAATCCCGATAGAATGAAGAATTCAATAGTATTGTTGATGCTGATTGATGCCGATATTGCCGATTTTTAGCCTATACTTTAGGTATATTACGCTAGAGAGGTTTCTGCATAACCTCAGAAACATTTTCAGTATACTACGATCGTCATTGGATATTTTTTCTTTTATTGGTTATAATAGTCTTCTTCTGGTTAAGTTTCTATGTGGTTGATCTTCTCTTGTCTCATTGATTCGTAATGGTTAGAAAAATCTCATTTAGACATTTGATTATCTTGACTAGTTGAACGGTTGATGTAGTTTACCTGTCTCTTTTGTATTGGTGGTTCAATATCCATTGGCGTTAATGGTAATGATGGGGGTAAGATATTTTGATTTTGATTGACATAATATAAAGTAATTTTGGTGTTGTATATTGTAAGCCATGTTTCTCCGATGTGTTGTACCTTCGTTTATTCGGGGATTTGGTGAGTTGTTGTATTAAAATTGGTTTATTGGAGCTGTTATAACGCTGTTGATATTTCTTTGGTGTATCAACAGGTTTCTGAAATTTAAATTTTGAGTCTCTAAATGGAATGCGTATGCCTTTGGTAGCGTGATTGGTTTTTGGATTACAAGCATCTTAGACAAATTTCCGTTCAATTCCCGGACGAAAATGTCTAAAACTTTATTCCTGTACCATTCTTCATTAAAAATATAATAAGATATAAGAGCGTTGCCTCAGATTACATGTCTTATTTGTTCAATTATTACCCTGTAAATCGGTCTTTTTCGCAATGTACTGCGTAAACTATAATAATAAAATTAAAATTTAAGTTGGTATACACTTTCGGAAATTACTAAAACAAAAGTTAATTTATCTGATTTAATACTTTGTCTTATTAAAATCGCAGTACGAGTAGAAACCGGAGACCACACCATGATGCATATTTAAGCTGTGACTGGACCAAATATTGATACAAGGTGTTAAATGGTCTTGAACTGGTAAATTCTTTTAAAGTATTTGCGACTAAGCATAAAGTAAGCTCAAGCCGTGATGAAGCCAATATGCCAAACATTATACCAAGATCCTTCAGTTCCTTAAAATAATACATTTTTCTTAGACTATAAATAATTTGCATCAATATCTTTCTGCAAATTATAACTGCGTCAGATTTGTAGCGAATAGGAGAAAATATATTTAAGTAATCTGCATAAATTAGCCAGCAAGCAGATTTATTAACTATAGTAATATTGTTGATAAACAGTATAGGCAAATGAGTGGTCTAGGTGAGAAACTTTAGGCACACCTCAATGTACCTTAAACTTAGTATAAATGATATTTAATTGAGCATTTTGCCTCAATTACTTCCATGGCTCGTCTCGAGAACTCAATCAAGTTAGATACCGTAGAATGTGTTTTATGAAAACCGTGTTGACGAGCAATTATAAGTTACTTTAAACCAACAACCATACAGTCACTAACAATTTATTCGAAAGGCTTTGCAATTGGGATAATACCAATCAATATCTCCATATAGTTAGGAGCATCGTTCATGCATAATATAAATACACATAATACTAAATGTCGTATTTAGTGTTATAGAGAATTATTTAATGGGACGATCGATTAAGGTAGTATTAGACGGCATTTCATCCGACTCGTATGAAATCAATGCTGGTGTACCGCAAGGTTCTTCTTTGTCGCCTACCTTATTTTTGATCTATATCAATGATATTTTTAAATTGGCATCATGTGATATCCACTCTTTTGCTGATGATACTACAGTGTCTGCTTCTATTGAGTTTAATAGCCAAAAGGACTGTAATTCTCATTTATCTTGCTCTCGTCAAATTATGCATAATTCACTTCTTACTTGCATTAACCAGGTCATTGAATGGGGCAAATCTAATAGGGTAGAATTTAATCCACAGAAATTCCAAGCGTGTCTTTTTTCACAAAAAAAAATTCAAAATTATGTTCCACCCATAATAAACGGAATTCAAATTAATAGGTCGTCCTCTCTTAGAATGTTGGGCTTAAACATTTCGAGTGATCTTTCTTGGAAAGAACATATATATTCTATTGCAAAAAAAGCTAGTCAGTATCTGGGTTTTATTAGACGGTGTAACTTTTATTTTACCCCTATAGAAGTTCTTAAGTTATACAAGGCTTATGTTAGGCCCATTATGGAATTTAATTCATTTGTCTGGGGTGGTGCTCCAAGATCAAATCTCAAATGTCTCGAGAAAATTCAAAATAGAGTTATTCACATGATTAACGATAAAAATATTGCTTTATCAATTGACTCATTAGAACACAGACGCAAAGTAGGTGCTTTATCGCTTTTTTACAAATATTATTTTGGTCACTGTTCTTCCGAAATTAAATCTCTAATACCAGCGGCGTTTGTCAACAGGGCTCCCACTCGTTTTGGTTCAAAGCAACATAGCTTCGCCTTAGATATAACCAGATGTAGAACTAACCATTTTAAATCTTCATTTTTCCCTAGAGTCACCTCTCTGTGGAATCAAATAGATCCGTCGGTCTTTCCTGCAATATTTAATTTACAGGTGTTCAAGAGGAACCTTCACGCCTACTTAAAGAAACAAGCAACCCGTGAAGATTAAATATTGTTTTATATTTACTTGTAATATTTTCTCGGTCAGGGTTTTATGTAGTTTTCCCTGACCATAATGCATTGATAAAATTGGTTTTAATGTGTCGGTCGTTGTATGTTCGTGAGCGTTATTCACCTTAAAATGAAAATCAATGCATTACAGAAATCTGAGAAAATAAATTGAAACCGGCTACATACGTGATGAATGTAATGTTTATTGTAAATTACATTCATTCAGTCTTTAAATTAATTGTAATAAAGGGTTTTAACCCACCATGTTGCCGTGGCGTAAGCCATTAAGAGAATTATCTCTAGGCAATGTGTTAATCTAAAAAAAAAAAAAAAAAAAAAAAGTATATTTATACTAAATGTTGACCATATTCTATCGACCCGAAATCTGGAACATCAATGGGTAAACTGTTTTTTTCTTATGATGGTAGTATACTATGTGTATTTATATTATGGTTGATGTCACGCGACTTGAACATTTGTGTACGAAGTATAACATCAATAGAATGATATTGTAATGTCTCAGGTTGCCAGACAGTCACAGCTTCCTGCCCTTCAATGTCCTTTGAAATTGCATGAAAACTCATTTTTTTTTTTTAAATAATTGACTTTAAATGTCACACTGACTGAGGGAAACCAACGAATTAAATTATTAAACTTTAGAACATCGCATAATTTTTTCATTCTTTGTACGCTTATTTTATCAATACAAAATTTGATGAAGATGACGAATGTAGGTTAAAATTATGATCTCTTATGATCATGTGTTAGTATAGGGGCGATTTTATTTTTCAGCTGATAACGATCATAAGTTTTTTAATTAATTGCACAATTTCGCAAAAAAAAAAATTTGATGAAGATGACTAATAAAATTTAAGATTTTATTTAGGGTAAAATTATGATCTCTTATGATCATGTGTTGGAATATGGGGGGGGGGCGCAACAAAAATTGAAAAATCTTGGCGCGAAAACTAATTACGAAAAAACAATTAAAAAAAAAAATTAATCCACGAAAAAATTAAGAACAAAAAATTATGAAACAATGGCGCAAAAGAAAATGTTACCAAAAAAAAAAAAAAAAAAAAAAAAAACAAAACAAAAACCAAAACAAAAACAAAAACAAAAAAAAAAAAAAAAAACAAAAACAAAAACAAAAACAAAAACAAAACAAAACAAAAACAAAAACAAAAACAAAAACAAAAACAAAAACAAAAACAAAACAAAACAAAAACAAAAACAAAAACAAAACAAAAACAAAAACAAAACAAAACAAAAACAAAAACAAAAACAAAAACAAAAACAAAAACAAAAACAAAAACAAAAACAAAAACAAAAACAAAAACAAAAACAAAAACAAAAACAAAAACAAAAACAAAAACAAAAACAAAAACAAAAACAAAAACAAAACAAAAACAAAAACAAAAACAAAAACAAAAACAAAAACAAAAACAAAAACAAAACAAAAACAAAAACAAAAACAAAACAAAAACAAAAACAAAAACAAAAACAAAAACAAAAACAAAAACAAAAACAAAAACAAAAACAAAAACAAAAACAAAAACAAAAACAAAAACAAAAACAAAAACAAAAACAAAAACAAAAACAAAACAAAAACAAAAACAAAAACAAAAACAAAAACAAAAACAAAAACAAAAACAAAAACAAAAACAAAAACAAAAACAAAAACAAAAACAAAAACAAAAACAAAAACAAAAACAAAAACAAAACAAAAACAAAAACAAAAACAAAAACAAAAACAAAAACAAAAACAAAACAAAAACAAAAACAAAAACAAAAACAAAACAAAAACAAAAACAAAAACAAAAACAAAAACAAAAACAAAAACAAAAACAAAAACAAAAACAAAAACAAAAACAAAAACAAAAACAAAACAAAAACAAAAACAAAAACAAAACAAAAACAAAAACAAAAACAAAAACAAAAACAAAAACAAAAACAAAAACAAAAACAAAAACAAAAACAAAAACAAAAACAAAAACAAAAACAAAAACAAAAACAAAAACAAAAACAAAAACAAAAACAAAAACAAAAACAAAAACAAAAACAAAAACAAAAACAAAAACAAAAACAAAAACAAAAACAAAAACAAAAACAAAAACAAAAACAAAAACAAAACAAAAACAAAAACAAAAACAAAAACAAAAACAAAAACAAAAACAAAAACAAAAACAAAAACAAAAACAAAAACAAAAACAAAAACAAAAACAAAAACAAAAACAAAAACAAAAACAAAAACAAAAACAAAAACAAAACAAAAACAAAAACAAAAACAAAAACAAAAACAAAAACAAAAACAAAAACAAAAACAAAAACAAAAACAAAAACAAAAACAAAAACAAAAACAAAAACAAAAACAAAAACAAAAACAAAAACCAAAACCAAAACAAAAACAAAAACAAAACCAAAACCAAAACAAAACAAAAACAAAAACAAAAACAAAAACAAAAACAAAAACAAAAACAAAAACAAAAACAAAAACAAAAACAAAAACAAAAACAAAAACAAAAACAAAAACAAAAACAAAAACAAAAACAAAAACAAAAACAAAAACAAAAACAAAAACAAAAACAAAAACAAAAACAAAAACAAAAACAAAAACAAAAACAAAAACAAAAACAAAAACAAAAACAAAAACAAAAACAAAAACAAAAACAAAAACAAAAACAAAAACAAAAACAAAAACAAAAACAAAAACAAAAACAAAAACAAAAACAAAAACAAAAACAAAAACAAAAACAAAAACAAAAACAAAAACAAAAACAAAAACAAAAACAAAAACAAAAACAAAAACAAAAACAAAAACAAAAACAAAAACAAAAACAAAAACAAAAACAAAAACAAAAACAAAAACAAAAACAAAAACAAAAACAAAAACAAAAACAAAAACAAAAACAAAAACAAAAACAAAAACAAAAACAAAAACAAAAACAAAAACAAAAACAAAAACAAAAACAAAAACAAAAACAAAAACAAAAACAAAAACAAAAACAAAAACAAAAACAAAAACAAAAACAAAAACAAAAACAAAAACAAAAACAAAAACAAAAACAAAAACAAAAACAAAAACAAAAACAAAAACAAAAACAAAAACAAAAACAAAAACAAAAACAAAAACAAAAACAAAAACAAAAACAAAAACAAAAACAAAAACAAAAACAAAAACAAAAACAAAAACAAAAACAAAAACAAAAACAAAAACAAAAACAAAAACAAAAACAAAAACAAAAACAAAAACAAAAACAAAAACAAAAACAAAAACAAAAACAAAAACAAAAACAAAAACAAAAACAAAAACAAAAACAAAAACAAAAACAAAAACAAAAACAAAAACAAAAACAAAAACAAAAACAAAAACAAAAACAAAAACAAAAACAAAAACAAAAACAAAAACAAAAACAAAAACAAAAACAAAAACAAAAACAAAAACAAAAACAAAAACAAAAACAAAAACAAAAACAAAAACAAAAACAAAAACAAAAACAAAAACAAAAACAAAAACAAAAACAAAAACAAAAACAAAAACAAAAACAAAAACAAAAACAAAAACAAAAACAAAAACAAAAACAAAAACAAAAACAAAAACAAAAACAAAAACAAAAACAAAAACAAAAACAAAAACAAAAACAAAAACAAAAACAAAAACAAAAACAAAAACAAAAACAAAAACAAAAACAAAAACAAAAACAAAAACAAAAACAAAAACAAAAACAAAAACAAAAACAAAAACAAAAACAAAAACAAAAACAAAAACAAAAACAAAAACAAAAACAAAAACAAAAACAAAAACAAAAACAAAAACAAAAACAAAAACAAAAACAAAAACAAAAACAAAAACAAAAACAAAAACAAAAACAAAAACAAAAACAAAAACAAAAACAAAAACAAAAACAAAAACAAAAACAAAAACAAAAACAAAAACAAAAACAAAAACAAAAACAAAAACAAAAACAAAAACAAAAACAAAAACAAAAACAAAAACAAAAACAAAAACAAAAACAAAAACAAAAACAAAAACAAAAACAAAAACAAAAACAAAAACAAAAACAAAAACAAAAACAAAAACAAAAACAAAAACAAAAACAAAAACAAAAACAAAAACAAAAACAAAAACAAAAACAAAAACAAAAACAAAAACAAAAACAAAAACAAAAACAAAAACAAAAACAAAAACAAAAACAAAAACAAAAACAAAAACAAAAACAAAAACAAAAACAAAAACAAAAACAAAAACAAAAACAAAAACAAAAACAAAAACAAAAACAAAAACAAAAACAAAAACAAAAACAAAAACAAAAACAAAAACAAAAACAAAAACAAAAACAAAAACAAAAACAAAAACAAAAACAAAAACAAAAACAAAAACAAAAACAAAAACAAAAACAAAAACAAAAACAAAAACAAAAACAAAAACAAAAACAAAAACAAAAACAAAAACAAAAACAAAAACAAAAACAAAAACAAAAACAAAAACAAAAACAAAAACAAAAACAAAAACAAAAACAAAAACAAAAACAAAAACAAAAACAAAAACAAAAACAAAAACAAAAACAAAAACAAAAACAAAAACAAAAACAAAAACAAAAACAAAAACAAAAACAAAAACAAAAACAAAAACAAAAACAAAAACAAAAACAAAAACAAAAACAAAAACAAAAACAAAAACAAAAACAAAAACAAAAACAAAAACAAAAACAAAAACAAAAACAAAAACAAAAACAAAAACAAAAACAAAAACAAAAACAAAAACAAAAACAAAAACAAAAACAAAAACAAAAACAAAAACAAAAACAAAAACAAAAACAAAAACAAAAACAAAAACAAAAACAAAAACAAAAACAAAAACAAAAACAAAAACAAAAACAAAAACAAAAACAAAAACAAAAACAAAAACAAAAACAAAAACAAAAACAAAAACAAAAACAAAAACAAAAACAAAAACAAAAACAAAAACAAAAACAAAAACAAAAACAAAAACAAAAACAAAAACAAAAACAAAAACAAAAACAAAAACAAAAACAAAAACAAAAACAAAAACAAAAACAAAAACAAAAACAAAAACAAAAACAAAAACAAAAACAAAAACAAAAACAAAAACAAAAACAAAAACAAAAACAAAAACAAAAACAAAAACAAAAACAAAAACAAAAACAAAAACAAAAACAAAAACAAAAACAAAAACAAAAACAAAAACAAAAACAAAAACAAAAACAAAAACAAAAACAAAAACAAAAACAAAAACAAAAACAAAAACAAAAACAAAAACAAAAACAAAAACAAAAACAAAAACAAAAACAAAAACAAAAACAAAAACAAAAACAAAAACAAAAACAAAAACAAAAACAAAAACAAAAACAAAAACAAAAACAAAAACAAAAACAAAAACAAAAACAAAAACAAAAACAAAAACAAAAACAAAAACAAAAACAAAAACAAAAACAAAAACAAAAACAAAAACAAAAACAAAAACAAAAACAAAAACAAAAACAAAAACAAAAACAAAAACAAAAACAAAAACAAAAACAAAAACAAAAACAAAAACAAAAACAAAAACAAAAACAAAAACAAAAACAAAAACAAAAACAAAAACAAAAACAAAAACAAAAACAAAAACAAAAACAAAAACAAAAACAAAAACAAAAACAAAAACAAAAACAAAAACAAAAACAAAAACAAAAACAAAAACAAAAACAAAAACAAAAACAAAAACAAAAACAAAAACAAAAACAAAAACAAAAACAAAAACAAAAACAAAAACAAAAACAAAAACAAAAACAAAAACAAAAACAAAAACAAAAACAAAAACAAAAACAAAAACAAAAACAAAAACAAAAACAAAAACAAAAACAAAAACAAAAACAAAAACAAAAACAAAAACAAAAACAAAAACAAAAACAAAAACAAAAACAAAAACAAAAACAAAAACAAAAACAAAAACAAAAACAAAAACAAAAACAAAAACAAAAACAAAAACAAAAACAAAAACAAAAACAAAAACAAAAACAAAAACAAAAACAAAAACAAAAACAAAAACAAAAACAAAAACAAAAACAAAAACAAAAACAAAAACAAAAACAAAAACAAAAACAAAAAAATCACAGTCAATCACGTGTGACCTTGACCTTGACCTTGACCTAAAAAAAAAATAAAAAATCACAGTCAATCACGTGTGACCTTGACCTTGACCTTGACCTGTCATCAATTACTAATCACCCTTCATCAATCACCTGTTATCTATAAACCAATCACCTGTCACCTATCAATCGATCACCTGTCACCCACACATCAATCAATCATCTGTCAATCACCTGTACACCTGTTTGACGCCGAAAAAAAAAATCACAGTCAATCACGTGTGACCTTGACCTTGACCTAAAAAAAAAATCACAGTCAATCACGTGTGACCTTGACCTAAAAAAAAAAAAATCACAGTCAATCACGTGTGACCTTGACCTAAAAAAAAATCACAGTCAATCACACCTTTACACCTGTACACCTGTCCTTGACAGCGTGGGAATTTTTTTTAAAAAAAGTTCCCAGGCTGGACCGTCCCAATACCTACTAACGTATATATATTTGTATATATATAAATATATATATATTTGTATATATATTTGTATTTATAAATATATATAATGTATATATATTTTAATGCAGTATTTATACTGATGGTCAGAGCTTTTGATTAAGGCATCATTTATCACAATCGGGCCACTATTACGTCTTCTATTGAATAAACAATAAAATTTGCAAGCTTGCAAAGGCTAACCCCTTTGCTGATTTGCAATTTTTTGCCTGCAAATTATTTGTCGAAATGTATATTTATTTCAATGCAGTATTTATACTGATGGTCAGAGCTTTTGACTAAGGCATCATTCAATCGGGCCACTATTACGTCTTTTATTGAATAAACAAAAAAATTTGCAAACTTGCAAAGGCTTACCCATTTGCTGATTTGCAATTTTTTGCCTGCAAATTATTTATCGAAATGTATATTTATTTTAATGCAATATTTATACTGATGGTCAGAGCTTTTGATTAAGACATCATTCATCACAATCGGGCAACTATTACGTCTTCTATTGAATACACAATAAAATTTGCAAGCTTGCAAAGGCTAACCCCTTTGCTGATTTGCAATTTTTTGCCTGCAAATTATTTGTCGAAATGTATATTTATTTCAATGCAGTATTTATACTGATGGTCAGAGCTTTTGACTAAGGCATCATTCATCACAATCGGGCCACTATTACGTCTTCTATTGAATAAACAAAAAAATTTGCAAACTTGCAAAGGCTTACCCATTTGCTGATTTGCAATTTTTTGCCTGCAAATTATTTGTCGAAATGTATATTTATTTCAATATTTATTTTCAATATTTATTTTATTATATCTGATGGTCAGAGCTTTTGATTAAGGCATCGTTCATCAAAATCGGGCCACTATTAAGTCTTTTCAGAGCTTTTTATTAAGGCATCAATTATCACAATCGGGTCACTATTACGTCTTCTATTGAATAAACAATAAAATTTGCAAACTTGCAAAGGCTAACCCCTTTGCTGATTTGCAATTATTTGCCTGCAAATTATTTGTCGAAATGTATATTTATTTCAATGCAGTATTTATACTGATGGTCAGAGCTTTTGATTAAGGCATCATTCATCACAATCGGGCCACTATTACGTCTTCTATTGAATAAACAATAAATTTTGCAAACTTGCAAAGGCTAACCTCTTTGCTGATTTGCAAGTTTTTGCCTGCAAATTATTTGTTGAAATGTATATTTATTTCAATGCAGTATTTATACTGATGGTCAGAGCTTTTGACTAAGGCATCATTAATCAAAATCGGGCCACTATTATGTATTTAAGAGCTTTTGATTAAGGCATCATTCATCACAATCAAGCCACTATTACGTCTTCTATTGAATAAACAATAAAATTTGCAAACTTGCAAAGGCTTTTCCATTTGCTGATTTGCAATTTTTTGCCTTCAAATTATTTGTCGAAATGTATATTTATTTCAATATTTATTTTCAATATTTATTTTATTTTATCTGATGGTCAGAGCTTTTGATTAAGGCATCGTTCACCACAATCGGGCCACTATTACGTCTTTTCAGAGCTTTTTATTTAGGCATCAATTATCACAATCGGGCCACTATTACGTCTTCTATTGAATAAACAATAAAATTTGCAAACTTGCAAAGGCTAAACCCTTTGCAGATTTGCAATTCTTTGCCTGCAAATTATTTGTCGAAATGTATATATATATTTAAATGCAGTATTTATACTGATGGTGAGAGCTCTTGATTAAGGCATCATTTATCACAATCGGGCCACTATTACGTCTTCTATTGAATACACAATAAAATTTGCAAACTTGCAAAGGCTAACCCCTTTGCTGATTTGCAATTTTTTACCTGAAAATTATTTGTCGAAATGTATATATATTTTAATGCAGTATTTATACTGATGGTTAGAGCTTTTGATTAAGGCATCATTAATCACAATCGGGCCACTATTACGTCTTCTATTGAATAAATAATAAAATTTGCAAACTTGTAAAGGCTAACCTCTTTGCTGATTTGCAATTTTTTGCCTGCAAATTATTTGTCGAAATGTATATATATTTCAATGCAGTATTTATACTGATGGCCAAAGCTTTTGATTAAGGCATCATTCATCACAATCGGGCCACTATTATGTCTTCTTTTGAATAAACAATAAAATTTGCAAAATTGCAAAGGCTAACGTATATATATTTGTATATATATAAATATATATATATTTGTATATATATTTGTATTTATAAATATATATAATTTATATATATTTTAATGCAGTATTTATACTGATGGTCAGAGCTTTTGATTAAGGCATCATTTATCACAATCGGGCCACTATTACGTCTTCTATTGAATAAACAATAAAATTTGCAAACTTGCAAAGGCAACCCATTTGCTGATTTGCAATTTTTTGCCTGCAAATTATTTATCGAAATGTATATTTATTTTAATGCAATATTTATACTGATGGTCAGAGCTTTTGATTAAGGCATCATTCATCACAATCGGGCCACTATTACGTCTTCTATTGAATACACAATAAAATTTGCAAGCTTGCAAAGGCAAACCCCTTTGCTGATTTGCAATTTTTTGCCTGCAAATTATTGGTCGAAATGTATATTAATTTCAATGCAGTATTTATACTGATGGTCAGAGCTTTTGACTAAGGCATCATTCATCACAATCGGGCCACTTTTACGTCTTCTATTGAATCAACAAAAAAATTTGCAAACTTGCAAAGGCTTACCCATTTGCTGATTTGCAATTTTTTGCCTGCAAATTATTTGTCGAAATGTATATTTATTTCAATATTTATTTTCAATATTTATTTTATTATATCTGATGGTCAGAGCTTTTGATTAAGGCATCGTTCATCACAATCGGGCCACTATTAAGTCTTTTCAGAGCTTTTTATTAAGGCATCAATTATCACAATCGGGCCACTATTACGTCTTCTATTGAATAAACAATAAAATTTGCAAACTTGCAAAGGCTAACCCCTTTGCTGATTTGCAATTCTTTGCCTGCAAATTATTTGTCGAAATGTATATATATATATATTTAAATGCAGTATTTATACTGATGGTGAGAGCTCTTGATTAAGGCATCATTCATCACAATCAGGCCACTATTACGTCTTCTATTGAATAAACAATAAAATTTACAAATTTGCAAAGGCTAACCCCTTTGCTGATTTGCAATTTTTTACCTGCAAATTATTTGTCGAAATGTATATATATTTTAAATGCAGTATTTATACTGATGGTGAGAGCTCTTGATTAAGGCATCATTCATCACAATCGGGCCACTATTACATCTTCTATTGAATACACAATAAAATTTGCAAACTTGCTAAGGCTAACCCCTTTGCAGATTTGCAATTTTTTACCTGAAAATTATTTGTCGAAATGTATATATATTTTAATGCAGTATTTATACTGATGGTTAGAGCTTTTGATTAAGGCATCATTTATCACAATCGGGCCACTATTACGTCTTCTATTGAATAAATAATAAAATTTACAAACTTGCTAAGGCTAACCTCTTTGCTGATTTGCAATTTTTTGCCTGCAAATTATTTGTCGAAATGTATATATATTTTAATGCAATATTTATACTGATGGTCAGAGCTTTTGATTAAGGCATCATTCATCACTATCGGGCAACGAGTACGTCTTCTATTGAATAAACAATAAAATTCACCAATTAGCAAAGGCTAACCCCTTTACTGATGTGCAATTTTTTGCCTGCAAATTATTTATCGAAATGTATATATATTTCAATGCAGTATTTATACTGATGGTCAAAGCTTTTGATTAAGGCATCATTCATCACAATCGGGCCACTATTATGTCTTCTTTTGAATAAACAATAAAATTTGCAAACTTGCAAAGGCTAACGTATATATATTTGTATATATATAAATATATATATATTTGTATATATATTTGTATATAAATATATAAAATGTATATATATTTTAATGCAGTATTTATACTGATGGTCAGAGCTTTTGATTAAGGCATCATTTATCACAATCGGGCCACTATTACGTCTTCTATTGAATAAACAATAAAATTTGCAAACTTGCAAATGCAACCCATTTGCTGATTTGCAATTTTTTGCCTGCAAATTATTTGTCGAAATGTATATATATTTTAATGCAATATTTATACTGATGGTCAGAGCTTTTGATTAAGGCATCATTCATCACAATCGGGCCACTATTACGTCTTCTATTGAATAAACAATAAAATTTGCAAACTTGCAAAGGCTAACCCCTTTGCTGATTTGCAAGTTTTTGCCTGCAAATTATTTGTTGAAATGTATATTTATTTCAATGCAGTATTTATACTGATGGTCAGAGCTTTTGATTAAGGCATCATTCATCACAATCGGGCCACTATTATGTATTTAAGAGCTTTTGATTAAGGCATCATTCATCACAATCAAGCCACTATTACGTCTTCTATTGAATAAACAATAAAATTTGCAAACTTGCAAAAGCTTACCCATTTGCTGATTTGCAAGTTTTTGCCTGCAAATTATTTGTCGAAATGTATATTTATTTTAATATTTATTTTCAATATTTATTTTATTATATCTGATGGTCAGAGCTTTTCATTAAGGCATCGTTCATCACAATCGGGACACTATTACGTCTTTTCAGAGCTTTTTATTTAGGCATCAATTATCACAATCGGGCCACTATTACGTCTTCTATTGAATAAACAATAAAATTTGCAAACTGGCAAAGTCTTACCCCTTTGCTGATTTAGTAAGACCTTTTGATTAAGGCATCATTCAACACAATCAGGCCACTATTACGTCTTCTATTGAATAAACAATAAAATTTACAAATTTGCAAAGGCTTACCCCTTTGCTGATTTGCAATTTTTTACCTGCAAATTATTTGTCGAAATGTATATATATATTTAAATGCAGTATTTATACTGATGGTGAGAGCTCTTGATTAAGGCATCATTCATCACAATCTGGCCACTATTACGTCTTCTATTGAATACACAATAAAATTTGCAAACTTGCAAAGGCTAACCCATTTGCTGATTTGCAATGCTTTGCCTGCAAATTATTTGTCGAAATGTATATATATATTTTAATGCAGTATTTATACTGATGGTGAGAGCTCTTGATTAAGGCATCATTCATCACAATCGGGCCACTATTACGTCTTCTATTGAATACACAATAAAATTTGCAAACTTGCTAAGGCTAACCCCTTTGCAGATTTGCAATTTTTTACCTGAAAATTATTTATCGAAATGTATATATATTTTAATGCAGTATTTATACTAATGGTCAGAGCTTTTGATTAAGGCATCATTCATCACAATCGGGCCACTATTACGTCTTCTATTGAATAAACAATAAAATTTGAAAACTTGCAAAGGCTAACCCCTTTGCTGATTTGCAATTCTTTGCCTGCAAATTATTTGTCGAAATGTATATATATATTTTAATGCAGTATTTATACTGATGGTGAGAGCTCTTGATTAAGGCATTATTCATCACAATCTGGCCACTATTACGTCTTCTATTGAATACACAATAAAATTTGCAAACTTGCTAAGGCTAACCACTTTGCAGATTTGCAATTTTTTACCTGAAAATTATTTGTCGAAATGTATATATATTTCAATGCAGTATTTATACTGATGGTCAAAGCTTTTGATTAAGGCATCATTCATCACAATCGGACCTTTATTACGTCTTCTATTGAATACACAATAAAATTTGCAAACTTGCTAAGGCTAACCACTTTGCAGATTTGCAATTTTTTACCTGAAAATTATTTGTCGAAATGTATATATATTTTAATGCAGTATTTATACTGATGGTCAGAGCTTTTGATTAAGGCATCATTCATCACAATCGGGCCGCTATTACGTCTTCTATTGAATTAACAATAAAATTTGCAAACTTGCAAAGGGTAACCCCTTTGCTTATTTGCAATTTTTTGCCTGCAAATTATTTGTCGAAAAGTATAAATATTTTAATGCAATATTTATACTGATGGACAGAGCTTTTGGTTAAGGCATCATTCATCACTATTGGGCAAAGATTACGTCTTCTATTGAATAAACAATAAAATTTGCAAACTTGCAAAGGCTAACCCTTTTGCTGATTTGCAATTATTTGCCTGCAAATTATTTGTCGAAATGTTTATATATTTCAATGCAGTATTTATACTGATGGTCAGAGCTTTTGATTAAGGCATCATTCATCACAATCGGGCGACTATTACGTATTCTATTGAATAAACAATAAAATTTTCAAATTTGCAAAGGCTTACCCCTTTGCTGATTTGCAATTTTTTGCCTGGAAATTATTTGTCTAAAAGTATAAATATTTTAATGCAGTATTTATACTGATGGTGAGAGCTCTTGATTAAGGCATTATTCATCACAATCGGGCCACTATTACGTCTTCTATTGAATAAACAATAAAATTTGCAAACTTGCAAAGGCTAACCCCTTTGCTGATTTGCAAGTTTTTGCCTGCAAATTATTTGTTGAAATGTATATTTATTTCAATGCAGTATTTATACTGATGGTCAGAGCTTTTGATTAAGGCATCATTCATCACAATCGGGCCACTATTATGTATTTAAGAGCTTTTGATTAAGGCATCATTCATCACAATCAAGCCACTATTACGTCTTCTATTGAATAAACAATAAAATTTGCAAACTTGCAAAAGCTTACCCATTTGCTGATTTGCAAGTTTTTGCCTGCAAATTATTTGTCGAAATGTATATTTATTTTAATATTTATTTTCAATATTTATTTTATTATATCTGATGGTCAGAGCTTTTCATTAAGGCATCGTTCATCACAATAGGGACACTATTACGTCTTTTCAGAGCTTTTTATTTAGGCATCAATTATCACAATCGGGCCACTATTACGTCTTCTATTGAATAAACAATAAAATTTGCAAACTGGCAAAGTCTTACCCCTTTGCTGATTTAGTAAGACCTTTTGATTAAGGCATCATTCAACACAATCAGGCCACTATTATGTCTTCTATTGAATAAACAATAAAATTTACAAATTTGCAAAGGCTTACCCCTTTGCTGATTTGCAATTTTTTACCTGCAAATTATTTGTCGAAATGTATATATATTTTAATGCAGTATTTATACTAATGGTCAGAGCTTTTGATTAAGGCATCATTCATCACAATCGGGCCACTATTACGTCTTCTATTGAATAAACAATAAAATTTGAAAACTTGCAAAGGCTAACCCCTTTGCTGATTTGCAATTCTTTGCCTGCAAATTATTTGTCGAAATGTATATATATATTTTAATGCAGTATTTATACTGATGGTGAGAGCTCTTGATTAAGGCATTATTCATCACAATCTGGCCACTATTACGTCTTCTATTGAATACACAATAAAATTTGCAAACTTGCTAAGGCTAACCACTTTGCAGATTTGCAATTTTTTACCTGAAAATTATTTGTCGAAATGTATATATATTTCAATGCAGTATTTATACTGATGGTCAAAGCTTTTGATTAAGGCATCATTCATCACAATCGGACCTTTATTACGTCTTCTATTGAATAAACAATAAAATTTACAAATTTGCAAAGGCTTACACCTTTGCTGATTTGCAATTTTTTGCCTGCAAATTATTTGTCGAAATGTATATATATTTTAATGCAATATTTATAGTGATGGTCAGAGCTTTTGATTAAGGCATCATTCATCACTATCGGGCAAGGATTACGTCTTCTATTGAATAAACAATAAAATTTGCAAACTTGCAAAGGCTAACCCCTTTGCTGGTTTGCAATTCTTTGCCTGCAAATTATTTGTCGAAATGTATATATATTTTAATGCAGTATTTATACTGATGGTCAGAGCTTTTGATTAAGGCATCATTCATCACAATCGGGCCGCTATTACGTCTTCTATTGAATTAACAATAAAATTTGCAAACTTGCAAAGGGTAACCCCTTTGCTTATTTGCAATTTTTTGCCTGCAAATTATTTGTCGAAAAGTATAAATATTTTAATGCAGTATTTATACTGATGGTCAGAGCTTTTGATTAAGGCATCATTCATCACAATCAGGCCACTATTACGTCTTCTATTGAATAAACAATAAAATTTCTAAACTTGCAAAGGGTAACCCCTTTGCTGATTTGCAATTTTTTGCCTGGAAATTATTTGTCGAAATGCATATTTATTTCAATGCAGTATTTATACTGATGGTCAGAGCTTTTGATTAAGGCATCGTTCATTACAATCGGCCCTCTATTACGTCTTTCCAGAGCTTTTGATTAAGGCATCATTCATCACAATCGGGCCACTATTACGTCTTCTATTGAATAAACAATAAAATTTGCAAACTTGAAAAGGGTAACAACCCCTTTGCTGATTTGCAAGTTTTTGCCTGCAAATTACTTGTCGAAATGTATATATATTTTAATGCAATATTTATACTGATGGACAGAGCTTTTGGTTAAGGCATCATTCATCACTATTGGGCAAAGATTACGTCTTCTATTGAATAAACAATAAAATTTGCAAACTTGCAAAGGCTAACCCTTTTGCTGATTTGCAATTATTTGCCTGCAAATTATTTGTCGAAATGTTTATATATTTCAATGCAGTATTTATACTGATGGTCAGAGCTTTTGATTAAGGCATCATTCATCACAATCGGGCGACTATTACGTATTCTATTGAATAAACAATAAAATTTGCAAATTTGCAAAGGCTTACCCCTTTGCTGATTTGCAATTTTTTGCCTGGAAATTATTTGTCTAAAAGTATAAATATTTTAATGCAGTATTTATACTGATGGTGAGAGCTCTTGATTAAGGCATTATTCATCACAATCGGGCCACTATTACGTCTTCTATTGAATACACAATAAAATTTGCAAACTTGCTAAGGCTAACCACTTTGCAGATTTGCAATTTTTTACCTGAAAATTATTTGTCGAAATGTATATATATTTCAATGCAGTTTTTATACTGATGGTCAAAGCTTTTGATTAAGGCATCATTCATCACAATCGGGCCACTATTATGTATTTAAGAGCTTTTGATTAAGGCATCATTCATCACAATCAAGCCACTATTACGTCTTCTATTGAATAAACAAAAAAATTTGCACACTTGCAAAGGCTTACCCATTTGCTGATTTGCAATTTTTTGCCTGCAAATTATTTGTCGAAATGTATATTTATTTCAATATTTATTTTCAATATTTATTTTATTATATCTGATGGTCAGAGCTTTTGATTAAGGCATCGTTCATCACAATCGGGCCACTATTAAGTCTTTTCAGAGCTTTTTATTAAGGCATCAATTATCACAATCGGGCCACTATTACGTCTTCTATTGAATAAACAATAAAATTTGCAAACTTGCAAAGGCTAACCCCTTTGCTGATTTGCAATTCTTTGCCTGCAAATTATTTGTCGAAATGTATCTATATATTTAAATGCAGTATTTATACTGATGGTTAGAGCTCTTGATTAAAGCATCATTCATCACAATCGGGCCACTATTAGGTCTTCTATTGAATACACAATAAAATTTGCAAACTTGCTAAGGCTAACCCCCTAGCAGATTTGCGGTATTTATACTGATGGTCAGAGCTTTTGATTAAGGCATCATTCATCACAATCGGGCCACTATTACGTATTCTATTGAATAAACAATAAAATTTACAAATTTTCAAAGGCTAAGCCCTTTGCTGATTTGCAATTCTTTGCCTGCAAATTATTTGTCGAAATGTATCTATATATTTCAATGCAGTATTTATACTGATGGTGAGAGCTCTTGATTAAGGCATCATTTATCACAATCGGGCCACTATTACGTCTTCTATTGAATACACAATAAAATTTGCAAACTTGCTAAGGCTAAGCCCTTTGCTGATTTGCAATTTTTACCTGAAAATTATTTGTCGAAATGTATATATATTTTAATGCAGTATTTATACTGATGGTTAGAGCTTTTGATTAAGGCATCATTTATCACAATCGGGCCACTATTACGTCTTCTATTGAATAAATAATAAAATTTGCAAACTTTTAAAGGCTAACCTCTTTGCTGATTTGCAATTTTTTGCCTGCAAATTATTTGTCGAAATGTATATATATTTCAATGCAGTATTTATACTGATGGTCAAAGCTTTTGATTAAGGCATCATTCATCACAATCGGGCCACTATTACGTCTTCTATTGAATACACAATAAAATTTGCAAACTTGCAAAGGCTAACCCCTTTGCTGATTTGCAATTTTTTACCTGAAAATTATTTGTCGAAATGTATATATATTTTAATGCAGTATTTATACTGATGGTTAGAGCTTTTGATTAAGGCATCATTTATCACAATCGGGCCACTATTACATCTTCTATTGAATACACAATAAAATTTGCAAACTTGCTAAGGCTAACCCCTTTGCTGATTTGCAATTTTTTACCTGAAAATTATTTGTCGAAATGTATATATATTTTAATGCAGTATTTATACTGATGGTTAGAGCTTTTGATTAAGGCATCATTTATCACAATCGGGCCACTATTACGTCTTCTATTGAATAAATAATAAAATTTACAAACTTGCTAAGGCTAACCTCTTTGCTGATTTGCAATTTTTTGCCTGCAAATTATTTGTCGAAATGTATATATATTTTAATGCAATATTTATACTGATGGTCAGAGCTTTTGATTAAGGCATCATTCATCACTATCCGGCAACGAGTACGTCTTCTATTGAATAAACAATAAAATTCACAAATTAGCAAAGGCTAACCCCTTTACTGATGTGCAATTTTTTGCCTGCAAATTATTTATCGAAATGTATATATATTTCAATGCAGTATTTATACTGATGGTCAAAGTTTTTGATTAAGGCATCATTCATCACAATCGGGCCACTATTACGTCTTCTATTGAATACACAATAAAATTTGCAAACTTGCAAAGGCTAACCCCTTTGCTGATTTGCAATTTTTTACCTGAAAATTATTTGTCGAAATGTATATATATTTTAATGCAGTATTTATACTGATGGTCAAAGCTTTTGATTAAGGCATCATTCATCACAATCCGGCCACTATTACGTCTTCTTTTGAATAAACAATAAAATTTGCAAACTTGCAAAGGCTAACGTATATATATTTGTATATATATAAATATATATATATATTTGTATATATATTTGTATATAAATATATAAAATGTATATATATTTTAATGCAGTATTTATACTGATGGTCAGAGCTTTTGATTAAGGCATCATTTATCACAATCGGGCCACTATTACGTCTTCTATTGAATAAACAATAAAATTTGCAAACTTGCAAATGCAACCCATTTGCTGATTTGCAATTTTTTGCCTGCAAATTATTTGTCGAAATGTATATATATTTTAATGCAATATTTATACTGATGGTCAGAGCTTTTGATTAAGGCATCATTCATCACAATCGGGCCACTATTACGTCTTCTATTGAATAAAAATGAAATTTCCAAACATGCAAAGGCTATAACCCCTTTGATGATTTGCAATTTTTTTCTGCAAATTATTTGCCGAAATGTATATATAATTTAATGCAGTATTTATACTGATGGTCAGAGGTTTTGATTAAGGCATCATTCATCACAATCGGGTCACTATAATGTCTTCAATTGAATAAACAATTAAATTTGCAAACTTGCAAAGGCTAACCCCTTTGCTGATTTGCATTTTTTTGCCTGCAAATTATTTGTCGAAATGTATATATATTTTAATGAAATATTTATACTGATGGTCAGAGCTTTTGATTAAGGCATCATTCATCACTATCAGGCAACGATTACGTCTTCTATTGAATAAACAATAAAATTTGCAAACTTGCAAAGGCTAACCCCTTTGCTGATTTGCAATTCTTTGCCTGCAAATTATTTGTCGAAATGTATATATATTTCAATGCAGTATTTATACTGATGGTCAGAGCTTTTGATTAAGGCATCATTCATCACAATCGGGCCACTATTACGTATTCTATTGAATAAACAATAAAATTTACAAATTTGCAAAGGCTTACCCCTTTGCTGATTTGCAATTTTTTACCTGCAAATTATTTGTCGAAATGTATATATATATTTAAATGCAGTATTTATACTGATGGTGAGAGCTCTTGAGTAAGGCATCATTCATCACAATCAGGCCACTATTACGTCTTCTATTGAATACACAATAAAATTTGTAAACTTGCAAAGGCTAACCCCTTTGCTGATTTGCAATTCTTTGCCTGCAAATTATTTGTCGAAATGTATACATATATTCAAATGCAGTATTTATACTGATGGTGAGAGCTCTTGATTAAGGCATCATTCATCACAATCGGGCCACTATTACGTCTTCTATTGAATAAACAATAAAATTTGCAAGCTTGCAAAGGCTAACCACTTTGCTGATTTGCAATTTTTTGCCTGCAAATTATTTGTCGAAATATATATTTATTTCAATGCAGTATTTATACTGATGGTCAGAGCTTTTGATTAAGGCATCATTCATCACAATCGGGCCACTATTACGTCTTCTATTGAATAAACAATAAAATTTGCAAACTTGCAAAGGCTAACCCCTTTGCTGATTTGCAAGTTTTTGCCTGCAAATTATTTGTTGAAATGTATATTTATTTCAATGCAGTATTTATACTGATGGCCAGAGCTTTTGATTAAGGCATCATTCATCACAATCGGGCCACTATTATGTATTTAAGAGCTTTTGATTAAGGCATCATTCATCACAATCAAGCCACTATTACGTCTTCTATTGAATAAATAATAAAATTTACAAACTTGCTAAGGCTAACCTCTTTGCTGATTTGCAATTTTTTGCCTGCAAATTATTTGTCGAAATGTATATATATTTTAATGCAATATTTATACTGATGGTCAGAGCTTTTGATTAAGGCATCATTCATCACAATCGGGCCACTATTACGTCTTCTATTGAATAAAAATGAAATTTGCAAACATGCAAAGGCTATAACCCCTTTGATGATTTGCAATTTTTTTCTGCAAATTATTTGCCGAAATGTATATTTAATTTAATGCAGTATTTATACTGATGGTCAGAGGTTTTGATTAAGGCATCATTCATCACAATCGGGTCACTATAATGTCTTCAATTGAATAAACAATTAAATTTGCAAACTTGCAAAGGCTAACCCCTTTGCTGATTTGCATTTTTTTGCCTGCAAATTATTTGTCGAAATGTATATATATTTTAATGAAATATTTATACTGATGGTCAGAGCTTTTGATTAAGGCATCATTCATCACTATCGGGCAACGATTACGTCTTCTATTGAATAAACAATAAAATTTGCAAACTTGCAAAGGCTAACCCCTTTGCTGATTTGCAATTCTTTGCCTGCAAATTATTTGTCGAAATGTATATATATTTCAATGCAGTATTTATACTGATGGTCAGAGCTTTTGATTAAGGCATCATTCATCACAATCGGGCCACTATTACGTATTCTATTGAATAAACAATAAAATTTACAAATTTGCATAGGCTTACCCCTTTGCTGATTTGCAATTTTTTACCTGCAAATTATTTGTCGAAATGTATATATATATTTAAATGCAGTATTTATACTGATGGTGAGAGCTCTTGAGTAAGGCATCATTCATCACAATCAGGCCACTATTACGTCTTCTATTGAATACACAATAAAATTTGCAAACTTGCAAAGGCTAACCCCTTTGCTGATTTGCAATTCTTTGCCTGCAAATTATTTGTCGAAATGTATACATATATTCAAATGCAGTATTTATACTGATGGTGAGAGCTCTTGATTAAGGCATCATTCATCACAATCGGGCCACTATTACGTCTTCTATTGAATAAACAATAAAATTTTCAAGCTTGCAAAGGCTAACCACTTTGCTGATTTGCAATTTTTTGCCTGCAAATTATTTGTCGAAATATATATTTATTTCAATGCAGTATTTATACTGATGGTCAGAGCTTTTGATTAAGGCATCATTCATCACAATCGGGCCACTATTACGTCTTCTATTGAATAAACAATAAAATTTGCAAACTTGCAAAGGCTAACCCCTTAGCTGATTTGCAAGTTTTTGCCTGCAAATTATTTGTTGAAATGTATATTTATTTCAATGCAGTATTTATACTGATGGCCAGAGCTTTTGATTAAGGCATCATTCATCACAATCGGGCCACTATTATGTATTTAAGAGCTTTTGATAAAGGCATCATTCATCACAATCAAGCCACTATTACGTCTTCTATTGAATAAATAATAAAATTTACAAACTTGCTAAGGCTAACCTCTTTGCTGATTTGCAATTTTTTGCCTGCAAATTATTTGTCGAAATGTATATATATTTTAATGCAATATTTATACTGATGGTCAAAGCTTTTGATTAAGGCATCATTCATCACAATCCGGCCACTATTACGTCTTCTTTTGAATAAACAATAAAATTTGCAAACTTGCAAAGGCTAACGTATATATATTTGTATATATATAAATATATATATATTTGTATATATATTTGTATATAAATATATAAAATGTATATATATTTTAATGCAGTATTTATACTGGTGGTCAGAGCTTTTGATTAAGGCATCATTTATCACAATCGGGCCACTATTACGTCTTCTATTGAATAAACAATAAAATTTGCAAACTTGCAAATGCAACCCATTTGCTGATTTGCTATTTTTTGCCTGCAAATTATTTGTCGAAATTTATATATATTTTAATGCAATATTTATACTGATGGTCAGAGCTTTGGATTAAGGCATCATTCATCACAATCGGGCCACTATTACGTCTTCTATTGAATAAAAAGGAAATTTGCAAACATGCAAAGGCTATAACCCCTTTGATGATTTGCAATTTTTTTCTGCAAATTATTTGCCGAAATGTATATATAATTTAATGCAGTATTTATATTGATGGTCAGAGGTTTTGATTAAGGCATCATTCATCACAATCGGGCCACTATTACGTCTTCTATTGAATACACAATAAAATTTGCAAACTTGCAAAGGCTAACCCCTTTGCTGATTTGCAATTTTTTACCTGAAAATTATTTGTCGAAATGTATATATATTTTAATGCAGTATTTATACTGATGGTTAAAGCTTTTGATTAAGGCATCATTCATCACAATCCGGCCACTATTACGTCTTCTTTTGAATAAACAATAAAATTTGCAAACTTGCAAAGGCTAACGTATATATATTTGTATATATATAAATATATATATATATTTGTATATATATTTGTATATAAATATATAAAATGTATATATATTTTAATGCAGTATTTATACTGATGGTCAGAGCTTTTGATTAAGGCATCATTTATCACAATCGGGCCACTATTACGTCTTCTATTGAATAAACAATAAAATTTGCAAACTTGCAAATGCAACCCATTTGCTGATTTGCAATTTTTTGCCTGCAAATTATTTGTCGAAATGTATATATATTTTAATGCAATATTTATACTGATGGTCAGAGCTTTTGATTAAGGCATCATTCATCACAATCGGGCCACTATTACGTCTTCTATTGAATAAAAATGAAATTTCCAAACATGCAAAGGCTATAACCCCTTTGATGATTTGCAATTTTTTTCTGCAAATTATTTGCCGAAATGTATATATAATTTAATGCAGTATTTATACTGATGGTCAGAGGTTTTGATTAAGGCATCATTCATCACAATCGGGTCACTATAATGTCTTCAATTGAATAAACAATTAAATTTGCAAACTTGCAAAGGCTAACCCCTTTGCTGAATTGCATTTTTTTGCCTGCAAATTATTTGTCGAAATGTATATATATTTTAATGAAATATTTATACTGATGGTCAGAGCTTTTGATTAAGGCATCATTCATCACTATCAGGCAACGATTACGTCTTCTATTGAATAAACAATAAAATTTGCAAACTTGCAAAGGCTAACCCCTTTGCTGATTTGCAATTCTTTGCCTGCAAATTATTTGTCGAAATGTATATATATTTCAATGCAGTATTTATACTGATGGTCAGAGCTTTTGATTAAGGCATCATTCATCACAATCGGGCCACTATTACGTATTCTATTGAATAAACAATAAAATTTACAAATTTGCAAAGGCTTACCCCTTTGCTGATTTGCAATTTTTTACCTGCAAATTATTTGTCGAAATGTATATATATATTTAAATGCAGTATTTATACTGATGGTGAGAGCTCTTGAGTAAGGCATCATTCATCACAATCAGGCCACTATTACGTCTTCTATTGAATACACAATAAAATTTGCTAACTTGCAAAGGCTAACCCCTTTGCTGATTTGCAATTCTTTGCCTGCAAATTATTTGTCGAAATGTATACATATATTCAAATGCAGTATTTATACTGATGGTGAGAGCTCTTGATTAAGGCATCATTCATCACAATCGGGCCACTATTACGTCTTCTATTGAATAAACAATAAAATTTGCAAGCTTGCAAAGGCTAACCACTTTGCTGATTTGCAATTTTTTGCCTGCAAATTATTTGTCGAAATATATATTTATTTCAATGCAGTATTTATACTGATGGTCAGAGCTTTTGATTAAGGCATCATTCATCACAATCGGGCCACTATTACGTCTTCTATTGAATAAACAATAAAATTTGCAAACTTGCAAAGGCTAACCCCTTTGCTGATTTGCAAGTTTTTGCCTGCAAATTATTTGTTGAAATGTATATTTATTTCAATGCAGTATTTATACTGATGGCCAGAGCTTTTGATTAAGGCATCATTCATCACAATCGGGCCACTATTATGTATTTAAGAGCTTTTGATTAAGGCATCATTCATCACAATCAAGCCACTATTACGTCTTCTATTGAATAAATAATAAAATTTACAAACTTGCTAAGGCTAACCTCTTTGCTGATTTGCAATTTTTTGCCTGCAAATTATTTGTCGAAATGTATATATATTTTAATGCAATATTTATACTGATGGTCAGAGCTTTTGATTAAGGCATCATTCATCACTATCGGGCAACGAGTACGTCTTCTATTGAATAAACAATAAAATTCACAAATTAGCAAAGGCTAACCCCTTTACTGATGTGCAATTTTTTGCCTGCAAATTATTTATCGAAATGTATATATATTTCAATGCAGTATTTATACTGATGGTCAAAGCTTTTGATTAAGGCATCATTCATCACAATCCGGCCACTATTACGTCTTCTTTTGAATAAACAATAAAATTTGCAAACTTGCAAAGGCTAACGTATATATATTTGTATATATATAAATATATATATATTTGTATATATATTTGTATATAAATATATAAAATGTATATATATTTTAATGCAGTATTTATACTGATGGTCAGAGCTTTTGATTAAGGCATCATTTATCACAATCGGGCCACTATTACGTCTTCTATTGAATAAACAATAAAATTTGCAAACTTGCAAATGCAACCCATTTGCTGATTTGCAATTTTTTGCCTGCAAATTATTTGTCGAAATGTATATATATTTTAATGCAATATTTATACTGATGGTCAGAGCTTTTGATTAAGGCATCATTCATCACAATCGGGCCACTATTACGTCTTCTATTGAATAAAAATGAAATTTGCAAACATGCAAAGGCTATAACCCCTTTGATGATTTGCAATTTTTTTCTGCAAATTATTTGCCGAAATGTATATTTAATTTAATGCAGTATTTATACTGATGGTCAGAGGTTTTGATTAAGGCATCATTCATCACAATCGGGTCACTATAATGTCTTCAATTGAATAAACAATTAAATTTGCAAACTTGCAAAGGCTAACCCCTTTGCTGATTTGCATTTTTTTGCCTGCAAATTATTTGTCGAAATGTATATATATTTTAATGAAATATTTATACTGATGGTCAGAGCTTTTGATTAAGGCATCATTCATCACTATCGGGCAACGATTACGTCTTCTATTGAATAAACAATAAAATTTGCAAACTTGCAAAGGCTAACCCCTTTGCTGATTTGCAATTCTTTGCCTGCAAATTATTTGTCGAAATGTATATATATTTCAATGCAGTATTTATACTGATGGTCAGAGCTTTTGATTAAGGCATCATTCATCACAATCGGGCCACTATTACGTATTCTATTGAATAAACAATAAAATTTACAAATTTGCAAAGGCTTACCCCTTTGCTGATTTGCAATTTTTTACCTGCAAATTATTTGTCGAAATGTATATATATATTTAAATGCAGTATTTATACTGATGGTGAGAGCTCTTGAGTAAGGCATCATTCATCACAATCAGGCCACTATTACGTCTTCTATTGAATACACAATAAAATTTGCAAACTTGCAAAGGCTAACCCCTTTGCTGATTTGCAATTCTTTGCCTGCAAATTATTTGTCGAAATGTATACATATATTCAAATGCAGTATTTATACTGATGGTGAGAGCTCTTGATTAAGGCATCATTCATCACAATCGGGCCACTATTACGTCTTCTATTGAATAAACAATAAAATTTTCAAGCTTGCAAAGGCTAACCACTTTGCTGATTTGCAATTTTTTGCCTGCAAATTATTTGTCGAAATATATATTTATTTCAATGCAGTATTTATACTGATGGTCAGAGCTTTTGATTAAGGCATCATTCATCACAATCGGGCCACTATTACGTCTTCTATTGAATAAACAATAAAATTTGCAAACTTGCAAAGGCTAACCCCTTAGCTGATTTTCAAGTTTTTGCCTGCAAATTATTTGTTGAAATGTATATTTATTTCAATGCAGTATTTATACTGATGGCCAGAGCTTTTGATTAAGGCATCATTCATCACAATCGGGCCACTATTATGTATTTAAGAGCTTTTGATTAAGGCATCATTCATCACAATCAAGCCACTATTACGTCTTCTATTGAATAAATAATAAAATTTACAAACTTGCTAAGGCTAACCTCTTTGCTGATTTGCAATTTTTTGCCTGCAAATTATTTGTCGAAATGTATATATATTTTAATGCAATATTTATACTGATGGTCAAAGCTTTTGATTAAGGCATCATTCATCACAATCCGGCCACTATTACGTCTTCTTTTGAATAAACAATAAAATTTGCAAACTTGCAAAGGCTAACGTATATATATTTGTATATATATAAATATATATATATTTGTATATATATTTGTATATAAATATATAAAATGTATATATATTTTAATGCAGTATTTATACTGGTGGTCAGAGCTTTTGATTAAGGCATCATTTATCACAATCGGGCCACTATTACGTCTTCTATTGAATAAACAATAAAATTTGCAAACTTGCAAATGCAACCCATTTGCTGATTTGCTATTTTTTGCCTGCAAATTATTTGTCGAAATTTATATATATTTTAATGCAATATTTATACTGATGGTCAGAGCTTTGGATTAAGGCATCATTCATCACAATCGGGCCACTATTACGTCTTCTATTGAATAAAAAGGAAATTTGCAAACATGCAAAGGCTATAACCCCTTTGATGATTTGCAATTTTTTTCTGCAAATTATTTGCCGAAATGTATATATAATTTAATGCAGTATTTATATTGATGGTCAGAGGTTTTGATTAAGGCATCATTCATCACTATCGGGCAACGATACGTCTTCTATTGAATAAACAATAAAATTTGCAAACTTGCAAAGGCTAACCCCTTTGCTGATTTGCAATTCTTTGCCTGCAAATTATTTGTCGAAATGTATATATATTTCAATGCAGTATTTATACTGATGGTCAGAGCTTTTGATTAAGGCATCATTCATCACAATCGGGCCACTATTACGTATTCTATTGAATAAACAATAAAATTTACAAATTTGCAAAGGCTTACCCCTTTGCTGATTTGCAATTTTTTACCTGCAAATTATTTGTCGAAATGTATATATATATTTAAATGCAGTATTTATACTGATGGTGAGAGCTCTTGAGTAAGGCATCATTCATCACAATCAGGCCACTATTACGTCTTCTATTGAATACACAATAAAATTTGCAAACTTGCAAAGGCTAACCCCTTTGCTGATTTGCAATTCTTTGCCTGCAAATTATTTGTCGAAATGTATACATATATTCAAATGCAGTATTTATACTGATGGTGAGAGCTCTTGATTAAGGCATCATTCATCACAATCGGGCCACTATTACGTCTTCTATTGAATAAACAATAAAATTTGCAAGCTTGCAAAGGCTAACCACTTTGCTGATTTGCAATTTTTTACCTGAAAATTATTTGTCGAAATATATATATATTTTAATGCAGTATTTATACTGATGGTCAGAGCTTTTGATTAAGGCATCATTCATCACAATCGGGCAACGATTACGTCTTCTATTGAATAAACAACAAAATTTGCAAATTTGCAAAGTCTAACCCTTTGCTGATTTGCAATTTGTTGCCTGCAAATTATTTATCGAAAAATATATATATTTTAATGCAGTATTTATACTGATGGTCAGAGCTTTTGATTAAGGCATCATTCATCACAATCGGGCCACTATTACGTCATCTATTGAATAAACAATAAAATTTACAAATTTTCAAAGGCTAAGCCCTTTGCTGATTTGCAATTCTTTGCCTGCAAATTATTTGTCGAAATGTATCTCTATATTTAAATGCAGTATTTATACTGATGGTGAGAGCTCTTGATTAAGGCATCATTTATCACAATCGGGCCACTATTACGTCTTCTATTGAATACACAATAAAATTTGCAAACTTGCTAAGGCTAACCCCTTTGCTGATTTGCAATTTTTACCTGAAAATTATTTGTCGAAATGTATATATATTTTAATGCAGTATTTATACTGATGGTTAGAGCTTTTGATTAAGGCATCATTTATCACAATCGGGCCACTATTACGTCTTCTATTGAATAAATAATAAAATTTGCAAACTTGTAAAGGCTAACCCCTTTGCTGATTTGCAATTTTTTACCTGAAAATTATTTGTCGAAATGTATATATATTTTAATGCAGTATTTATACTGATGGTTAGAGCTTTTGATTAAGGCATCATTCATCACAATCGGGCCACTATTACGTCATCTATTGAATATACAATAAAATTTACAAATTTTCAAAGGCTAAGCCCTTTGCTGATTTGCAATTTTTTGCCTGCAAATTATTTGTCGAAATGTATATATATTTCAATGCAGTATTTATACTGATGGTCAAAGCTTTTGATTAAGGCATCATTCATCACAATCGGGCCACTATTACGTCTTCTATTGAATACACAATAAAATTTGCAAACTTGCAAAGGCTAACCCCTTTGCTGATTTGCAATTTTTTACCTGAAAATTATTTGTCGAAATGTATATATATTTTAATGCAGTATTTATACTGATGGTTAGAGCTTTTGATTAAGGCATCATTTATCACAATCGGGCCACTATTACATCTTCTATTGAATACACAATAAAATTTGCAAACTTGCTAAGGCTAACCCCTTTGCTGATTTGCAATTTTTTACCTGAAAATTATTTGTCGAAATGTATATATATTTTAATGCAGTATTTATACTGATGGTTAGAGCTTTTGATTAAGGCATCATTCATCACAATCGGGCCACTATTACGTCATCTATTGAATAAACAATAAAATTTACAAATTTTCAAAGGCTAAGCCCTTTGCTGATTTGCAATTCTTTGCCTGCAAATTATTTGTCGAAATGTATCTATATATTTAAATGCAGTATTTATACTGATGGTGAGAGCTCTTGATTAAGGCATCATTTATCACAATCGGGCCACTATTACGTCTTCTATTGAATACACAATAAAATTTGCAAACTTGCTAAGGCTAACCCCTTTGCTGATTTGCAATTTTTACCTGAAAATTATTTGTCGAAATGTATATATAATTTAATGCAGTATTTATACTGATGGTTAGAGCTTTTGATTAAGGCATCATTTATCACAATCGGGCCACTATTACGTCTTCTATTGAATAAATAATAAAATTTGCAAACTTGTAAAGGCTAACCTCTTTGCTGATTTGCAATTTTTTGCCTGCAAATTATTTGTCGAAATGTATATATATTTCAATGCAGTATTTATACTGATGGTCAAAGCTTTTGATTAAGGCATCATTCATCACAATCGGGCCACTATTATGTCTTCTATTGAATACACAATAAAATTTGCAAACTTGCAAAGGCTAACCCCTTTGCTGATTTGCAATTTTTTACCTGAAAATTATTTGTCGAAATATATATATATTTTAATGCAGTATTTAAGAGCTTTTGATTAAGGCATCATTCATCACAATCGGGCAACGATTACGTCTTCTATTGAATAAACAACAAAATTTGCAAATTTGCAAAGGCTAACCCCTTTGCTGATTTGCAATTTGTTGCCTGCAAATTATTTATCGAAAAATATATATATTTTAATGCAGTATTTATACTGATGGTCAGAGCTTTTGATTAAGGCATCATTCATCACAATCGGGCCACTATTACGTCATCTATTGAATAAACAATAAAATTTACAAATTTTCAAAGGCTAAGCCCTTTGCTGATTTGCAATTCTTTGCCTGCAAATTATTTGTCGAAATGTATCTATATATTTAAATGCAGTATTTATACTGATGGTGAGAGCTCTTGATTAAGGCATCATTTATCACAATCGGGCCACTATTACGTCTTCTATTGAATACACAATAAAATTTGCAAACTTGCTAAGGCTAACCCCTTTGCTGATTTGCAATTTTTACCTGAAAATTATTTGTCGAAATGTATATATATTTTAATGCAGTATTTATACTGATGGTTAGAGCTTTTGATTAAGGCATCATTTATCACAATCGGGCCACTATTACGTCTTCTATTGAATAAATAATAAAATTTGCAAACTTGTAAAGGCTAACCTCTTTGCTGATTTGCAATTTTTTGCCTGCAAATTATTTGTCGAAATGTATATATATTTCAATGCAGTATTTATACTGATGGTCAAAGCTTTTGATTAAGGCATCATTCATCACAATCGGGCCACTATTACGTCTTCTATTGAATACACAATAAAATTTGCAAACTTGCAAAGGCTAACCCCTTTGCTGATTTGCAATTTTTACCTGAAAATTATTTGTCGAAATGTATATATATTTTAATGCAGTATTTATACTGATGGTTAGAGCTTTTGATTAAGGCATCATTTATCAAAATCGGGCCACTATTACGTCTTCTATTGAATAAATAATAAAATTTACAAACTTGCTAAGGCTAACCTCTTTGCTGATTTGCAATTTTTTGCCTGCAAATTATTTGTCGAAATGTATATATATTTTAATGCAATATTTATACTGATGGTCAGAGCTTTTGATTAAGGCATCATTCATCACTATCGGGCAACGAGTACGTCTTCTATTGAATAAACAATAAAATTCACAAATTAGCAAAGGCTAACCCCTTTACTGATGTGCAATTTTTTGCCTGCAAATTATTTATCGAAATGTATATATATTTCAATGCAGTATTTATACTGATGGTCAAAGCTTTTGATTAAGGCATCATTCATCACAATCCGGCCACTATTACGTCTTCTTTTGAATAAACAATAAAATTTGCAAACTTGCAAAGGCTAACGTATATATATTTGTATATATATAAATATATATATATTTGTATATATATTTGTATATAAATATATAAAATGTATATATATTTTAATGCAGTATTTATACTGGTGGTCAGAGCTTTTGATTAAGGCATCATTTATCACAATCGGGCCACTATTACGTCTTCTATTGAATAAACAATAAAATTTGCAAACTTGCAAATGCAACCCATTTGCTGATTTGCAATTTTTTGCCTGCAAATTATTTGTCGAAATTTATATATATTTTAATGCAATATTTATACTGATGGTCAGAGCTTTTGATTAAGGCATCATTCATCACAATCGGGCCACTATTACGTCTTCTATTGAATAAAAATGAAATTTGCAAACATGCAAAGGCTATAACCCCTTTGATGATTTGCAATTTTTTTCTGCAAATTATTTGCCGAAATGTATATTTAATTTAATGCAGTATTTATACTGATGGTCAGAGCTTTTGATTAAGGCATCATTCATCACAATCGGGTCACTATAATGTCTTCAATTGAATAAACAATTAAATTTGCAAACTTGCAAAGGCTAACCCCTTTGCTGATTTGCATTTTTTTGCCTGCAAATTATTTGTCGAAATGTATATATATTTTAATGAAATATTTATACTGATTGTCAGAGCTTTTGATTAAGGCATCATTCATCACTATCGGGCAACGATTACGTCTTCTATTGAATAAACAATAAAATTTGCAAACTTGCAAAGGCTAACCCATTTGCTGATTTGTAATTCTTTGCCTGCAAATTATTTGTCGAAATGTATATATATATTTTAATGCAGTATTTATACTGATGGTGAGAGCTTTTGATTAAGGCATCATTCATCACAATCGGGCCACTATTACGTCTTCTATTGAATAAACAATAAAATTTGCAAACTTGTAAAGGCTAACCCCTTTGCTGATTTGCTATTTTTAGCCTACAAATTATTTGTCGAAATGTATATATATTTTAATGCAATATTTATACTGATGGTCATAGCTTTTGATTAAGGCATCATTGATCACTATCGGGCAACGATTACGTCTTCTATTGAATTAACAATAAAATTTGCAAACTTGCAAAGGCTAACCTCTTTGCTGATTTGCATTTTTTTGCCTGCAAATTATTTGTCGAAATGTATATATATTTTAATGAAATATTTATACTGATGGTCAGAGCTTTTGATTAAGGCATCATTCATCACTATCGGGCAACGATTACGTCTTCTATTGAATAAACAATAAAATTTGCAAACTTGCAAAGGCTAACCCCTTTGCTGATTTGCAATTCTTTGCCTGCAAATTATTTGTCGAAATGTATATATATTTCAATGCAGTATTTATACTGATGGTCAAAGCTTTTGATTAAGGCATCATTCATCACAATCGGGCCACTATTATGTCTTCTTTTGAATAAACAATAAAATTTGCAAACTTGCAAAGGCTAACGTATATATATTTGTATATATATAAATATATATATATATATATATTTGTATATATATTTGTATATATAAATATATATAATGTATATATATTTTAATGCAGAATTTATACTGATGGTCAGAGCTTTTGATTAAGGCATAATTTATCACAATCGGGCCACTATTACGTCTTCTATTGAATAAACAATAAAATTTGCAAACTTGCAAAGGCAACCCATTTGCTGATTTGCAATTTTTTGCCTGCAAATTATTTGTCGAAATGTATATATATTTTAATGCAATATTTATACTGATGGTCAGAGCTTTTGATTAAGGCATCATTCATCACAATCGGGCCACTATTACGTCTTCTATTGAATACACAACAAAATTTGCAAACTTGCAAAGGCTAATCCCTTTGCTGATTTGCAATTTTTTGTCTGCAAATTATTTTTCAAAATATATATGTATTTTAATGCAGTATTTATACTGATGGTCAAAGCTTTTGATTAAGGTATCATTAATCACAATCGGGCCACTATTACGTCTTCTATTGAATAAAAAATTAAATTTGCAAACATGCAAAGGCTATAACCCCTTTGATGATGTGCAATTTTTTTCTGCAAATTATTTGCCGAAATGTATATATAACTTAATGCAGTATTTATACTGATGGTCAGAGCTTTTGATTAAGGCATCATTCATCACAATCGGGTCACTATTACGTCTTATATTGAATAAACAATTAAATTTGAAAACTTGCAAAGGCTAACCCCTTTGCTGATTTGCAATTCTTTGCCTGCAAATTATTTGTCGAAATGTAGATATATATTTTAATGCAGTATTTATACTGATGGTCAGAGCTCTTGATTAAGGCATTATTCATCACAATCGGGCCACTATTACGTCTTCTATTGAATAAACAATAAAATTTGCAAACTTGCAAAGGCTAACCCTTTTGCTGATTTGGAATTTTTTGAATGCAAATTATTTGTCGAAATGTTTATATATTTCAATGTAGTATTTATACTGATGGTCAGAGCTTTTGATTAAAGCATCATTCATCACAATCGGGCTACTATAACGTATTTAAGAGCTTTTGATTCAGGCATCATTCATCACAATCGGGCCACTATTACGTCTTCTATTGAATAAACAATAAAATTTGCAAATTTGCAAAGGCTAACCCCTTTGCTGATTTGCAATTCTTTGCCTGCAAATTATTTGTCGAAATGTATATATATTTTAATGCAGTATTTATACTGATGGTCATAGCTTTTGATTAAGGCATCATTCATCACAATCGGGCCACTATTACGTCTTCTATTGAATACACAATAAAATTTGAAAACTTGCAAAGGCTAACCCCTTTGCTGATTTGCAATTCTTTGCCTGCAAATTATTTGTCGAAATGTATATATATATTTTAATGCAGTATTTATACTGATGGTGAGAGCTCTTGATTAAGGCATTATTCATCACAATCGGGCCACTATTAAGTCTTCTATTGAATACACAATAAAATTTGCAAACTCGCTAAGGCTAACCCCTTTGCAGATTTGCAATTTTTTACCTGAAAATTATTTGTCGAAATGTACATATATTTTAATGCAGTATTTATACTGATGGTCAGAGCTTTTGATTAAGGCTTCATTCATCATAATCGGGCCCCTATTACGTCTTCTATTGAATAAACAATAAAATTAGCAAACTTGTAAAGGCTAACCCCTTTGCTGATTTGCAATTTTTAGCCTGCAAATTATTTGTCGAAATGTATATATATTTCAATGCAGTATTTATACTGACGGTTAGAGCTTTTGATTAAGGCATCATTGATCACTATCGGGCAACGATTACGTCTTCTATTGAATAAACAATAAAATTTGCAAACTTGCAAAGGCTAACCCCTTTGCTGATTTGCAATTTTTTGCCTGCAAATTATTTTTCGAAATGTATATATATTTTAATGCAGTATTTATACTGATGGTCAGAGTTTTTGATTAAGGCATCATTCATCATAATCGGGCTCCTATTACGTCTTCTATTGAATAAACAATAAAATTTGCAAACTTGCAAAGGCTAACCCTTTTGCTGATTTGCATTTTTTTGCCTGCAAATTTTTTGTCGAAATGTATATATATTTTAATGAAATATTTATACTGATGGTCAGAGCTTTTGATTAAGGCATCATTCATCACTATCGGGCAACGATTACGTCTTCTATTGAATAAACAATAAAATTTGCAAACTTGCAAAGGCTAACCCCTTTGCTGATTTGCAATTATTTTCCTGCAAATTATTTGTCGAAATGTATATATATTTTAATGCAGTATTTATACTGATGGTCAGAGCTTTTGATTAAGGCATCATTCATCACAATCGCAAATCGGGCCACTTTTACGTCTTCTATTGAATAAACAATAAAATTTGCAAATTTGCAAAGGCTAACCCCTTTGCTGATTTGCAATTCTTTGCCTGCAAATTATTTGTCGAAATGTATATATATTTTAATGAAATATTTATACTGATGGTCAGAGCTTTTGATTAAGGCATCATTCATCACTATCGGGCAACGATTACGTCTTCTATTGAATAAACAATAAAATTTGCAAACTTGCAAAGGCTAACCCCTATGCTGATTTGCAATTCTTTGCCTGCAAATTATTTGTCGAAATGTGCATATATTTTAATGCAGTATTTATACTGATGGTTAGAGCTTTTGATTAAGGCATCATTGATCACTATCGGGCAACGATTACGTCTTCTATTGAATAAACAATAAAATTTGCAAACTTGCAAAGGCTAACTCCTTTGCTGATTTGCAATTTTTTGCCTGCAAATTATTTTTCGAAAAGTATATATATTTTAATGCAGTATTTATACTGATCAGAGCTTTTGATTAAGGCATCATTCATCACAATCGGGCCACTATTACGTCTTCTATTGAATAAACAATAAAATTTGCAAACTTGCAAAGGCTAACCCCTTTGCAGATTTGCAATTTTTTGCCTGCAAATTATTTGTCGAAAAAAAAATATTTTAATGCAGTATTTATACTGATGGTCAGAGCTTTTGATTAAGGCATCATTCATCATAATCGGGCCCCTATTACGTCTTCTATTGAATAAACAATAAAATTTGCAAACTTGCAAAGGCTAACCCCTTTGCTGATTTGCAATTCTTTTCCTTCAAATTATTTGTCGAAATGTATATATATTTTAATGCAGTATTTATACTGATGGTCAGAGCTTTTGATTAAGGCATCATTCATCACAATCGGGCCACTATTACGTCTTTTATTGAATTAACAATAAAATTTGCAAACTTGCAAAGAGTAACCCCTTTGCTGATTTGCAATTTTTTGCCTGCAAATTATTTGTCGAAAATTATAAATATTTTAATGTAGTATTTATACTGATGGTCAGAGCTTTTGATTAAGGCATCATTCAACACAATCAGGCCACTATTACGTCTTCTATTGAATAAACAATAAAATTTCCAAACTTGCAAAGGGTAACCCTTTGCTGATTTGCAATTTTTTGCCTGGAAATTATTTGACGAAATGCATATTTATTTCAATGCAGTATTTATACTGATGGTCAGAGCTTTTGATTAAGGCATCGTTCATCACAATCGGCCCTCTATTACGTCTTTCCAGAGCTTTTGATTAAGGCATCATTCATCACAATCGGGCCACTATTACGTCTTTTATTGAATAAACAATAAAATTTGCAAACTTGCAAAGGGTAACCCCTTTGCTGATTTGCATTTTTTTGCCTGCAAATTATTTGTCGAAATGTATATATATTTTAATGAAATATTTATACTGATGGTCAGAGCTTTTGATTAAGGCATTCATCACTATCGGGCAACGATTACGTCTTCTATTGAATAAAAAATAAAATTTGCAAACTTGCAAAGGCTAACCCCTTTGCTGATTTGCAATTCTTTGCCTGCAAATTATTTGTTGAAATGTATATATATTTTAATGCAGTATTTATACTGATGGTCAGAGCTTTTGATTAAGGCATCATTCATCACTATCGGGCAACGATTACGTTTTCTATTGAATAAACACTAAAATTTACAAATTTGCAAACCCCTTTGCTGATTTGCAATTTTTTGCCTGCAAATTATTTGTCGAAATGTATATATATTTTAATGCAGTATTTATACTGATGGTCATAGCTTTTGATTAAGGCATCATTCATCACAATCGGGCCACTATTACGTCTTCTATTGAATAAACAATACAATTTGCAAACTTGCAAAGGCTAACCCCTTTGCTGATTTGCAATTTTTTGCCTGCAAATTATTTGTCGAAATATATATATATTCTAATGCAGTATTTATACTGATGGTCGGAGCTTTTGATTAAGGCATCATTCATCACAATCGGGCAACGATTACGTCTTCTATTGAATAAACAACAAAATTTGCAAATTTGCAAAGGCTAACCTCTTTGCTGATTTGCAATTTGTTGCCTGCAAATTAATTATCGAAAAGTATATATATTTTAATGCAGTATTTATACTGATGGTCAGAGCTTTTGATTAAGGCATCATTCATCACAATCGGGCCACTATTACGTCATCTATTGAATAAACAATAAATTTTACAAATTTTCAAAGGCTAAGCCCTTTGCTGGTTTGCAATTTTTTGCCTGCAAATTATTTGTCGAAATGTATATATATATTTTAATGCAGTGTTTATACTGATAGTCAATGCTTTTGATTAAGGCATCATTCATCACTATCGGGCAACGATTACGTCTTTTATTGAATAAACAATAAAATTTACAAATTTGCAAAGGCTAACCCCTTTGCTGATTTGCAATTTTTTGCCTGCAAATTATTTGTCGAAATGTATATATATTTTAATGCAGTATTTATACTGATGGTCATAGCTTTTGATTAAGGCATCATTCATCACAATCGGGCCACTATTACGTCTTCTATTGAATAAACAATACAATTTGCAAACTTGCAAAGGCTAACCCCTTTGCTGATTTGCAATTTTTTGCCTGCAAATTATTTGTCGAAATATATATATATTCTAATGCAGTATTTATACTGATGGTCGGAGCTTTTGATTAAGGCATCATTCATCACAATCGGGCAACGATTACGTCTTCTATTGAATAAACAACAAAATTTGCAAATTTGCAAAGGCTAACCTCTTTGCTGATTTGCAATTTGTTGCCTGCAAATTATTTGTCGAAATGTATATATATTTTAATGCAATATTTATACTGATGGTCAGAGCTTTTGATTAAGGCATCATTCATCACAATCGCCAATCGGGCCACTTTTACGTCTTCTATTGAATAAACAATAAAATTTTCAAATTTGCAAAGGCTAACCCCTTTGCTGATTTGCAATTCTTTGCCTGCAAATTATTTGTCGAAATGTATATATATTTTAATGAAATATTTATACTGATGGTCAGAGCTTTTGATTAAGGCATCATTCATCACTATCGGGCAACGATTACGTCTTCTATTGAATAAACAATAAAATTTGCAAACTTGCAAAGGCTAACCCCTTTGCTGATTTGCAATTCTTTGCCTGCAAATTATTTGTCGAAATGTATATATATCTTAATGCAGTATTTATACTGATGGTAAGAGCTTTTGATTAAGGCATCATTCATCACAATTGGGCCACTATAACGACTTTAAGAGCTTTATATTAAGGCATCATTCATCACTATCGGGCAACGATTACGTCTTCTATTGAATAAACAATAAAATTTGCAAACTTGCAAAGGCTAACCCATTTGCTGATTTTCAATTCTTTGCCTGCAAACTATTTGTCGAAATGTATATATATATTAATGCAATATTTATACTGATGGACGGACCTTTTGGTTAAGGCATCATTCATCACTATTGGGCAAAGATTACGTCTTCTATTGAATAAACAATAAAATTTGCAAACATGCAAAGGCTAACCCTTTTGCTGATTTTGAATTTTTTGCCTGCAAATTATTTGTCGAAATGTTTATATATTTCAATGCAGTATTTATACTGATGGTCAGAGCTTTTGATTAAAGCATCATTCATCACAATCGGGCCACTATTACGTCTTTAAGAGCTTTTGATTAAGGCATCATTCATCACAATCGGGCCACTATTACGTCTTCTATTGAATAAACAATAAAATTTGCAAATTTGCAAAGGCTAACCCCTTTGCTGATTTGAAATTTTTTGCCTGCAAATTATTTGTCGAAATGTATATACATTTTAATGCAGTATTTATACTGATGGACATAGCTTTGATTAAGGCATCATTCATCACAATCGGGCCACTATTACGTCTTCTATTGAATACACAATAAAATTTGAAAACTTGCAAAGGCTAACCCCTTTGCTGATTTGCAATTCTTTGCCTGCAAATTATTTGTCGAAATGTATATATATATTTTAATGCAGTATTTATACTGATGGTGAGAGCTCTTGATTAAGGCATTATTCATCACAATCGGGCCACTATTACGTTTTCTATTGAATAAACACTAAAATTTACAAATTTGCAAAGGCTAACCCCTTTGCTGATTTGCAATTTTTTGCCTGCAAATTATTTGTCGAAATGTATTTATATTTTAATGCAGTATTTATACTGATGGTCATAGCTTTTGATTAAGGCATCATTCATCACAATCGGGCCACTATTACGTCTTCTATTGAATAAACAATACAATTTGCAAACTTGCAAAGGCTAACCCCTTTGCTGATTTGCAATTTTTTGCCTGCAAATTATTTGTCGAAATATATATATATTTTAATGCAGTATTTATACTGATGGTCAGAGCTTTTGATTAAGGCATCATTCATCACAATTGGGCAACGATTACGTCTTCTATTGAATAAACAACAAAATTTGCAAATTTGCAAAGGCTAACCCCTTTGCTGATTTGCAATTTGTTGCCTGCAAATTATTTATCGAAAAGTATATATATTTTAATGCAGTATTTATACTAATGGTCAGAGCTTTTGATTAAGGCATCATTCATCACAATCGGGCCACTATCACGTCATCTACTGAATAAACAATAAAATTTACAAATTTTAAAAGGCTAAGCCCTTTGCTGATTTGCAATTTTTTGCCTGCAAATTATTTGTCGAAATGTATATATATTTTAATGCAGTGTTTATACTGATAGTCAATGCGTTTGATTAAGGCATCATTCATCACTATCGGGCAACGATTACGTCTTTTATTGAATAAACAATAAAATTTACAAATTTGCAAAGGCTAACTTCTTTGCTGATTTGCAATTTTTTGCCTGCAAATTATTTGTCGAAATGTATATATATTTTAATGCAATATTTATACTGATGGTCAGAGCTTTTGGTTAAGGCATCATTCATCACTATCGGGCAAGGATTACGTCTTCTATTGAATAAACAATAAAATTTGCAAATTTGCAAAGGCTAACCCCTTTGCTGATTTGCAATTTGTTGCCTGCAAATTATTTGTCGAAATGTATATATATTTTAATGCAGTATTTATACTGATGGTCAGAGCTTTTGATTAAGGCATCATTCATCACAATCGCCAATCGGGCCACTTTTACGTCTTCTATTGTATAAACAATAAAATTTTCAAATTTGGAAAGGCTAACCCCGTTGCTGATTTGTAATTTTTTGCCTGCAAATTATTTGTCGAAATATATATATATATATTTTAATGCAATATTTATACTGATGGTCAGAGCTTTTGATTAAGGCATCATTGATCACTATCGGGCAACGATTACGTCTTCTATTGAATAAACAATAAAATTTACAAATTTGCAAAGGCTAACCCCTTTGCTGATTTGCAATTTTTTGCCTGCAAATTATTTGTCGAAATGTATATATATTTTAATGCAATATTTATACTGATGGTCAGAGCTTTTGATTAAGGCATCATTCATCACTATCGGGCAACGATTACATTTTCTATTGAATAAACAATAAAATTTACAAATTTGCAAAGGCTAACCCCTTTGTTGATTTGCAATTTTTAACCTGCAAATTATTTGTCGAAATGAATATTTATTTTAATGCAGTATTTATACTGATGGTCATAGCTTTTGATTAAAGCATCATTCATCACAATCGGGCCACTATTACGTCTTCTTTTGAATAAACAATACAATTTGCAAACTTGCAAAGGCTTACCCCTTTGCTGATTTGCAATGTTTTGCCTGCAAATTATTTGTCGGAATGTATATATATTTTAATGCAATATTTATACTGATGGTCAGAGCTTTTGATTAAGGCATCATTCATCACTATCGGGCAACGATTACGTCTTCTATTGAATAAACAATAAAATTTGCAAACTTGCAAAGGCTAACCCCTTTGCAGATTTGCAATTTTTTGCCTGCAAATTATTTGTCGAAAAAAAATATTTTAACGCAGTATTTAAACTGATGGTCAGAGCTTTTGATTAAGGCATCATTCATCATAATCGGGCCACTATTACGTCTTCTATTGAATAAACAATAAAATTTGAAAACTTGTAAAGGCTAACCCCTTTGCTGATTTGCAATTTTTTGCCTGTAAATTATTTGTCGAAATGTAAATATATTTCAATGCAGTATTTTCACTTGTGGTCAGAGCTTTTGATTGAGGCATCATTCATCACAATCATTCCATTAAGGCATCATTCATCACAATCGGGCCACTATTACGTCTTCTATTGAATAAACAATAAAATTTGCAAATTTGCAAAGGCTAACCCCTTTGCTGATTTGAAATTTTTTGCCTGCAAATTATTTGTCGAAATGTATATACATTTTAATGCAGTATTTATACTGATGGTCATAGCTTTTGATTAAGGCATCATTCATCACAATCGGGCCACTATTACGTCGTCTATTGAATACACAATAAAATTTGAAAACTTGCAAAGGCTAACCCCTTTGCTGATTTGCAATTCTTTGCCTGCAAATTATTTGTCGAAATGTATATATATTTTAATGCAATATTTATACTGATGGTCATAGCTTTTGATTAAGGCATCATTCATCATAATCGGGCCACTATTACGTCTTCTATTGAATAAACAATAAAATTTGAAAACTTGTAAAGGCTAACCCCTTTGCTGATTTGCAATTTTTTGCCTGTAAATTATTTGTCGAAATGTAAATATATTTCAATGCAGTATTTTCACTTTTGGTCAGAGCTTTTGATTGAGGCATCATTCATCACAATCGGGCCACTATTACGTCTTCTTTTGAATAAACAATAAAATTTGCAAACTTGCAAAGGCTAACTCTTTTGTTGATTTGGAATATTTATTTGATTTGGAATATTTAGTTGATTTGGAATATTTATTTTAATGCAGTATTTATACTGATGGTCATAGCTTTTGATTAAAGCATCATTCATCACAATCGGGCCACTATTACGTCTTCTTTTGAATAAACAATACAATTTGCAAACTTGCAAAGGCTTACCCCTTTGCTGATTTGCAATGTTTTGCCTGCAAATTATTTGTCGAAATGTATATATATTTTAATGCAATATTTATACTGATGGTCAGAGCTTTTGATTAAGGCATCATTCATCACTATCGGGCAACGATTACGTCTTCTATTGAATAAACAATAAAATTTGAAAACTTGTAAAGGCTAACCCCTTTGCTGATTTGCAATTTTTTGCCTGTAAATTATTTGTCGAAATGTAAATATATTTCAATGCAGTATTTTCACTTTTGGTCAGAGCTTTTGATTGAGGCATCATTCATCACAATCGGGCCACTATTACGTCTTTAAGAGCTTTTGATTAAGGCATCATTCATCACAATCGGGCCACTATTACGTCTTCTATTGAATAAACAATAAAATTTGCAAATTTGCAAAGGCTAACCCCTTTGCTGATTTGAAATTTTTTGCCTGCAAATTATTTGTCGAAATGTATATACATTTTAATGCAGTATTTATACTGATGGTCATAGCTTTTGATTAAGGCATCATTCATCACAATCGGGCCACTATTACGTCGTCTATTGAATACACAATAAAATTTGAAAACTTGCAAAGGCTAACCCCTTTGCTGATTTGCAATTCTTTGCCTGCAAATTATTTGTCGAAATGTATATATATATTTTAATGCAGTATTTATACTGATGGTGAGAGCTCTTGATTAAGGCATTATTCATCACAATCGGGCCACTATTACGTCTTCTATTGAATAAACAATAAAATTTGCAAACTTGCTAAGGCTAACCCCTTTGCTGATTTGCAAAGGGGTTTTGCCTGCAAATTATTTGTCGAAATGTATATATATTTTTATGCAGTATTTATACTGATGGCCAGAGCTTTTGATTAAGGCATCATTGATCACTATCGGGCAACGATTACGTCTTCTATTGAATAAACAATAAAATTTGCAAACTTGCAAAGGGTAACCCCTTTGCTGATTTGCAATTTTTTGCCTGCAAATTATTTTTCGAAAAGTATATATATTTTAATGCAGTATTTATACTGATCAGAGCTTTTGATTAAGGCATCATTCATCACAATCGGGCCACTATTACGTCTTCTATTGAATAAACAATAAAATTTGCAAACTTGCAAAGGCTAACCCCTTTGCAGATTTGCAATTTTTTGCCTGCAAATTATTTGTCGAAAAAAAATTATTTTAATGCAGTATTTATACTGATGGTCAGAGCTTTTGATTAAGGCATCATTCATCATAATCAGGCCCCTATTACGTCTTCTATTGAATAAACAATAAAATTTGCAAACATGCAAAGGCTAACCCCTTTGCTGATTTGCAATTTTTTGCCTGCAAATTATTGGTCGAAATGTATATATATTTAAATGCAGTATTTTCACTGATGGTCATAGCTTTTGATTAAGGCATCATTCATCACAATCGGGCCACTATTACGTCTTCTATTGAATAAACAATAAAATTTGAAAACTTGCAAAGGGTAACCCCTTTGCTGATTTGCAATTTTTTGCCTGCAAATTATTTGTCGAAATGTATATATATATTTTAATGCAGTATTTATACTGATGGTGAGAGCTCTTGATTAAGGCATCATTCATCACAATCGGGCCACTATTACGTCTTCTATTGAATACACAATAAAATTTGCAAACTTGCTAAGGCTAACCCCTTTGCAGTTTTGAAATTTTTTACCTGAAAATTATTTGTTGAAATGTATATATATTTTAATGAAATATTTATACTGATGGTCAGAGCTTTTGATTAAGGCATCATTCATCACTATCGGGCAACGATTACGTCTTCTATTGAATAAACAATAAAATTTGCAAACTTGCAAAGGCTAACCCCTTTGCTGATTTGCAATTTTTTATCTGCAAATTATTTGTCGAAATGTATATATATTTTAATGCAGTATTTATACTGATGGTCATAGCTTTTGATTAAGGCATCATTCATCACAATCGGGCCCCTATTACGTCTTCTATTGAATAAACAATACAATTTGCAAACTTGCAAAGGCTAACCCCTTTGCTGATTTGCAATTTTTTGCCTGCAAATTATTTGTCGAAATGTATATATATTTTAATGCAGTATTTATACTGATGGTCATAGCTTTTGATTAAGGCATCATTCATCACAATCGGGCCCCTATTACGTCTTCTATTGAATAAACAATACAATTTGCAAACTTGCAAAGGCTAACCCCTTTGCTGATTTGCATTTTTTTGCCTGCAAATTATTTGTCGAAATGTATATATATTTTAATGCAATATTTATACTGATGGTCAGAGCTTTTGGTTAAGGCATCATTCATCACTATCGGGCAAGGATTACGTCTTCTATTGAATAAACAATACAATTTGCAAATTTGCAAAGGCTTACCCCTTTGCTGATTTGCAATTTTTTGCCTGCAAATTATTTGTCGAAATGTATATATATTTTAATGCAATATTTATACTGATGGTCAGAGCTTTTGGTTAAGGCATCATTCATCACTATCGGGCAAGGATTACGTCTTCTATTGAATAAACAATACAATTTGCAAATTTGCAAAGGCTAACCCCTTTGCTGATTTGCAATTTTTTACCTGCAAATTATTTGTCGAAATGTATATATATATTTTAATGCAATATTTATACTGATGGTCAGAGCTTTTGATTAAGGCATCATTCATCACAATCGGGCCACTATTACGTCATCTATTGAATTAACAATAAAATTTACAAATTTGCAAAGGCTAAGCCCTTTGCTGATTTGCAATTTTTTGCCTGCAAATTATTTGTCGAAATGTATATATATATTTTAATGCAGTATTTATACTGATAGTCAGAGCTTTTGATTAAGGCATCATTCATCACTATCGGGCAACGATTACGTCTTTTATTGAATAAACAATAAAATTTACAAATTTGCAAAGGCTAACCCCTTTGCTGATTTGCAATTTTTTGTCTGCAAATTATTTGTCGAAATGTATATATATTTTAATGCAATATTTATACTGATGGTCAGAGCTTTTGGTTAAGGCATCATTCTTCACTATCGGGCAAGGATTACGTCTTCTATTGAATAAACAATAAAATTTGCAAATTTGCAAAGGCTAACCCCTTTGCTGATTTGCAATTTGTTGCCTGCAAATTATTTGTCGAAATGTATATATATTTTATTGCAATATTTATACTGATGGTCAGAGCTTTTGGTTAAGGCATCATTCATCACTATTGGGCAAGGATTACGTCTTCTATTTAATAAACAATAAAATTTACAAATTTGCAAAGGCTAACCCCTTTGCTGATTTGCAATTTTTTGCCTGCAAATTATTTGTCGAAATGTATATATATATTTTAATGCAATATTTATACTGATGGTCAGAGCTTTTGGTTAAGGCATCATTCATCACTATCGGGCAAGGATTACGTCTTCTATTGAATAAACAATACAATTTGCAAACTTACAAAGGCTAATCCTTTTGCTGATTTGCAATTTGTTGCCTGCAAATTATTTATCGAAAAGTATATATATTTTTATGCAGTATTTATACTGATGGTCAGAGCTTTTGATTAAGGCATCATTCATCACAATCGGGCCACTATTACGTCATCTATTGAATAAACAATAAAATTTGAAAACTTGCAAAGGGTAACCCCTTTGCTGATTTGCAATTTTTTGCCTGCAAATTATTTGTCGAAATGTATATATATATTTTAATGCAGTATTTATACTGATGGTGAGAGCTCTTGATTAAGGCATCATTCATCACAATCGGGCCACTATTACGTCTTCTATTGAATACACAATAAAATTTGCAAACTTGCTAAGGCTAACCCCTTTGCAGTTTTGAAATTTTTTACCTGAAAATTATTTGTTGAAATGTATATATATTTTAATGAAATATTTATACTGATGGTCAGAGCTTTTGATTAAGGCATCATTCATCACTATCGGGCAACGATTACGTCTTCTATTGAATAAACAATAAAATTTGCAAACTTGCAAAGGCTAACCCCTTTGCTGATTTGCAATTTTTTATCTGCAAATTATTTGTCGAAATGTATATATATTTTAATGCAGTATTTATACTGATGGTCATAGCTTTTGATTAAGGCATCATTCATCACAATCGGGCCCCTATTACGTCTTCTATTGAATAAACAATACAATTTGCAAACTTGCAAAGGCTAACCCCTTTGCTGATTTGCAATTTTTTGCCTGCAAATTATTTGTCGAAATGTATATATATTTTAATGCAGTATTTATACTGATGGTCATAGCTTTTGATTAAGGCATCATTCATCACAATCGGGCCCCTATTACGTCTTCTATTGAATAAACAATACAATTTGCAAACTTGCAAAGGCTAACCCCTTTGCTGATTTGCATTTTTTTGCCTGCAAATTATTTGTCGAAATGTATATATATTTTAATGCAATATTTATACTGATGGTCAGAGCTTTTGGTTAAGGCATCATTCATCACTATCGGGCAAGGATTACGTCTTCTATTGAATAAACAATACAATTTGCAAATTTGCAAAGGCTTACCCCTTTGCTGATTTGCAATTTTTTGCCTGCAAATTATTTGTCGAAATGTATATATATTTTAATGCAATATTTATACTGATGGTCAGAGCTTTTGGTTAAGGCATCATTCATCACTATCGGGCAAGGATTACGTCTTCTATTGAATAAACAATACAATTTGCAAATTTGCAAAGGCTAACCCCTTTGCTGATTTGCAATTTTTTACCTGCAAATTATTTGTCGAAATGTATATATATATTTTAATGCAATATTTATACTGATGGTCAGAGCTTTTGATTAAGGCATCATTCATCACAATCGGGCCACTATTACGTCATCTATTGAATTAACAATAAAATTTACAAATTTGCAAAGGCTAAGCCCTTTGCTGATTTGCAATTTTTTGCCTGCAAATTATTTGTCGAAATGTATATATATATTTTAATGCAGTATTTATACTGATAGTCAGAGCTTTTGATTAAGGCATCATTCATCACTATCGGGCAACGATTACGTCTTTTATTGAATAAACAATAAAATTTACAAATTTGCAAAGGCTAACCCCTTTGCTGATTTGCAATTTTTTGTCTGCAAATTATTTGTCGAAATGTATATATATTTTAATGCAATATTTATACTGATGGTCAGAGCTTTTGGTTAAGGCATCATTCTTCACTATCGGGCAAGGATTACGTCTTCTATTGAATAAACAATAAAATTTGCAAATTTGCAAAGGCTAACCCCTTTGCTGATTTGCAATTTGTTGCCTGCAAATTATTTGTCGAAATGTATATATATTTTATTGCAATATTTATACTGATGGTCAGAGCTTTTGGTTAAGGCATCATTCATCACTATTGGGCAAGGATTACGTCTTCTATTTAATAAACAATAAAATTTACAAATTTGCAAAGGCTAACCCCTTTGCTGATTTGCAATTTTTTGCCTGCAAATTATTTGTCGAAATGTATATATATATTTTAATGCAATATTTATACTGATGGTCAGAGCTTTTGGTTAAGGCATCATTCATCACTATCGGGCAAGGATTACGTCTTCTATTGAATAAACAATACAATTTGCAAATTTGCAAAGGCTAACCCCTTTGCTGATTTGCAATTTTTTGCCTGCAAATTATTTGTCGAAATGTATATATATTTTAATGCAATATTTATACTGATGGTCAGAGCTTTTGGTTAAGGCATCATTCATCACTATCGGGCAAGGATTACGTCTTCTATTGAATAAACAATACAATTTGCAAATTTGCAAAGGCTAACCCCTTTGCTGATTTGCAATTTTTTGCCTGCAAATTATTTGTCGAAATGTATATATATATTTTAATGCAATATTTATACTGATGGTCAGAGCTTTTGATTAAGGCATCATTCATCACAATCGGGCCACTATTACGTCATCTATTGAATAAACAATAAAATTTACAAATTTGCAAAGGCTAAGCCCTTTGCTGATTTGCAATTTTTTGCCTGCAAATTATTTGTCGAAATGTATATATATTTTAATGCATTATTTATACTGATAGTCAGAGCTTTTGATTAAGGCATCATTCATCACTATCGGGCAACGATTACGTCTTTTATTGAATAAACAATAAAATTTACAAATTTGCAAAGGCTAACCCCTTTGCTGATTTGCAATTTTTTGTCTGCAAATTATTTGTCGAAATGTATATATATTTTAATGCAATATTTATACTGATGGTCAGAGCTTTTGGTTAAGGCATCATTCTTCACTATCGGGCAAGGATTACGTCTTCTATTGAATAAACAATAAAATTTGCAAATTTGCAAAGGCTAACCCCTTTGCTGATTTGCAATTTGTTGCCTGCAAATTATTTGTCGAAATGTATATATATTTTAATGCAGTATTTATACTGATGGCCAGAGCTTTTGATTAAGGCATCATTGATCACTATCGGGCAACGATTACGTCTTCTATTGAATAAACAATAAAATTTGCAAACTTGCAAAGGGTAACCCCTTTGCTGATTTGCAATTTTTTGCCTGCAAATTATTTTTCGAAAAGTATATATATTTTAATGCAGTATTTATACTGATCAGAGCTTTTGATTAAGGCATCATTCATCACAATCGGGCCACTATTACGTCTTCTATTGAATAAACAATAAAATTTGCAAACTTGCAAAGGCTAACCCCTTTGCAGATTTGCAATTTTTTGCCTGCAAATTATTTGTCGAAAAAAAAATATTTTAATGCAGTATTTATACTGATGGTCAGAGCTTTTGATTAAGGCATCATTCATCATAATCGGGCCCCTATTACGTCTTCTATTGAATAAACAATAAAATTTGCAAACTTGCAAAGGCTAACCCCTTTGCTGATTTGCAATTTTTTGCCTGCAAATTATTGGTCGAAATGTATATATATTTAAATGCAGTATTTTCACTGATGGTCATAGCTTTTGATTAAGGCATCATTCATCACAATCGGGCCACTATTACGTCTTCTATTGAATAAACAATAAAATTTGAAAACTTGCAAAGGCTAACCCCTTTGCTGATTTGCAATTTTTTGCCTGCAAATTATTTGTCGAAATGTATATATATATTTTAATGCAGTATTTATACTGATGGTGAGAGCTCTTGATTAAGGCATTATTCATCACAATCGGGCCACTATTACGTCTTCTATTGAATACACAATAAAATTTGCAAACTTGCTAAGGCTAACCCCTTTGCAGTTTTGAAATTTTTTACCTGAAAATTATTTGTTGAAATGTATATATATTTTAATGAAATATTTATACTGATGGTCAGAGCTTTTGATTAAGGCATCATTCATCACTATCGGGCAACGATTACGTCTTCTATTGAATAAACAATAAAATTTGCAAACTTGCAAAGGCTAACCCCTTTGCTGATTTGCAATTTTTTGCCTGCAAATTATTTGTCGAAATGTATATATATTTTAATGCAGTATTTATAATGATGGTCATAGCTTTTGATTAAGGCATCATTCATCACAATCGGGCCCCTATTACGTCTTCTATTGAATAAACAATACAATTTGCAAACTTGCAAAGGCTAACCCCTTTGCTGATTTGCAATTTTTTGCCTGCAAATTATTTGTCGAAATGTATATATATTTTAATGCAATATTTATACTGATGGTCAGAGCTTTTGGTTAAGGCATCATTCATCACTATCGGGCAAGGATTACGTCTTCTATTGAATAAACAATAAAATTTACAAATTTGCAAAGGCTAAGCCCTTTGCTGATTTGCAATTTGTTGCCTGCAAATTATTTGTCGAAATGTATATATATTTTAATGCAATATTTATACTGATGGTCAGAGCTTTTGGTTAAGGCATCATTCATCACTATTGGGCAAGGATTACGTCTTCTATTTAATAAACAATAAAATTTACAAATTTGCAAAGGCTAACCCCTTTGCTGATTTGCAATTTTTTGCCTGCAAATTATTTGTCGAAATGTATATATATTTTAATGCAATATTTATACTGATGGTCAGAGCTTTTGGTTAAGGCATCATTCATCACTATCGGGCAAGGATTACGTCTTCTATTGAATAAACAATACAATTTGCAAATTTGCAAAGGCTAACCCCTTTGCTGATTTGCAATTTTTTGCCTGCAAATTATTTGTCGAAATGTATATATATTTTAATGCAATATTTATACTGATGGTCAGAGCTTTTGGTTAAGGCATCATTCATCACTATCGGGCAAGGATTACGTCTTCTATTGAATAAACAATACAATTTGCAAACTTACAAAGGCTAATCCTTTTGATGATTTGCAATTTGTTGCCTGCAAATTATTTATCGAAAAGTATATATATTTTTATGCAGTATTTATACTGATGGTCAGAGCTTTTGATTAAGGCATCATTCATCACAATCGGGCCACTATTACGTCATCTATTGAATAAACAATAAAATTTACAAATTTGCAAAGGCTAAGCCCTTTGCTGATTTGCAATTTTTTGCCTGCAAATTATTTGTCGAAATGTATATATATATTTTAATGCATTATTTATACTGATAGTCAGAGCTTTTGATTAAGGCATCATTCATCACTATCGGGCAACGATTACGTCTTTTATTGAATAAACAATAAAATTTACAAATTTGCAAAGGCTAACCCCTTTGCTGATTTGCAATTTTTTGTCTGCAAATTATTTGTCGAAATGTATATATATTTTAATGCAATATTTATACTGATGGTCAGAGCTTTTGGTTAAGGCATCATTCTTCACTATCGGGCAAGGATTACGTCTTCTATTGAATAAACAATAAAATTTGCAAATTTGCAAAGGCTAACCCCTTTGCTGATTTGCAATTTGTTGCCTGCAAATTATTTGTCGAAATGTATATATATTTTAATGCAATATTTATACTGATGGTAAGAGTTTTTGATTAAAGCATCATTCATCACAATCGGGCCACTATTACGTCTTCTATTGAATAAAAAATGAAATTTGCAAACTTGCAAAGACTAACACCCCTTTGATGATTTGCAATTTTTTTCTGCAAATTATTTGTCGAAATGTATATATATTTTAATGAAATATTTATACTGATGGTCATTTTGTATATTCGTTATAGTTACCGTGTACTGTGTTTTTATTTCTATGTCATAAAGATGATCTGGTATCTTTTTAAATCAAACGCTCATGTCGAGTTCTGTTACAATACTAAAAATCATATTTTATTATCATATTATAATTTGAATACAATACATGTATACTTTATATTATTATTATTATATCTGAATTTAGGCGATTGTATTAAGGTGAGTTTACAATTCATACAACACCTCACCCCCTAAAAAAAATGATTCATTTAGAAGAAATGAATTATTATAAAAATTTAAAAACAATTCAAAAAAAAAAAAAAAAATCACTAAATTATATAATTAATTTTAAATCTATATACTTCTTAGTTATTTTAAGAATTATTGATTGGCATTGCAAATTTGCAACAAGAAGTTTCCAAATCTAAATTGTGAAACGTTAAATGAATCAGGAGTACAACAGATCAATCGAACTTTCAATGAAATTGATAAATTTCTATTTAACAAGTTATTTATTTATTATTATTATTTTTTTTTTTCTTTTTTAAGATTTAATATGCAATAATATAAATATATAAAAAAAGACTGTGTTCTTATGAATGAAATAATTTCAATCTATTATTGTGCACGATAATATTTTTGTTCTTTATTCTAATTACAGAGTTCTCAGGAGATGTCATTTCAACTACTGGGTATGGTCCCGTCCAAATGGGATCTAATTTCGATGTGTTTGCTTCGTTTTTCAAAAGAACTTGATCATTTACGTTAAATATTATGTTTTTTGATTTCCTTTCATTATCATAATAAACTTTTGACTTATTTTTACATTCTATTAGATTTTGCTTAGCAATATTCCAAGACGTTCTCAGCCGACCCTTTAATTCTTCAGAAAAATCGTCATAATTGTAAATCGGGTTTGGTTCACGTTTCAGAGAAGTTGGTAAATTTGCCTTAAACCCATAAACAAGCTCGAAGGGTGTAAAATTTGTAAAGGAATGTGGACTTGTATTATACGAAAAATTTGCAAATACTATCCATAAATCCCAATTAAAAGTATCTTTACCGCAGTACATACGGAAATATTCTCCAAGAGTACGATGACTTCGCTCCAAGGCACCATTCGTTTCAGGGTGATAAGCTGTTGCAAAAATTTTTGAATATGCAATATTTTACATACTTTAGCGAATAACGAACTCATAAAGTTTGAGCCCTGATCGGTAAGAACTGTTTTTGGAGCACCAAATTTACATATAAATTCTCGCACAAATGCTTCTGCTACTGTTGATGCCTCCTGATTTGGAATAGGTACGCTGACTGAAAATTTTGATAAATCATCTTGCATGGTAAGGATATATCGATTGCCATTGTATGTTAAAGGTAATGGGCCGACTATATCCAAAAACATTTTTTCAAATGGTTCCGATGAGGTAGTAGTGATTTTCATTGGGAGTTTTGTATTTCTTTGAAATTTATGAAGTTGGCATTGGTTACATTTTTTGATAAATTTTGAGATTTTTTTTTTTCATTCCTGGAAACTTGTAGTATTGTTTCATTCTTCGATATGTTCTTGTAACGCCTTGATGACCACCTAATGGAGTGATGTGAAATTCTGATATTGTTTTTGTAATGTCGTCTTCATTAGTCAATTCTATAATATTTGCCGAGTTACTTGATTTTGAATGAATCTGGGTTGACAAGTTGTTTAATTGTGAATAAGTTAGCGTAGGACTAGGAGAATTGGTTTGAGCCGATTGTTGAGTTTGAGGTTGAAAGGGAGATTGTTCCTTAGCTTGTGCACGTGTAGTAATATTAACCTTTGCAAAAGATAATTTAAGTTCATCGAAACTAATGCGACTAAGGGCATCTGCGTTTAAGTTACACTTTCCGGGCTTATATGTAATATCAAAATTATAATCTTCGACTTCCAATCTCCATCTTGTCAATTTAGAAGTTGGATCATTATTAGTGAATAGATAAGTCAATGGTTTATGATCTGTTCTGACAAGAAAATGATTGCCGTATAAATATGGTCTAAACCGTTTTAGTGCCCAAACAATGCTTAACAGTTCCCTCTCAGTAGTCGAGTAACGTTGTTCGGTTTCGTTTAATACTCTGCTTATATAACAAATTGGTAGATCATTAGAATCCTTTTCTTGTGAAAGTACCGACCCAATCGCGTACTTGCTAGCATCCATTGTAACTATAAATTCACGACTAAAGTCTGGATGTTGTAGTACCGGTGGAGTAGTTAACGCGTTTTTTAAATAATTAAAACTCTCATCACAAAATGCTGTCCATTTAAATTCAGCACTTTTTTTTAACAAATTATTAAGTGGTACGACAATATCAGCAAAATTATTAATAAATCGACGATAGTAGCTACATAGACCGATAAAACTTTTCAACTGTTTTTGATTCGTTGGTTTTGGAAAATTAACCATCGCTGAAATTTTTAATGGGTCAGTCATGATGCCTTTTTCAGAGATTATATGACCTAGATAATTTATCTCGCGACACAAAAAATGACATTTTTAGGGTTTAATTTTAAATTAAAATGTTCTAAACATTTAAAGACGTCAGTCAATTTAGAATTATGGTCGTTTAGATCGTAACCATATGTAACTATGTCGTCCATATAGGCAAAACATTTTACTCCCGTTAAACCGGCGAGTACACAATTCATCAACTTTTGAAAAGTGAGAGGAGCTCCTTTTAAGCCAAATGGCATGCGGGTAAATTGAAAATGGCCTGTTTCCGTGCTAAAAGCCGTTTTTTGTTTATCGCTTGAATGTAACAAAATTTGATGATATCCGCTTTCAAGGTCCAGAGTAGAAAAATATGAAGCCTTCCCTAATTTATCAAATATATCTAAAATATTAGGAAGTGGAAAAACTTCATTTAACGTGCATTTGTTTAAGCGACGAAAATCTACTACAACTCTCCATTTTTTTTCATTAGTGTTTGATTTTTTTGGAACTATCAATAATGGAGAGTTCCATGGACTCATACTTTGTTCTATTATGCCCGCATCCAACATATTATCTACTTGTCGATGCATCTCTTCTTTTGCTGAGTGTGGTAATCTCTACGGTTTTGTATAAATTGGTCTAGATCCCGGAGCGAGAGGAATCTCATGTGTAATCGCTGCCGTAGTACCTAGTTTATCACCGGGCAAATGAAAGATTTCGTTAAATTCGCGATATATATTTAAAATTGAACTTTTTTCTTCTAGGTTTAAATGATTCAGATTTATTATTTCTTTTAATGTATTTAACCGATCCTCTATTTTTGAATAATTATTAATATTATTATAACGATAAATATTGTAATCATGCAAGGGTTTCAAGACTATATTTAGATTTGGTATTTCTACTGTCTTTTCATTTAAATTTAAAATCGTTGCTGTGGACGTATTGTTTTCTATTCTTAGGAGTGAATGTGCGATAAATACATTCGAATCAATTTCATCTGCTTCACAAAAGTAATCACCATCAGCATGATTGAGTTTTAATAATAAAACCATTTCAGATCGTGGTGGTATGGTATTACATAAACTTGGATGATCACAAAACCGAATAGAATGATTTATCGATCCAATTTGTAAAATTTCGTTTTCATAATCAAGTTTGCACAAATTAATTTGTAAGAAATCCTTACCAAGAATACCATCACAATCCAGTTGAAAATTGTCGGACATAGCATGAAACTCATGTTGTAGGATACCTTTAGGAAACTGTAATTCGAGCTTTATAGTACCCTTTGATAGCAGTTTCTCTTTTGTAATGCCATTTACATTACATTTATTTGAAACATTTATAGTATCGGGTTGATTTATGTTAAATTTGATAACACTTATTTCAGCTCCACTATCGCATACGAAAAATGATGGTGTATGTTTTAGCTGAGGAATCTGTAATGATACATATTTCAAACTTGCTGGAAAAATATGGACATCCGGTTTTTTTCTTGTCTCACATTTATCAATTGATGGTTTTGTGCAGTTATTAATCTGAGTTGCACTTTTGTTTGATGATTTTGTTGGCTGTGTGACGTCATAATCACGAATTGGAATAAATGCCAAGTTTCCGTCATCTTGTTTGTTTGATCTATTTGCTGGATCTTTAAGATCTCCTAACTTATTTTGCTGTGAACACTGAATTATAGATTCACTCAAACATTGGTGTTCATCAAATTTTGTTTGAGTGATTCGAAGTTTCCCGAATTTAATTCTTCTTGATCATTGAAATTAGTTTTTGCTATGTTTTTCTCTCTTTTATTACATTCTGGTAGAGTATGACCGACTTTGTGACAATATTTACAAATTTTTAAGATCGTTTTATTTGGAGTTGATGTGAATGTGTTATTTGATTTGATTGCTTGTTTTGGAAGGGGATTGAAATTAAATGAACTATATTGCTGAGGAGTGAATGATTGATTGGCTTGAGGCCGTACCAAATTAGTCGTGTTTGATGATGGTTTGAGACTAATTGTATAACATTTATCCGCTAAATGACCATTTTTATGACATATTTGACATTGAATTTTAAATCTATCATTTGTTTTCAAAGACGGTGGATTAAAAGATATATTGTTATAAATCAAATTTCGACTAGAATTTAAATGAGATATTGATGCTTCTTCCTCAATTGCTTTCGTGATTGCATCTTTAATGAAGTACATCGACAGGCTTTTACTATTAGTTTGATGGGATTTTGTAGACCATCTTGAAACGCTCGAAGAGCGGTAGATGCATTCAACCTTTGTATTATATTTGCAGATTCTTTTCCTTCCCTATTTACACAGGCTTCATTCAAATCAGCTAATAATTTTTCTACTCGATTGGCAAATTCTTTCGTAGATTCGTTTCTATTTTGTTTGATAGTGACCAATTCTAATTGAATTTGTTCTAAAGGTCTCGAAATAGCAAACTGGGTAGTTAATTCTTTTTTTAAACCCTTCCAATTTTCGAAATCTTTATATTTCACTATTTCATAGGCTTTTTTACATAATTTTGTTTTTACTAATTCTAAGAAGAATGTTTCTTGTACATCTTTAACACTGTCGATTGTTTTATACATGAAATCAACACAACATAGAAATTTGTGTAAATCGGAAGAAGTACCATCAAATTCTGGCACAAGTTTAATAAATGTTTCAGGATTTAACGACATACTGTTTGTTTCTTTTTTTATTTTTAAATTATTGGGCTTAGTATTAACTTCCTTTACGTTTGTTAAATTGGAATAGATATTAGAACTATTCTTTAAATTGAAATTATAATTTATTTTAACAGTAGAGGAGTCAAAATCTTGTGGGAATACTCGAAAACTCTGTAATTCACGTATATCTAAAAATATATCATCAACCTTTTTCGTTTCTTTATTAATTTCTGGACTTGTAGGCAAAGATTGTGAAACGGTACGTGAACTATCAGGCACAGTATTTAATATATTTTTATTATTACTCACGGTTGGATTTTTATTTTGTGATGTTTTCTTTGCGTCGCTTCGTTCAGATCTTGTCACACTCCTGCTCCTCAATTTTACAAATTCTTCCTTTTCATTATCCTGATCTTCTTGTTTCATCAATAATTCTTAATTTATTACTTTATTTTCTACAATAAGGAAATAAATATTAATTTAATTAGAAAATAATGTTAAATTTACAATATGAAACTAAAATTGGAATACTTTAATTTATTCGGCGCCAGATAAATTAATGTGGTATGTTGATCTGTTTTTCGTTGTTTTAATATGAAACAGCTTTCGTGGAATCGTTGATTCTACGCAAGATTGATGCACACGTGGCGATGATAACCGTTCGAAAAGACCCGTTGAAGCTTTCGTGGACTCGTTGATTCTACGCAAGATTGATGTACACGTGGCGATGATAACCGTTCGAAAAACCCCGTTGAAGCTTTCGTGGACTCGTTGATTTTTTTTTTTTTTTTTGACGATCTTTTAATGGTTTTTGGTTTTACTCGATATGGCGAATAATTCCGCTGATTTTTTTTATTTTTTTTTTTATTTTTTATACGTACGCCAATGTATAAAATTATGAGTAATGGAGGATTTTGTACGTATTTATATGCTGTTCGATATAATATTTGTACTTTTGCACTTTTTGTTTTGTAAGTACTGTATAGTATGTACGCACATGTGTACTTAGTACGATTTGATACAGCTACTATTAGTGTAATAAAAACACCGTCAGTTTACACCTGCTGATTTATTTATTTTTTTTTTTTTTTTTTTTTTTTTGGTTTAACTTTAGATTAAATCAGTATTCGGATGCATTTATTGCTTAATAATCGAAATAACTAACACACTTTCTTTTGGATACACTTTAACTTTTGTTATACAATACTATTTCTTTTCGCTGTCACCAAATGTTGTATATTACTTATAGTTACCGTGTACTGTGTTTTTATTTCTATGTCATAAAGATGATCTGGTATCTTTTTAAATCAAACGCTCATGTCGAGTTCTGTTACAATACTAAAAATCATATTTTATTATCATATTATAATTTGAATACAATACATGTATACTTTATATTATTATTATTATATCTGAATTTAGGCGATTGTATTAAGGTGAGTTTACAATTCATACAACAGTCAGAGCTTTTGATTAAGGCATCATTCATCACAATCAGGCCACTATTACGTCTTCTATTGAATAAACAATTAAATTTGCAAACTTGCAAAGGCTAACCCCTTTGCGTATTTGCAATTTTTTGCCTGCAAATTATTTGTCGAAATGTATATATATTTTAATGCAGTATTTATACTGATGGTCAGAGCTTTTGATTAAGGCATCATTCATCACAATTGGGCTACTATTACATCTTCTATTGAATAAACAATAAAATTTGCAAACTTGCAAAGGCTAACCCCTTTGCTGATTTGCAATTTTTTGCCTGCAAATTATTTGTCGAAATGTATATTTATTTTAATGCAATATTTATACTGATGGTCAGAGCTTTTGATTAAGGCATCATTCATCACAATCGGGCCACTTTTACGTTTTCTATTGAATAAACAATAAAATTTGCAAACTTGCAAAGGCTAACCCCTTTGCTGATTTCCAATTTTTTGCCTGCAAATTATTTGTCGAAATGTATATATATTTTAATGCAGTATTTATACTGATGGTCAGAGCTTTTGATTAAGGCATCATTCATCACAATCGGGCCATTATTACGTCTTCTATTGAATAAACAATAAAATTTGCAAACTTGCAAAGGCTAACCCCTTTGCTGATTTCCAATTTTTTGCCTGCAAATTATTTGTCGAAATGTATATATATTTTACTGCAATATTTATACTGATGGTCCGAGCTTTGGATTAAGGCATCATTCATCACTATCGGGCAACGATTACGTCTTCTGTTGAATAAACAATACAATTTGCAAACTTGCAAAGGTTAACCCATTTGCTGATTTGCAATTTGCCTGCAAATTATTTGTCGAAATGTATATATATTTTAATGCAGTATTTATACTGATGGTAAGAGCTTTTGATTAAGGCATCATTCATCACAATCGGGCCACTATTACGTCTTCTATTGAATAAACAATAAAATTTGCAAACTTGCAAAGGCTAACCCCTTTGCTGATTTGCAATTTGTTGCCTGCAAATTATTTGTCGAAATGTATATATATTTTAATGCAATATTTATACTGATGGTCAGAGCTTTTGATTAAGGCATCATTCATCACAATCGCCAATCCGGCCACTTTTACGTCTTCTATTGAATAAACAATAAAATTTGCAAATTTGCAAAGGCTAACCCCTTTGCTGATTTGCAATTTTTTGCCTGCAAATTATTTGTCGAAATATATATATATTTTAATGCAGTATTTATACTGATGGTAAGAGTTTTTGATTAAAGCATCATTCATCACAATCGGGCCACTATTACGTCTTTAAGAGCTTTTGATTAAGGCATCATTCATCACAATCGGGCCACTATTACGTCATCTATTGAATAAACAATAAAATTTACAAATTTGCAAAGGCTAAGCCCTTTGCTGATTTGCAATTTGTTGCCTGCAAATTATTTGTCGAAATGTATATATATTTTAATGCAATATTTATACTGATGGTCAGAGCTTTTGGTTAAGGCATCATTCATCACTATTGGGCAAGGATTACGTCTTCTATTTAATAAACAATAAAATTTACAAATTTGCAAAGGCTAACCCCTTTGCTGATTTGCAATTTTTTGCCTGCAAATTATTTGTCGAAATGTATATATATTTTAATGCAATATTTATACTGATGGTCAGAGCTTTTGGTTAAGGCATCATTCATCACTATCGGGCAAGGATTACGTCTTCTATTGAATAAACAATACAATTTGCAAATTTGCAAAGGCTAACCCCTTTGCTGATTTGCAATTTTTTGCCTGCAAATTATTTGTCGAAATGTATATATATTTTAATGCAATATTTATACTGATGGTCAGAGCTTTTGGTTAAGGCATCATTCATCACTATCGGGCAAGGATTACGTCTTTTATTGAATAAACAATAAAATTTACAAATTTGCAAAGGCTAACCCCTTTGCTGATTTGCAATTTTTTGCCTGCAAATTATTTGTCGAAATGTATATATATATTTTAATGCAGTATTTATACCGATAGTCAGAGCTTTTGATTAAGGCATCATTCATCACTATCGGGCAACGATTACGTCTTTTATTGAATAAACAATAAAATTTACAAATTTGCAAAGGCTAACCCCTTTGCTGATTTGCAATTTTTTGCCTGCAAATTATTTGTCGAAATGTATATATATATTTTAATGCAATATTTATACTGATGGTCAGAGCTTTTGATTAAGGCATCATTCATCACAATCGGGCCACTATTACGTCATCTATTGAATAAACAATAAAATTTACAAATTTGCAAAGGCTAAGCCCTTTGCTGATTTGCAATTTTTTGCCTGCAAATTATTTGTCGAAATGTATATATATATATTAATGCATTATTTATACTGATGGTCAGAGCTTTTGATTAAGGCATCATTCATCACTATCGGGCAACGATTACGTCTTTTATTGAATAAACAATAAAATTTACAAATTTGCAAAGGCTAACCCCTTTGCTGATTTGCAATTTTATGTCTGCAAATTATTTGTCGAAATGTATATATATTTTAATGCAATATTTATACTGATGGTCAGAGCTTTTGGTTAAGGCATCATTCTTCACTATCGGGCAAGGATTACGTCTTCTATTGAATAAACAATAAAATTTGCAAATTTGCAAAGGCTAACCCCTTTGCTGATTTGCAATTTGTTGCCTTCAAATTATTTGTCGAAATGTATATATATTTTAATGCAATATTTATACTGATGGTCAGAGCTTTTGGTTAAGGCATCATTCATCACTATCGGGCAAGGATTACGTCTTCTATTGAATAAATAATAAAATTTGCAAACTTACAAAGGCTAATCCTTTTGCTGATTTGCAATTTGTTGCCTGCAAATTATTTATCGAAAAGTATATATATTTTTATGCAGTATTTATACTGATGGTCAGAGCTTTTGATTAAGGCATCATTCATCACAATCGGGCCACTATTACGTCATCTATTGAATAAACAATAAAATTTACAAATTTGCAAAGGCTAAGCCCTTTGCTGATTTGCAATTTTTTGCCTGCAAATTATTTGTCGAAATGTATATATATATTTTAATGCAGTATTTATACTGATAGTCAGAGCTTTTGATTAAGGCATCATTCATCACTATCGGGCAACGATTACGTCTTTTATTGAATAAACAATAAAATTTACAAATTTGCAAAGGCTAACCCCTTTGCTGATTTGCAATTTTTTGTCTGCAAATTATTTGTCGAAATGTATATATATTTTAATGCAATATTTATACTGATGGTCAGAGCTTTTGGTTAAGGCATCATTCTTCACTATCGGGCAAGGATTACGTCTTCTATTGAATAAACAATAAAATTTGCAAATTTGCAAAGGCTAACCCCTTTGCTGATTTGCAATTTGTTGCCTGCAAATTATTTGTCGAAATGTATATATATTTTAATGCAATATTTATACTGATGGTCAGAGCTTTTGGTTAAGGCATCATTCATCACTATTGGGCAAGGATTACGTCTTCTATTTAATAAGCAATAAAATTTGCAAATTTGCAAAGGCTAACCCCTTTGCTGATTTGCAATTTGTTGCCTGCAAATTATTTGTCGAAATGTATATATATTTTAATGCATTATTTATACTGATAGTCAGAGCTTTTGATTAAGGCATCATTCATCACTATCGGGCAACGATTACGTCTTTTATTGAATAAACAATAAAATTTACAAATTTGCAAAGGCTAACCCCTTTGCTGATTTGCAATTTTTTGTCTGCAAATTATTTGTCGAAATGTATATATATTTTAATGCAATATTTATACTGATGGTCAGAGCTTTTGGTTAAGGCATCATTCTTCACTATCGGGCAAGGATTACGTCTTCTATTGAATAAACAATAAAATTTGCAAATTTGCAAAGGCTAACCCCTTTGCTGATTTGCAATTTGTTGCCTGCAAATTATTTGTCGAAATGTATATATATTTTAATGCAATATTTATACTGATGGTAAGAGTTTTTGATTAAAGCATCATTCATCACAATCGGGCCACTATTACGTCTTCTATTGAATAAAAAATGAAATTTGCAAACTTGCAAAGACTAACACCCCTTTGATGATTTGCAATTTTTTTCTGCAAATTATTTGTCGAAATGTATATATATTTTAATGAAATATTTATACTGATGGTCATTTTGTATATTCGTTATAGTTACCGTGTACTGTGTTTTTATTTCTATGTCATAAAGATGATCTGGTATCTTTTTAAATCAAACGCTCATGTCGAGTTCTGTTACAATACTAAAAATCATATTTTATTATCATATTATAATTTGAATACAATACATGTATACTTTATATTATTATTATTATATCTGAATTTAGGCGATTGTATTAAGGTGAGTTTACAATTCATACAACACCTCACCCCCTAAAAAAAATGATTCATTTAGAAGAAATGAATTATTATAAAAATTTAAAAACAATTCAAAAAAAAAAAAAAAAATCACTAAATTATATAATTAATTTTAAATCTATATACTTCTTAGTTATTTTAAGAATTATTGATTGGCATTGCAAATTTGCAACAAGAAGTTTCCAAATCTAAATTGTGAAACGTTAAATGAATCAGGAGTACAACAGATCAATCGAACTTTCAATGAAATTGATAAATTTCTATTTAACAAGTTATTTATTTATTATTATTATTTTTTTTTTTCTTTTTTAAGATTTAATATGCAATAATATAAATATATAAAAAAAGACTGTGTTCTTATGAATGAAATAATTTCAATCTATTATTGTGCACGATAATATTTTTGTTCTTTATTCTAATTACAGAGTTCTCAGGAGATGTCATTTCAACTACTGGGTATGGTCCCGTCCAAATGGGATCTAATTTCGATGTGTTTGCTTCGTTTTTCAAAAGAACTTGATCATTTACGTTAAATATTATGTTTTTTGATTTCCTTTCATTATCATAATAAACTTTTGACTTATTTTTACATTCTATTAGATTTTGCTTAGCAATATTCCAAGACGTTCTCAGCCGACCCTTTAATTCTTCAGAAAAATCGTCATAATTGTAAATCGGGTTTGGTTCACGTTTCAGAGAAGTTGGTAAATTTGCCTTAAACCCATAAACAAGCTCGAAGGGTGTAAAATTTGTAGAGGAATGTGGACTTGTATTATACGAAAAATTTGCAAATACTATCCATAAATCCCAATTAAAAGTATCTTTACCGCAGTACATACGGAAATATTCTCCAAGAGTACGATGACTTCGCTCCAAGGCACCATTCGTTTCAGGGTGATAAGCTGTTGCAAAAATTTTTGAATATGCAATATTTTACATACTTTAGCGAATAACGAACTCATAAAGTTTGAGCCCTGATCGGTAAGAACTGTTTTTGGAGCACCAAATTTACATATAAATTCTCGCACAAATGCTTCTGCTACTGTTGATGCCTCCTGATTTGGAATAGGTACGCTGACTGAAAATTTTGATAAATCATCTTGCATGGTAAGGATATATCGATTGCCATTGTATGTTAAAGGTAATGGGCCGACTATATCCAAAAACATTTTTTCAAATGGTTCCGATGAGGTAGTAGTGATTTTCATTGGGAGTTTTGTATTTCTTTGAAATTTATGAAGTTGGCATTGGTTACATTTTTTGATAAATTTTGAGATTTTTTTTTTCATTCCTGGAAACTTGTAGTATTGTTTCATTCTTCGATATGTTCTTGTAACGCCTTGATGACCACCTAATGGAGTGATGTGAAATTCTGATATTGTTTTTGTAATGTCGTCTTCATTAGTCAATTCTATAATATTTGCCGAGTTACTTGATTTTGAATGAATCTGGGTTGACAAGTTGTTTAATTGTGAATAAGTTAGCGTAGGACTAGGAGAATTGGTTTGAGCCGATTGTTGAGTTTGAGGTTGAAAGGGAGATTGTTCCTTAGCTTGTGCACGTGTAGTAATATTAACCTTTGCAAAAGATAATTTAAGTTCATCGAAACTAATGCGACTAAGGGCATCTGCGTTTAAGTTACACTTTCCGGGCTTATATGTAATATCAAAATTATAATCTTCGACTTCCAATCTCCATCTTGTCAATTTAGAAGTTGGATCATTATTAGTGAATAGATAAGTCAATGGTTTATGATCTGTTCTGACAAGAAAATGATTGCCGTATAAATATGGTCTAAACCGTTTTAGTGCCCAAACAATGCTTAACAGTTCCCTCTCAGTAGTCGAGTAACGTTGTTCGGTTTCGTTTAATACTCTGCTTATATAACAAATTGGTAGATCATTAGAATCCTTTTCTTGTGAAAGTACCGACCCAATCGCGTACTTGCTAGCATCCATTGTAACTATAAATTCACGACTAAAGTCTGGATGTTGTAGTACCGGTGGAGTAGTTAACGCGTTTTTTAAATAATTAAAACTCTCATCACAAAATGCTGTCCATTTAAATTCAGCACTTTTTTTTAACAAATTATTAAGTGGTACGACAATATCAGCAAAATTATTAATAAATCGACGATAGTAGCTACATAGACCGATAAAACTTTTCAACTGTTTTTGATTCGTTGGTTTTGGAAAATTAACCATCGCTGAAATTTTTAATGGGTCAGTCATGATGCCTTTTTCAGAGATTATATGACCTAGATAATTTATCTCGCGACACAAAAAATGACATTTTTAGGGTTTAATTTTAAATTAAAATGTTCTAAACATTTAAAGACGTCAGTCAATTTAGAATTATGGTCGTTTAGATCGTAACCATATGTAACTATGTCGTCCATATAGGCAAAACATTTTACTCCCGTTAAACCGGCGAGTACACAATTCATCAACTTTTGAAAAGTGAGAGGAGCTCCTTTTAAGCCAAATGGCATGCGGGTAAATTGAAAATGGCCTGTTTCCGTGCTAAAAGCCGTTTTTTGTTTATCGCTTGAATGTAACAAAATTTGATGATATCCGCTTTCAAGGTCCAGAGTAGAAAAATATGAAGCCTTCCCTAATTTATCAAATATATCTAAAATATTAGGAAGTGGAAAAACTTCATTTAACGTGCATTTGTTTAAGCGACGAAAATCTACTACAACTCTCCATTTTTTTTCATTAGTGTTTGATTTTTTTGGAACTATCAATAATGGAGAGTTCCATGGACTCATACTTTGTTCTATTATGCCCGCATCCAACATATTATCTACTTGTCGATGCATCTCTTCTTTTGCTGAGTGTGGTAATCTCTACGGTTTTGTATAAATTGGTCTAGATCCCGGAGCGAGAGGAATCTCATGTGTAATCGCTGCCGTAGTACCTAGTTTATCACCGGGCAAATGAAAGATTTCGTTAAATTCGCGATATATATTTAAAATTGAACTTTTTTCTTCTAGGTTTAAATGATTCAGATTTATTATTTCTTTTAATGTATTTAACCGATCCTCTATTTTTGAATAATTATTAATATTATTATAACGATAAATATTGTAATCATGCAAGGGTTTCAAGACTATATTTAGATTTGGTATTTCTACTGTCTTTTCATTTAAATTTAAAATCGTTGCTGTGGACGTATTGTTTTCTATTCTTAGGAGTGAATGTGCGATAAATACATTCGAATCAATTTCATCTGCTTCACAAAAGTAATCACCATCAGCATGATTGAGTTTTAATAATAAAACCATTTCAGATCGTGGTGGTATGGTATTACATAAACTTGGATGATCACAAAACCGAATAGAATGATTTATCGATCCAATTTGTAAAATTTCGTTTTCATAATCAAGTTTGCACAAATTAATTTGTAAGAAATCCTTACCAAGAATACCATCACAATCCAGTTGAAAATTGTCGGACATAGCATGAAACTCATGTTGTAGGATACCTTTAGGAAACTGTAATTCGAGCTTTATAGTACCCTTTGATAGCAGTTTCTCTTTTGTAATGCCATTTACATTACATTTATTTGAAACATTTATAGTATCGGGTTGATTTATGTTAAATTTGATAACACTTATTTCAGCTCCACTATCGCATACGAAAAATGATGGTGTATGTTTTAGCTGAGGAATCTGTAATGATACATATTTCAAACTTGCTGGAAAAATATGGACATCCGGTTTTTTTCTTGTCTCACATTTATCAATTGATGGTTTTGTGCAGTTATTAATCTGAGTTGCACTTTTGTTTGATGATTTTGTTGGCTGTGTGACGTCATAATCACGAATTGGAATAAATGCCAAGTTTCCGTCATCTTGTTTGTTTGATCTATTTGCTGGATCTTTAAGATCTCCTAACTTATTTTGCTGTGAACACTGAATTATAGATTCACTCAAACATTGGTGTTCATCAAATTTTGTTTGAGTGATTCGAAGTTTCCCGAATTTAATTCTTCTTGATCATTGAAATTAGTTTTTGCTATGTTTTTCTCTCTTTTATTACATTCTGGTAGAGTATGACCGACTTTGTGACAATATTTACAAATTTTTAAGATCGTTTTATTTGGAGTTGATGTGAATGTGTTATTTGATTTGATTGCTTGTTTTGGAAGGGGATTGAAATTAAATGAACTATATTGCTGAGGAGTGAATGATTGATTGGCTTGAGGCCGTACCAAATTAGTCGTGTTTGATGATGGTTTGAGACTAATTGTATAACATTTATCCGCTAAATGACCATTTTTATGACATATTTGACATTGAATTTTAAATCTATCATTTGTTTTCAAAGACGGTGGATTAAAAGATATATTGTTATAAATCAAATTTCGACTAGAATTTAAATGAGATATTGATGCTTCTTCCTCAATTGCTTTCGTGATTGCATCTTTAATGAAGTACATCGACAGGCTTTTACTATTAGTTTGATGGGATTTTGTAGACCATCTTGAAACGCTCGAAGAGCGGTAGATGCATTCAACCTTTGTATTATATTTGCAGATTCTTTTCCTTCCCTATTTACACAGGCTTCATTCAAATCAGCTAATAATTTTTCTACTCGATTGGCAAATTCTTTCGTAGATTCGTTTCTATTTTGTTTGATAGTGACCAATTCTAATTGAATTTGTTCTAAAGGTCTCGAAATAGCAAACTGGGTAGTTAATTCTTTTTTTAAACCCTTCCAATTTTCGAAATCTTTATATTTCACTATTTCATAGGCTTTTTTACATAATTTTGTTTTTACTAATTCTAAGAAGAATGTTTCTTGTACATCTTTAACACTGTCGATTGTTTTATACATGAAATCAACACAACATAGAAATTTGTGTAAATCGGAAGAAGTACCATCAAATTCTGGCACAAGTTTAATAAATGTTTCAGGATTTAACGACATACTGTTTGTTTCTTTTTTTATTTTTAAATTATTGGGCTTAGTATTAACTTCCTTTACGTTTGTTAAATTGGAATAGATATTAGAACTATTCTTTAAATTGAAATTATAATTTATTTTAACAGTAGAGGAGTCAAAATCTTGTGGGAATACTCGAAAACTCTGTAATTCACGTATATCTAAAAATATATCATCAACCTTTTTCGTTTCTTTATTAATTTCTGGACTTGTAGGCAAAGATTGTGAAACGGTACGTGAACTATCAGGCACAGTATTTAATATATTTTTATTATTACTCACGGTTGGATTTTTATTTTGTGATGTTTTCTTTGCGTCGCTTCGTTCAGATCTTGTCACACTCCTGCTCCTCAATTTTACAAATTCTTCCTTTTCATTATCCTGATCTTCTTGTTTCATCAATAATTCTTAATTTATTACTTTATTTTCTACAATAAGGAAATAAATATTAATTTAATTAGAAAATAATGTTAAATTTACAATATGAAACTAAAATTGGAATACTTTAATTTATTCGGCGCCAGATAAATTAATGTGGTATGTTGATCTGTTTTTCGTTGTTTTAATATGAAACAGCTTTCGTGGAATCGTTGATTCTACGCAAGATTGATGCACACGTGGCGATGATAACCGTTCGAAAAGACCCGTTGAAGCTTTCGTGGACTCGTTGATTCTACGCAAGATTGATGTACACGTGGCGATGATAACCGTTCGAAAAACCCCGTTGAAGCTTTCGTGGCCTCGTTGATTTTTTTTTTTTTTTTTTTGACGATCTTTTAATGGTTTTTGGTTTTACTCGATATGGCGAATAATTCCGCTGATTTTTTTTATTTTTTTTTTTATTTTTTATACGTACGCCAATGTATAAAATTATGAGTAATGGAGGATTTTGTACGTATTTATATGCTGTTCGATATAATATTTGTACTTTTGCACTTTTTGTTTTGTAAGTACTGTATTGTATGTACGCACATGTGTACTTAGTACGATTTGATACAGCTACTATTAGTGTAATAAAAACACCGTCAGTTTACACCTGCTGATTTATTTATTTATTTATTTTTTTTTTTTTTGGTTTAACTTTAGATTAAATCAGTATTCGGATGCATTTATTGCTTAATAATCGAAATAACTAACACACTTTCTTTTGGATACACTTTAACTTTTGTTATACAATACTATTTCTTTTCGCTGTCACCAAATGTTGTATATTACTTATAGTTACCGTGTACTGTGTTTTTATTTCTATGTCATAAAGATGATCTGGTATCTTTTTAAATCAAACGCTCATGTCGAGTTCTGTTACAATACTAAAAATCATATTTTATTATCATATTATAATTTGAATACAATACATGTATACTTTATATTATTATTATTATATCTGAATTTAGGCGATTGTATTAAGGTGAGTTTACAATTCATACAACAGTCAGAGCTTTTGATTAAGGCATCATTCATCACAATCAGGCTACTATTACGTCTTCTATTGAATAAACAATAAAATTTGCAAACTTGCAAAGGCTAACCCCTTTGCTGATTTGCAATTTTTTGCCTGCAAATTATTTGTCGAAATGTATATATAGGCATCATTTATCACTATCGGGCAACGATTACGTCTTCTATTGAATAAACAATAAAATTTGCAAACTTGCAAAGGCTAACCCCTGTGCTGATTTGCAATTTTTTGCCTGCAAATTATTTGTTGAAATGTATATATATTTTAATGCAATATTTATACTGATGGTCAGAGCTTTGGATTAAAGCATCATCACTATCGGGCAACGATTACGTCTTCTATTGAATAAACAATAAAATTTGCAAATTTTCAAAGGCTAACCCCTTTGCTGATTTGCAATTTTTTGCCTTTAAATTATTTGTCGAAATGTATATATATTTTAATGCAATATTTATACTGATGGTCAGAGCTTTTGATTAAGGCATCATTCATCACAATCGGGCAACGATTACGTCTTCGATTCCGTTTGTATTGAATAAACAATAAAGTTTGCAAACTTGCAAAGGCTAACCTTTTTGCTGATTTGCAATTTTTTGCCTGCAAATTATTTGTCGAAATGTATATTTATTTTAATGCAATATTTATACTGATGGTCAGAGCTTTGGATTAAGGCATCATCACTATCGGGCAACGATTACGTCTTCTATTGAATAAACAATAAAATTTGCAAATTTGCAAAGGCTAACCCCTTTGCTGATTTGCAATTTTTTGCCTTTAAATTATTTGTCGAAATGTATATATATTTTAATGCAATATTTATACTGATGGTCAGAGCTTTTGATTAAGGCATCATTCATCACAATCGGGCAACGATTACGTCTTCGATTCCGTTTGTATTGAATAAACAATAAAGTTTGCAAACTTGCAAAGGCTAATCTTTTTGCTGATTTGCAATTTTTTGCCTGCAAATTATTTGTCGAAATGTATATTTATTTTAATGCAATATTTATACTGATGGTCAGAGCTTTTGATTAAGGCATCATTCATCACAATCGGGCCACTTTTACGTTTTCTATTGAATAAACAATAAAATTTGCAAATTTGCAAAGGCTAACCCCTTTGCTGATTTGCAATTTTTTGCCTGCAAATTATTTGTCGAAATGTATATTTATTTTAATGCAATATTTATATTGATGGTCAGAGCTTTTGATTAAGGCATCATTCATCACAATCGGGCCACTATTACGTCTTCTATTGAATAAACAATAAAATTTGCAAACTTGCAAAGGCTAACCCATTTGCTGATTTGCAATTTGCCTGCAAATTATTTGTCGAAATGTATATATATTTTAATGCAGTATTTATACTGTTGGTCAGAGCTTTTGATTAAGGCATCATTCATCACAATCGGGCCACTATTACGTCTTTTATTGAATAAACAATAAAATTTGCAAACTTGCAAAGTCTAACTAACCCCTTTGCTGATTTGTACAGTCTGACATTGGAGCAGTTATTGGAATTATTTACAAATTAGTTAATAATAACATAAAATCTGAATTAAATAAATTCCTTGTTCGCAATTCACATTTTTCTTTTTTAAATTACAACCAAAAGAAGTTCATTTTGTTATAAATAATCACTTGGTTTCACGTAATAAACTTACGATAATATAACTATCAATCATTTAAAATTTAATTTTATCCTTCTAATTAATAAAGAAATACAAATAAACATTTTTTTTTTTTAACTTTTTTTCATATAAAACACAAATTTCAATTTATGTCAAAATCGAACAATTTTTGCTGTCAAAAATGAACTATTCCATAATTTTTATTCACCACGGTTTTGTTTCCGTAATAGTTTCAAGAATATCAATTAATGATTTCTCCATTACGATTACGAAAATTTAAGATACCGAAAATTTTCGCCATAGTTCAAGAATGGCACCCCTGAACATCGATTCTGTACCAAAAAACGTGAGTGCGAGTAAAATAACCGAAAAATATAGTATTGGTTAATGTTAATGTATAGGTGCGCCTGCGCATTTTTATTTAGATAATTTTTTTTTATAATGTATGCGCCTTTTTACCTATTATTGTTGTGTGTTTTCCGATTTTTGTGATCTAAAATTTTTAATTTTGTGTTTTTAAAGAATTTTGTGTTTTTAAAAGTTTTATGATTTTACATATATATAAACATTTTTATTTGTTATTTAATAACCATTTACGTGCTTAAATATATTTTATACGGTTTATTTAAAAATAAAAAGATTTTAAATTTAAAAATGTTCAAAAGTTTTTTCTGTTGGTTCAATGCCTATCATGTTTTCCGATCAAATTAATTAAATAGTACCAACCATCGCCACAAAATGGTTAGACATTTAGTTTATAGCGTAAAAATGATATACCAAAAAATTGATGTTTTAATACAGAATTTTCAGTTCTTATACAAGTAGTTATGTTCTGAAGAAAATTAAACGTGCGTTCATATTAAATGTTGTGTTTGTTTCATTTCGAAATAATATTAAACGAATATTTAATTTTCTTCAGAACATATCTATTTATATAAGAACTCAAAATTCTGTATTAAAACTTCAATTTTATAATGTTATATCATTTTTACGCTATAATTAGATAAATTGAATGTCTAATCATTTTGTGGCGATGGTTGGTACTATGTCCATACTTTGATTTGAAAACATGATCTATAGGCATTGAAACAACAGAAAAACTTTTAAACATTTTTAAATTTAAAATCTTTTTATATTTAAATAAACCGTATAAAATATATTTAAGCACGTAAATGGTTATTAAATAACAAATAAAAATGTTTATTTATATGTAAAATCATAAAACTATTAAAAACACAAAATTCTTTAAAAACACAAAATTAAAAATTTTAGATCACAAAAATCGGAAAAGGTAAACACACAACAATAATAGGTAAAATGGCGCACCTATACGTTTTTTTTAGAAAAAAAAATTATCTAAATAAAAATGCGCAGGCGCACATATAAATTAACATTGACCAATACTATATTTTCCGGTTATTTTACTCGCACTCACGTTTTTGGTACAGAATCAAAACCCTGCTATGATTTGACAAAATAAAATAAACATTATACAGTTCAACGGATAAAATACAAGAAGCAACTACGTTACAAATAAAATACATATTAAAATTACATTTTTTTTTTTAATTTGTTTAATTTTGTATTTTTTTATTTATTTATTTTTTTAAAATTTTTTATTTCTTTTAATTTTTATTTTTAATTTATTTTTATTTTTATTTTTATTATTATTTTTATTTTCATTTACAGTTAGGTGTCTGTAACTCGGTCGATCTCAATAATTTAACTAATATCCTACCTTATCTTTCCAAGTAATGTAAAAACGGGTGGGCCCGGTGCTTTCCGGGATATCCTGCTTAATGCTTGGCCATACATTCTAAATTAATCAATTCAAACATACAATATATTTTTTGGTTTAGTAGTTGCTTGAACATGTGCTTTTCTTCTTAATGCCAAATTTCATATATACCAACTAAATAAATAAAAAGGATTGGAATGCAAATAATGATTTTGTAAGATTAATGGATATATGTTCTACTAGATTTACCCAATCATATTATCTTAAAATTATTATGATCTATCAAGAAGTTTTCTTGGTGTAAGTTTTCCGTAAATTCACTCTCTTAATAGGCACCTCTGAGAACTAACTAGCTCGCTTACAGTTTTTTGTATATTTTATATTGTTATTCTGTAAAAGGGAAAAAATATTGGTGTAGGGTACTTAACTTTTGATGATCAAAGACATCTTTCGGATAGTTACTAGGAATCAGTAACCATTTTTAGAAGATAAAACAAATAAATAACTAGTAACATAGAGCAATACTTATTTTTTACATTGTATATATTTATTTCTATAAATATTGTTACATTAAATCAATTATTTGTCAAATATTACAAACAAAATAATTCAAATAATAAAAATTATTTTATCATAAAAAACTAATACGTTATAAATAAACATTATGTACAATTTTAAAATAAATAAAATTAATTACTAGTTCGATTTTAATGATCGTAACCCATAATACTATTGTTATATTTTTGATATATATATATATATATATATATATATATATATATATATATATATATATATATATATATATATATATATATATATATATATAATTCAAAATGTTTACAAAATATAAGAGAATTAACCCCTCACTGCTGCAATTTCCAAAGTTTTTACATTATGCATGCTTATGCTGTGTGCCTAACACAAATTTACTAACCAAAATTACACTTTTTCGTTATGGTATTAGCCAACAATTTAAAACAAACCAGAAATTTAGATAAAAAAAACTGGATGGAAGGCACACAACATTTTAACATAATACGTATATTTTCATATCTACTTAAATAAGCATAATAATTATTGACAGTTTTCAATTTAACCCTATTATTCTCAAAAATAATTAAGGGAGATATTCTGTTTTAATTTGATATTTTGATTTTTTTCGATAAGTGTGACTTTTTTTATAATAGCCATGTAATAATTGATCACAAGATAAATTTTTAACGAAACTAACTAACTACGAATCGGAGAATATTTACGACAACCTTCTGTTGATATATAAATAAAATATATTTAAATTCTCCCTCTTAATAAACCGGGTGAGTGGGTGTGTCTCATTTCAAAACGTACATCAGTAAATATATTTCAAAAAATACGTGTCCTACGGTTAAAGGTTCGGTTTTGTTTTACAATTTTTAAAATTCCAAAATATTACCTATGATATTACTACTAACGACATCTTGTGATAATTCAAAATTGCTTTTTATATAATTTTAATCGTATGACATGTACTTTTCGAGTAACCGGTAAAATTAATTAAATATGAAATGTATATAAATTTTTTATTATATATTCCATTGTATTTCAGATTTTTTTTTTACTTTTTTCGAAATGGACCTCACCGATTTCTTTTTTTTTAATACTATACGCGTTCCTTTTTTAAAATGAGGGAAAGTCTTTTTGTTATGTTGTGTGACTTTCCTGTTAGTTGGTTTGTTAAGGTTTTGAAAAAGTTTTTATATTTTGTGATTTTGTTTAGATTACGCACTCATAAGGTAATATTACCATTCTTTTTAAAATATCATGGGGCTAATATTTTTATTTCACACCTATTGATGCATATTTCATTATGGATAAACTCATGGTCAAGTTTGAGTAAGTAACATGGGAGAAACGGTTTTCCTAAAATTTAAGAGTTTTTTGCCTAATGGAAGCATAATTTTTAGAGATTGCTGCACTATCCGTTTAGGAACACCATGCAGAACGTGACCAGCGTTCACAGTCATTTTACTCTATAAACGACATCGGGAATTTTCATAAAACCTCTGATTGGGTCCACTGATGGAAGGACCAATTAAGGAACTGAAAGCTACGTAGTAAAGAAAAGATTTAGGTAAATAACGATAGGAGGAAGACTAATTTTCGTGAACAAATTCGCAGATGATATCGTGCTGTCAGCAACTAGTGAGAGATCTGGATAGAGCCCTGGAAGATATGAACTGAATATTTGAAATATTTAAGATTATCATCTAAAAATTAATAGAAACAAAACAAAGGATTACCATCAGGTCAATTACTGACTAACAAAGGTCATTACAGAAGGAAGCGTAAGGCATATAAAGAGCAGAATTGCACAGGTAAAAGCGGTATTCATGAGAAAGAACTACTTTGCTCCAAAGGATTAAGCCAAAAATAAAAAAGAAACTCATTAAAACATTTGTCTGAAGTGTGGCTCTATATGGGTTAGAGGCATGTACAATAAATTTGATAGAAAGAAGACGTCTGGAAGCCTTTGAGATGTGGTGTTGGAGAATAATCCTTAGAACTATTAAGAAAAGAATATGGAGGATGGTGGGCCATGCTCTGAGACACGAAGAGGAGCTACACACCGTAATCTTCGAGAGCTTGATTGAAGGAAAAGGAGGAGCGGGATGATCTAGGACATCACACATGAGCCAACTACAGTTGGACGCAGGAGTCTCGGGATATGAAAAACTGAAGAGAATGACACAAGACCGGGAGGAGTAGAGAAGAAAAGGAACTATGCTGTAAACTAACCCTAGGGTTGAATACTAAAAAAACATAAAAGGTGCCATTAATTATAAATGACCACCAGCCAGATAACGAGAACAACAATAGCTTTCACAATAAAAAATTTATCAGTAGTGACAATTATGACTATGTTCGGAGCAACGCAAATAATGTAACGTTTAAAGAGCAAATCATTTATCTAAGCAGAAGGGTCATAAGAGTCTTCCAGGTCAAATTCAAATAAAACAAAGAATTTATTGTTATGCAATTACCAAAAGAATACAAAAAAACAGCAGCTCCTTGTTTTATGCAATTTTTTAAAAACAATGATTTGATATGACCAATTATACCAAAAATGTTGCAGCATAATTCTGTTATAAGGACTAAAACGAAACAACTTAAAGACGTATCTTGTAAAAGCGTTAGTCCCGCCAACCCCAAAAACAGTAGTCGTATCTGAGTTCTGTTCTTCGGCTGTTTACATCGGTATCTGTTTTTGATCTTCCGGGTGTAACTCGCGATCCTGACACTTCATGTCCTTAAAAATACTACCTTGCGTTTGAAGAAATAACTATTTTCCAGATTAAGAAACAGACAATGGCACTTTATTACATCTAATAACCGCTCTAATTTTCTCGTATAATCTAGATATACCACTATTTTCCTATTAGTCTCGTCAACTATATTCAATTCATAATTTTTTGGAAAATAGCTGGAAATTGGCCTACCCAAATGACATTCTTAGAAATTTATAATGTCCATCAGCAGTAACACAAGCGGTTGTAAATATTGAGTCTGGAGCATTCTTATCGCTACAACATGGTGAAACAATTAGCTCCGAATAAACGTTGAAGTAGATCTTCCATAATCGCTAAAGAAAAAATCGGTCTTTCACCATTTAGCGTTTATTCGTCAATAATCTTCTCATATTCTTTCCTCTCCTGTTTTCTTTTTATTATTATTAGTTTTCCTACATATCCATTCGACCATCTTTGATCGTTCACATTCATCACCGTATTATCGTTTTTTCCAGTCCTTCTCTTTGTTATTTACATTTCAGGATCGCAGTCTACAAAATATGATATTTATATTTCTGGTGGAGGACATTTTTGTGTTCGTGGAGGATGGAGGCAATTTCTTACGAAAGGAGGACTGTCCTCCACAAGGGAGGATGGGTGGCAAGCCTAGTTACATGGGAATGTTGTGAAGATTCATATGTTTGTTTAACAATATAACTAAATATTTATTTTTTATTTACAGGTCACATGTAACAAACTTGAGAATTTTCTACAAGCCAATTGCTGTAGCAGATAGCGACCCTGGACGAATTAACATAAAACTATTGAATTTTTTAAATCTGGTCAAAATTTATATGCACTAGAAATATATCTTCTTTTATTTAATTTTTTTTTATATTTTGTAAGTTTGGTCTATTAGTATGCGGAAATGAATTTAAAGTCAGTGAAATTTATAAGTTCAAAAATGTTTTACAAAAACGCCCAACAGATAAAAAATAACTTTTGATTTTATTAACCTTTCAATTGTATTTGTTAAATACCTTTTGGTCCGCAAATCAACTAATTCATTTGAGAATTGAAACTTATTGGTAGTATTCATTTAGTAGTCATGTTAACAATTAAAAACAATTAAAAACTATAGTTAACAAAACTATTATAAAGTAGTACTTTATAAAGTACTAATGTCCTATTTTATTTATTTTTAGTATAAAAAAGCGTATTTTAAGTAAAAACGTTAATTTATCCGGTTTGTTTAAAACTACAAACCGGACAAACAATTTACAAAGTTGCATTTTTATTAAAGGCTAGTTTATTGTCTAATACGACACGTTTGTATAAGAAAAAAGTAAAAGTAAAAAAGTAAACAAATTATTTGTCCACCTTATGTTCTCGATGGTATATCAAACATCTCAACAAACATAACTGCTTCTTGTACATTACAAGTTTATTGAACAATTTAAACGAAAGTTTTACTTTTCAGCTTTCATAGTAACAATCCGAAATGCAGTGAAATATAACCAAGATATGCCGCCTAAGATACAATTTTCAAGGAGGCCTTAGTTACAAAAGATAAGAAGCTTCAGATAGAATTCGTCGATCGTTACGATGACGAATATAAAATCTGCATTGTGAAAGACACAGAAGTTGCACAATATTTTCGATTCGTTTAATTTAAATATGACTCAAAACCAGCTAATCATTACGTTAATACTGCTACTAGAAAAGTAATCATTAAGATGTTATAGTTATTTTATTATTTGGTCTTAAATTTAAATTTTATAAAAGTTTTGAAAAAAAATTCTATATTTATTCGAATTAGTGGGAAATGACTTATATACTTTGTAAAAAAAAAAGTTAAATTCAATAAAAGAAAAACTGGCTAACCACATTGCACCAGCAAAAAACAAGAGTTACGAAAGGTGCCAATTTCATAGAATCAAACATCAACTAAACGAATCAAGATTTCCTACATAAATTAAGAACACAAGTGAAAAAATGTTCCAAACCAAATGCAGTGGATGAGTTTGTAATTGACAAAATTGATCTGGGTATTAATTAGGATGCAACACGTCTAAAACTATGGGTAGAGGACGAGTTATCATTAGAAAAGCTAAGAAAATTTCAGCTGAAGAAGCCAACAAATAAATTGCAGAACTAAATAGTAATGCAAATGCACCATTAGATAGTGCGTGTGTGAATGCAATTATAAAAATTGGCTGTAAACGGTGTGGAAACAATCATGGAGTAAGCAGCTGTCCATCATTTGACAATAGTGTCGTACAATAGGTAATTTTGAAGTGATGTGTCGCAAGAAAGTCAAACAAGTGTTGAAATACAATGTGCCGAAAAGTCATACAAGAAAGTAACGTAAAAAATGAAAAATCAAAGTTAAAAAAAGTATATACGGTTTCGGAGTCCAGTGACGATTCAAGCAACGATGTAAGTAAAAGTGAATCGAGTAGCGATGAGGACCAGCACAAATTTGTCGGTTCAATAAAAACAAAACGAGTGAATGTGGTATCACACGACAAATGGTGCGGAACGATCGAGATCGGCGGCAGTCAACTGAACTTAAAACTGGATACACGTGCTGAATGCAATATATTATCACCTAAAATAGCAAAACAGTTAAAAATAGTAATCGAAAAATCATTGACCAAACGGTTAATCGCTTACAACAACGAAACAATAAAAGTGATTGGTGAATCAAAAGTTTGGTAAAAAAAAGAGTGCTTGGTAAACCATACATACAATAATAATACACGTGGTGTCTTTTTGAATATCTGTCCAAGACTACCTCTTTATTTGTTTACAGTGTTCACATGGCATTACAATACAATTCTATAACTACAACCATGTGACAACCGATAAACTGATTTTTTTTTTTATAAGTATTGATCAGCCAGAGGACTCAAAGCCCCTTGCAGGCTAATTACTTCAATACTTTTTTTCATTCCCACAAATTCATTTAACCCAATCACACAAGTACAGTATATCACTTGCGCATTGCATAGTCACTCTGAAATTTCGGATACAGCTGTAGCCTTGAAGCATTTTCGCATAAGCAAACGGTGCTACGTACCATATTACATTTATAAAACTACTGATCAATTAATTTAGAACCGAAACATTATCTTTGCATGATAATACTATCCTTGTAAGGGCTAAATGCAGAATTGTAAACAAAACAATTTAACGTGACTACTTTAAAAAAAATCACAAAATGTCTAAAACCTTTTCACGTGTCAATCGAAAGTCACAAAAAAATACGTGTCCACTCACTTTGAACAAGAAACACTAAAAACATTAAAAAAAATTGAAATCGATGAGAATCTTAATCTGCTGAAAGAAAATGGAATTAATCATATATATTCAGATCTTATCTGACAGATAAACAATATTAATATTTATTTTGTATAATTTATCTTTTAAATAATATAATGCGGCCATAAATGTCCAAGTCCAGACTAAAAAGTGTCTTCCAACTATAAATGCTATAAAAATGTGTTCCTTTTGAAATTTGGGTGCGACATTATGGCACACATTTAAACAATTACATATATAATTTACATATAAATATAATATATAAACTGACATTTTTCTGAGATGAGTGTAACAACAAACACACTTATATTTATTAAAAAGCAAAAAATAATAATTTAAAAAAACGGTTTTTGATATGAAACAGAAAAACAATATTTTCTTAAGTAATAATAGAAAGAAAAATCAAATCATTAAAGCATTTTTTTTATTTTTTTTAATATAAAACACCAAAAATAGTTATTATCGACTAAACATTTTTTCAGCTTTTCCTCCTCTTACTAAACGGTGCCTTTTACGACTTTCAATGGTTTGGCTTAATCCTAAAGTAGTAGTAGTAGGAATGTATTCTTCCTGGAAACGAACATACAACAAAAAAAAATTATGCAGGGAAACAAAAATTAAATCTTAACATTGTAAAGAAAATTTATATTTTAATCTAAAAAAATTATTTAGTTAAATTATTAATAATTAAAAGATATTAAATTAAAATTATACTGAAAGATACCATTATATGACAGAAAACTAAAATGATTTATAAAATGGCGGTGAATTTATATGGTGTACCAGTTTTGTTTATTATAAAAAAAATTAAAATTAACGCTTCTAGTATAGGATTGGTTTACAATTTTTTTTTCTTGATTTTTGTAGTCGGATCTCACGACGAAGATACAGTTCCAGAAAAAAAACCCTAAGCCAACCGATCAGGAGATCATCAAGTTTATTCTGAGCAATGGATTAATAGCTAATCATATACACATATATATATAATTATATATATATATATATATATATATATATATATATATATATATATATATATATATATATATATATATATATATATATATATATATATATATAAATATATATATATATATATATAAATATATATATATATATATATATATATATATATATATATATATATATATAAATATATATATATATATATATATATATATATATATATATATATATATATATATATATATATATATAAATATATATATATATATAAATATATATATATATATATATATATATATATATATATATATATATATATATATATATATATATATATATATATATATATATATATATATATATATATATATATATATATAGTTAACAACGGTACATAGAACTCATCGAACTCGAATAAGCAATTCCATATAAATCGCACACTCAGCTGTGTGACATTATAAAATATTTCACGTTAAAAAAAAAACAACAATACATCGAACTCATAAGCTGTTCTATACAAACTGTACGATCAGCAGTATGATACCACAATATGATTTTGAGTATATAAACCACGTTTACTGTATAAACGAGGTTCATTATAATTAACAAACTTGTAATTATACAGTTATATAAATAAAGTTGTACGTTTAATTACCTGTGTAAATCTTTTATTGGTACTTTCGTTCCACATACCGCAGGACATTATAAATAAATATCGTTACGGCCATACCAAACCAATAACTATATATAAATATATATATATATATATATATATATATATATATATATATATATATATATATATATATATATATATATATATATATATATATATATATATATATATATATATATATATATATATAAATATATATATATAGTTTTGTTTAATTTTGTTATTTGGTTTATCTTTATGAATTGACTGTATAAATGTAATATTATAAGTGCTCACCATCAGATGGTGCTATTGTTGTAGGAATGAAAAATAGTCAGTCGTTGTAAGGTACTCATGAACAGTGTTACCATTGTGACGTTATATCGTCATTTTGACGTTTTGAGTTTAAGAATCCGATGGGACGTTTTCTTACTACCCGTAGTACAAAAAATTACGTTAAAAATATTTTATATATTAATTCCAAATAACTTGTTTGTAGGGCATATATTACATACGACTACTACCAACAACATAGAAAATACTCTACTACGTTTTTCATATTATATAACTGCGAATCAAGTTCTACTCTTTTATTTATTCTTCAATTTTATTTAATTTTTAGTTCAGTGATTCAGTTTACAGTTATGACCAAATATTAAAATAAGTTAAGACCAAATATTAAATTAATTTGGACCAAATACAATTAAAATTTGAACTTATTTATTTATTATAAACGTTTTTAGTGTTATTTAATTTTGATATATAAATTGATATAAATGTTACCTATCAATTAAGCGACATTTTCTAACAATTTGTAAGTCTAAATTTTAGTATTGTTTCGAATCATTCGATTATGATTAATAATCCCGTTCGTTTTTTTGCAGCAAAAACTGGGGAGAAATCAGTCGCTTCTGTTTCGGCTAGTACTCAAGATTTAAATACCAGTGTCAACAACCGTGCGGAAATACCATTAAGTAATATTCCTGTCGAACACAAATCAAAACTTAAACGATATTTTACAGAACTTTGTAAGTTACATTCAAATGTTACATTGAATTATTTGTTTTGTTGTGTTTTTATTAATCTTATTTTTATTTCAGCCAAAATTGGGGAGACATCAGAATCGGGTTTTACCCAAACGCTTGGTACGCACAAGCAAGACAAATGGGTTAAAGATAAGCTAGATGAATTAAATTCTCTTCATATTGAAGAAGAGCTTAGCTCAAAACATGTTGATAAACAAATGGTAAAATTTTATTTTCGTGTATATTGCATAAATTATATGGTGATAATTTTTTAAATGTATAGGTTAATAAAAATAAAAGGAACCGCATATTTTGTGATAATTGGAGAAAGGATCCATTACTAGAAAATTGGGTTAAAGCAAATTTGTCTTCCAAAAGAAATATATATCCAGTTACATGCAGCGTTTGCAACATAAAATTAAAAATTAAATCTGGTAAGTCAGACTTAATAGCACATGCAAAATCAAACGGTCACATGACAAATCAAGTGTAATTTTGATGCAACCAACGATATCTAGCAAATTTCAAGACTGCACGAAATTTAAGGACCAAGTTATGAAAGCTGAATTGCAAATTGCAGCGCTTACTGCGGAACATAATTTGTCATTTAATTTGTCGGATCATTTATCCCCAATGATCAAAAATGCTTGCAAGGACTCAAAGATTGCGGAAAATATAAGCTGCGGCAGAACTAAAACTACTTGCTTAGTAAAAAACGTACTTGGGGATCAACAATATGAAAACTTATGCGCTTTACTTAGAGAATATAAGTTTTCACTTTGTATCAATGAATCGACGGATGTCTCAACTACAAAAATATCGAGTTTAGTAGTTCGACTTAGTAAGCATTTTCAGGTACATAATTATTTTTTTAATTTAATCGAAGTAGTTGAGACAGTTGCTGTCATTATACTTTGTATAATGAAATTGTTGAAGTTTTTAAAAAAGATAATATTAATTATAAAATTAATTTAATTGGTTTTGCCGCTGATGGCGCAAATAACATGACGGGAAAAAAACACTCGGTGGCTACTCTTTTAAAAAAAGATTGTAACAATTTAGTGGTCATGAAATGTATTTGCCATTCATTTGCATTATGTTCTTCATACGCATGCTTGAAACTTCCATCGGCAATAGAAAGTATGGCTCGAGATATTTATAGCTACGTTCAGAATAGTTCGAAACGATCCGTACACTTAAAAGAAATTATTATGTTGTTGGATGATAAACCAAGGAAGCTTTTACACCCTAGCCAAACTCGGTGGTTATCTCTAGAAAGTGTTGTGAACCGCGTGCTTACCTTATACGAACCTTTAAAAATATATTTCGGATTTGCAATTCAAAACGATAACATTGAAAGCGCGAACTCAATTCTAAACAAATTAAAAAATCCAGTAAATGAGTTATATTTAAAATTTTTAAAATATGTTTTACCGAAAGTAAACGAATTAAATAAGCTCTTCCAGAGTGAAAGTCCGCGGATTCACAATATGTACGAAGAAATCACACGTCTAGTAAGGACAATTTTTGACAATTTCTTAAAACCGCAATATATTAAATCAAAAGAAATTGAACAAATTGATTTTAAACGTCCTCATAATATTATTGAAAACGACAAGCTTTACTTAGGAGTAGATGTTCAAAAGTTTATTTTAACATCCAATATTAATTCGAATGAAATCAACATATTTAAAAATCATTGCATTTTATTTTATATCGAATTATGTGAACAAATTATGAAACGCTTTGATTTTAAAAATACCATACTAAAAGAAATTGTTTTGATTAATCCTCAGAAAATAATACGGAAAGAAATAAATTCACTTTACGAGTTATTTGTAAAATTTGATTCAGAATTTCGAGAAATAAGAAATTTAAATTTTAAAGATTTATTTGGAAATTCACCAGACATAATTAATTTGCAAATATTCTGGAAAACTATTGGTTTAATTACTCGCGAGGATAATTCGATAGCTTTTCCACTTATAGGAAAATTTATTTTCGAATTGTTAAGCTTGCCTAATTCATCAGCAAACGTTGAACGTGTGGCGTTGGGTCGTTGTCGTTACGTAGTATTGGTGGTTTGTTTTGTACCACGCGCGGCTTATTGGGCAAACGTACGCATGAACGAGGTTTGAGAATTTAAAAAAAAAGGAAAACAAAATAATCAAAAATTGCACGTAGGCATTAAGAAAAAAGTAGAGTAGTCGAGAAGGCATGTAAGCGGTAGCACGCTAATCGTTGTTGGAAAAATATATATAATAAAAAGTCTCTGTGTAAAATTGTAACAGATAAATAAGCAAATTATAAAAACATTTTTATATGAAATAAAAGTAAAACCCGTATAAGAGCGGTAGAGTTTTAATTATAATTGATTCATTTAATAACATTGTGTTTTGTCGCGTAAAAGTGGTGGCACGCCATTCGTGAGTAGAGAACGCATACTCAACATTATCGGGAGCGGAAATTATCCACCTGTTGTCGGCTTGGGGATTGTAGAGACCACAACCCAGCCGGATCCCTAACAAACGGACATTTTACTAGATAAACCTAAACAAAACAAAATCACGGAATCGATTAAGTGTTGATTCACTGAAAGGCATATTATTACAATAGACTATTTGAAAACAAATGGTTATTCTTGTTTTAACCTACAAATAAACAGTGAATTAATCAAAAAATTTGAGTCCAAAGAATTATATAACAACCAACAAAAGGATCAAGACTGAACGATTTTTTATATTAAATTTTTTAATTTTAAAACAAATTTTTGAATAAAATTTATATTGTAATTATTAACAGTGATAATAGTTATATTGCTAATATGATTTATTTTTAATTTTTTATACTATACATTTATGTACAAAATGAAATATGTAAATATGTTTTATTATTTAGAAATAACATTTGTTCTATCATAAACTGCTGTTTTCTTTCGAACACTGGATTGTTTTTAGGGCTTTCAATAAATGACGTTTTTGACGTTTTTATTCCTTGAATAATTACGTTTCCGTTTTATTTTTTCTGGCAACACTGCTCATGAAGAGTAGTTCATAATATAATATAATATAATTTGATGGTAAAATAAATAATGTAAACGCATGTGTTTTAGTTTTGATTATTCCTCATTCTGTATATTTAATGATATTTCTACAAATTTTGGGGGCTCAACCAGGATGGTAAAAGCAATCGGAATGTTTTTAATTAAAATATGGATGGAACATTGAGACATTTAATTACAAAAGAATAAAAAAAAATTACGACTATGATGGACGTCATTTTGAAAATGAGTGAAATCTAAAACAACGAAAATTATAAAACAAAAAGTGAAAGCAAAGAGCATGATTTCTAAAAATTAATGAAATTGAATCATATATACATACATAAATAAAATAAAATCAATGTGGATGTACGCAAAATAGTTTAGTACATTTGGTGTGCAATAAAAACAAAAAGATTTAAAGTAAAGGAAACGGCGAGAACAATTTTTTTGAAATTTTACGACCATCGGGGAAAAATAGAATATAATTGGAGAGTTTCCAAAGTTGAGGAACCAGTGGATAGAAAATATACGTAGCGAAGACACAAATCAAATTATAGCAGCTTTGTGTTTATACCAGGGATTCGAAAATTGGCAGCCAACATTATCGCCGAACAATCAGCTTATGTTATTTTTAAATAAGTGTTTGGTAATTTCAAGGATTTGTTTTGTTCCAAAATATTTATGTTGAATTAAGTTGAAGTTTAGTAAATTCAAGTGGTGAGTTGTTTTTTAAAGTAAAGTGTCACTCTGGGTTTCAAAGCGTCTGTCAATTATTATAATTGTCAGGTGTAATTTAATAAAAGGTTTGAAGTTGGAAGTTTTGTTTGAGAAAGTATTTCGGATAATTTAGAAAGTATTTATTTTGGGATAAACAAGTTGAAATTTAAAGTTATATAAACTCAGTTTGATAATTGTGTTCAGGATTTTGTTCAAATCGAAAGCTAAAGCTTGTCATTATTTGGGGGTTCGAAGACCGAACTACAAGAAAGATTGTTAGAGGCTTTAAATTTAAGTGACGAAAATGAACATGTAAGTTCTTCTGAAGATACCGATGGCTGAACTACAGCTAGTACGACTGGAAGTAAAGTGCATCGTTGGAAAATAACAATGTTTACGTTCAAAGAGTCTTTAAATACATTTAATGGAGATGACGATTACCCGATTCATAAATTTATTTTGGATTTCGAAGAAATGGCAGAAATTATGGGATGGTCAGCCTTAGAAAAGTTTATTTACGGTAAAAGATTAATGCGAGGTACAGCGAAACTTTTGTTAAGAACAGCGAGTAGTATCAAAAGTTGGGATGAATTAAAATCTAAGTTAACGGAAGAATTTGGAAAAGTTATTAGTCCGATTCAAATTCATCGACTGTTAGAAAATCGAAAAATGAAACCTACCGAAAGTTTTCACATTACATTTTAATTATGAAAGAAATAGCAGCGAAAATAGAATTGAAAGACAGCGGCCTAATTATGGTTAATGGAGTAGTTGATGAACCATCAAATAAGGCCTGCTTATATGCATCCAAAACTATAAAACAACTTAAGGAAAATTATGAAACATATGAAAAAATAAAGTCGGAGATAAAGAATTATTACAAATTTAAGTCCGAACAATTCAGTTCATCGAGTAAAACCGATAATGCACAACGATGTAATTCCAATCAAAAAGATAAGGTAAACCGTCGAAATTGCGGTAAATGCGGGATGACAAATCCTACTACAAATTTTTGTCGTTCTAAAGCTCCAAAATGTTTTTTTTGCAACTAGTTAAGGCTCCAAACTGCCCAGCAAAAATTAAAAGTGAAAATAAAGGCAATGAAAAAGATTCAAAAAAATTAAATGTTTGCGTATCTGATTACAAAAGTTTAAATAAAGAAGTTGAAATAGCCGGAACGAAATTGATTGGATTAGTTGACACTGGAAGTTCTAAGAATCTGATGACTATCACATATTATATAAAAGTTAGCTCTCCAAAGTTAATTGATGATAAAATTGATCGTAAAGAAAATAGGAGACAACCAAGTAAAAACGTATGGATATTTTGTAGAGGATGTTCAAATATATAATTTAAAAATTAATTTAAAAATATACGTTATGGCCGATAAGGATTTGCCTATTGATTTTATAATTGGAACTGATTTGTTAAATCAAGGGATAGTGACAATTAAGGATGAACAAATGACCATGGCGGCTAAGGAAGAACATAGTATTTTGAACATAAGCTACGAACAGGCAAAGGTTGATTTATATAACATAACCGATAAAAGTCTACGAGAAAAAGTAAAATTTTTGGTAAATAATTATTCTCCCAAATCAATGAAAAGTACTCAGATAAAAACTAAAATAATTCTTAAGGATGAGACTCCTATCTATACTAGCCCACGAAGACTCGCAATACAAGAACAAAAAGAGGCTGAAAGTATTATTGATAATTGGTTGCAAACAGGAATCATTAGACCAAGTAATTCCGAATTCGCTAGTCCAATAGTATTAGTTCGTAAAAAGGATAGTTCATCAAGGTTATGTATAGACTACCGTAAAATAAACAAAGTTACAGTAAGAGATAGATATCCCTTGCCTCTAATTATATAAACTTCAGGGTAAGAAAATCTTTAGTACTATAGATCTGAGAAATGGTTTCTTCCATGTACCAGTAAAGTAGGACAGTTAAAAGTATACTGCATTAGTTTCATTCAAAGATCAAAATGAATTCGAAAAAACACCATTTGGCCTAAGCAAAAGTCCGTCAATATTTCAACGTTTTATTAATAGCATATTTAGAGAGGAGATTGCTGAAGAAATTGTTCTGACTTATTTGGACGATCTGATTATTCCAGGGGAAAAGGAAGAGGAAGCGTTAAAGAATTTAGATAGTTTTAGAAACGGCAGCAGAGTATGGATTAGACATAAATTGGAAGAAATGTCAATTCTTACAAAGAAAAATTGAATATTTGGGATACAAAATCCAAGATAATAAAGTGAGCCCAAGTGAACGGAAAACTGAAGCTATAAGAAGATTCCCAATACCAAAAAGTCTGAAAGAAGTCCAACAGTTCCTGGATTTGATAAGATATTTTTGTCAATTTATAGAAAATTACTCATTTAAAGCAAAATTGTTAACGAAATTATTAAAGAAAAATGAGGGAATTATTTCCGAACGGAAGAAGATAATGCATTTAATGATTTAAAAATCGCAAGTAAACCAGTTTTACTGATATTTAACCCGAATTTAGAAACCGAACTACATACTGATGCCTCCAAAAACTTCTGATGCTGCCAAGGAAAATGCAAGCTGGTATAATCAAGTCTAACCATGAAATAGGACAATTTAGTGGCAAGAAAATAGAAGAACTAATAAAAAGAGAGTTCTGGTTCAAGAATATGAAAACCAAAATTCAAAAATATATAGAAAACTGTGTTCAATGCATTCTGGCAAGTCGGAAAAGTGGAAAACGGGAGGGGTTCTTAAATGTGATCGATAAGAGTGAAAAGCCGCTCGAAACATTTCACGTCGACCATTTAGGCCCACTACCCTCAACATCGAAAAATTATAAATACGTATTTGCGGTAATCGATGGATTTACTAAATTTGTCTGGTTATTTTCAAAAAAACCGTCACCAGCACTGAAACTGTCGATAAATTGAAAATTATTCAATCAGTGTTTGGAAATCCACGGGAAATAATATCAGATAGAAGAACTGCGTTAACAGCTGAAGAATTTAAGGCTTATTGTGAGGAAGAAAATTCAAATCAAACTCGCCAACCGGTGAAATACCAGAGAATATACCATTCCGAACCACGGCGAAAACCCAGATGTCGAAGTCTATCAAAATCAACTAAACGAGCACGACGCTCCATACGATCAGACTCTGATAGAGTATACGGACTCCATGGACAACCCGACATTAGCGGACTATATTGACGATAGTAAAAATGACATTGAAGAGATACAAATAGAACAACTGAACGATGTCCATTTTTTAGATTAAGGGGCTCTTCGCTGCTTTTTTTTGAGCATGTTTCGAGGAGCGGTAAAACTTTCAAATTTCTTATAGATACCGGTTCTAACAAGAACTACGTTCAAGCTAAATACAATTCAAAATCAAAAACCTTTTTTAGCAAATTCTGTAGCGAGTAGCCTAAAAATTACCCACCATACTCTTATAGACCTCTTCGGAGCAAAAAGAAAACTAAAATTCTTTATTTTACCGAAACTTAACTCATTCGACGGTATTATAGGAAACGATAGTCTAAAACAACTACAAGCCACAATATACATTAAAGACGGTTTTTTGACAATGTATCCTAATATAAAAATCTCTTTGAAACAACATATTTCTGACTCAGTCAACAACATAGATATCAGTGATTTCCAGCTCAAACCCGAATTAAAAGAAAAACTAAATGAAAAAATTTCCAAATTTCCAAACGTCTTCTCCGATCCCGAATAACGGTTAACTTACACTACAGTACTACGAGGAGAAATACGTATATTTGATACTGAACCTGTATATTCCAGACCATATCCTTATCCAATGTGTTTAAAAGAAGAAGTTGAGAGTCAAATACAACAATTACTCGTTGATATCACTAACACTTTTTGCCATTGGCACTTGGCGAAACACACTAAATATCATTTTTAATAAAAACACTTGTTTTATATTTCGCAAACACAAAATTTTATTTTATTAAATAAAACTCAATTAATTTCGACTTGTTAAGTCATCATCAGGAGTTAAAATACTAAAGGTTACATACAAAAATCATGGTAAAAAAAAAAAAAAAAAAAAAAAAAAAAACACCTATGTGTAATAAAAAAGATGATTATTATGGAAACGGAAAGCCCTAAAAAAAGAAAAGGAGGTAAACAAATTATTAAATTTATTATTTGAAAATAAGCCCACACCGCTTATTTTATTTAAAGGGGGAACTGACCTAAAATAGAAAATTAATATAAACAGGTGGTCCAGGTAGAATTGAACAAAGCGACGGTCAAATTTGTTTTTACTTTTTTCCCTTTTACTAAATTTATGTCGGACGGTTATGAAATAAAGCGGGATCTGAGAGTGGGGAAAATCGAATTTCTCTTTGTTCGTTAAGGATATTTTGATTGAAAAATATTGCTTTCCGAATTTCATAGGATTCTAGAGTATCTAACCGCTTACCCTTCCCTTGAATATGTAGAACATCTAAGCTATTTATTGAAGAAGAATGATTTTCTAGAACTAAATGATTATGAAATGACGACTCTTTCAACCCTGACAAATGTTCGTTTACTCTAATTTTGAATTTACGCCCTGTTTGTCCTATATAGCTGAAGCTACAGTCATTACAACTAATCCTATAGACACCTGACTTTGAAAGTAAATCTGTTTTTGGAATATTATTAAAAATAAGTTTTTTAATAGTGTTTCTATTGTAAAATGCAAAATTAATATCACTAAATTGAGAAACAATGTTACTTAATCTCTGGCTAGTTTTCCCTATATACTCAAGCCGACGCCAATTTTTGGAAGTTGTATTTTCTACGGGGTAGATGCTTTTAAGCGATTTCTTTTTAAGTTTTTTTGTTAATAACTTAGATATGGTTTTAACTGGATATCCGTTGTTAGTTGCTATTTTCATGATGGTATTAAGTTCTTTATTGTAATTAGTGTTAGTCATTGGAACATTAATTAGTCTTTCAATAAAAGAGTGAAAGGCTGACATTTTAATGTTATAAGGATGGTTTGATGAATTAGGAATAATGGCGTCCGTATAGGTAGGTTTACGATAGATACTAAAATCTAAAGAAGAATTAATTCGAGTTAAAGTTATATCTAAAAAATTGATTGAGTTGTTCTTCTCAACTTCTAGCGTAAAATCTATGGTGGGAAATTGAGAATTTAACCAAATGAGAAAAGAATTCAATAATCTATCAGTTCCATTCCAAAGGCATAAAACATCATCCACATATCTATGCCAAAAAATTATATGCCGGAAATGTGGATTCGAAGATGAAAGAATTTTCCTCTCGAAAAAATTCATGAAAATCTCGGCTTGCAAAGGTGATAAGGGTGAGCCCATGGGTAAACCGTCTGAGAATTTATAGAATTTGTCGTTTGAACAAAAATAATTTTGTTTCGATACAAGTATCGAAAATACAGATTAAAAAAGGTATGAAAGATTACTTTTCTTCCCCTTCTTCCTTTTCTTCTAAATTTACCTTAAATACCATTAAATCCATAAAGAAAAAGTTAAATGATTCTAACCTTATAGCTTGTAAGGCCGATAAAGGTAATACGATTACTATTATCTCGAATGCTGACTATACTAGTAAAATCTATGATTTTATTACAGTTAGTAAAGCGGTTGAGCTTAAAAAAGATCCTACATCTTCTTTTAAACTATCGGTCAGTAAATGCATTAATAAATGTAATAACATCTTTGGTAATTTTGGTTGGAAATATTCAGTTATGAATCCATCAGCTCCTATTCTTTATGGACTCCCTAAAATTCATAAAGAGGATATACCAATAAGACCGATAGTTTCGTATTGTAATGCTCCTGCTTATAAGCTGTGTGGGGGTTTCATTAACTTTTTCAATCAATATACTAATTTTAATTCTGAATTTTCGGTCAAAAACTCTGTTCAATTAATTGACCGAATCAAAAATATAAACCTTCCCTTACATTCAAAATTAATTTCGTTTGATGTAGTCAGCCTGTTTACTTCCATTCCAATCAATGTTTTAACCAAAGTTGTTTATAACCATATTGACCACGATGTTTTAGATATCTCTATTCGTGAGGAATTGAAGTGTATTTTCGATACTTGTATCGAACAAAATTATTTTTGTTCAAACGACAAATTCTATAAATTCTCAGACGGTTTACCCATGGGCTCACCCTTATCACCTTTGCTAGCCGAGATTTTCATGAATTTTTTCGAGAGGAAAATTCTTTCATCTTCGAATCCACATTTCCGGCATATAATTTTTTGGCATAGATATGTGGATGATGTTTTATTCCTTTGGAATGGAACTGATAGATTATTGAATTCTTTTCTCATTTGGATAAATTCTCAATTTCCCACCATAGATTTTACGCTAGAAGTTGAGAAGAACAACTCAATCAATTTTTTAGATATAACTTTAACTCGAATTAATTCTTCTTTAGATTTTAGTATCTATCGTAAACCTACCTATACGGACGCCATTATTCCTAATTCATCAAACCATCCTTATAACATTAAAATGTCAGCCTTTCACTCTTTTATTGAAAGACTAATTAATGTTCCAATGACTAACACTAATTACAATAAAGAACTTAATACCATCATGAAAATAGCAACTAACAACGGATATCCAGTTAAAACCATATCTAAGTTATTAACAAAAAAACTTAAAAAGAAATCGCTTAAAAGCATCTACCCCGTAGAAAATACAACTTCCAAAAATTGGCGTCGGCTTGAGTATATAGGGAAAACTAGCCAGAGATTAAGTAACATTGTTTCTCAATTTAGTGATATTAATTTTGCATTTTACAATAGAAACACTATTAAAAAACTTATTTTTAATAATATTCCAAAAACAGATTTACTTTCAAAGTCAGGTGTCTATAGGATTAGTTGTAATGACTGTAGCTTCAGCTATATAGGACAAACAGGGCGTAAATTCAAAATTAGAGTAAATGAACATTTGTCAGGGTTGAAAGAGTCGTCATTTCATAATCATTTAGTTCTAGAAAATCATTCTTCTTCAATAAATAGCTTAGATGTTCTACATATTCAAGGGAAGGGTAAGCGGTTAGATACTCTAGAATCCTATGAAATTCGGAAAGCAATATTTTTCAATCAAAATATCCTTAACGAACAAAGAGAAATTCGATTTTCCCCACTCTCAGATCCCGCTTTATTTCATAACCGTCCGACATAAATTTAGTAAAAGGGAAAAAAGTAAAAACAAATTTGACCGTCGCTTTGTTCAATTCTACCTGGACCACCTGTTTATATTAATTTTCTATTTTAGGTCAGTTCCCCCTTTAAATAAAATAAGCGGTGTGGGCTTATTTTCAAATAATAAATTTAATAATTTGTTTACCTCCTTTTCTTTTTTTAGGGCTTTCCGTTTCCATAATAATCATCTTTTTTATTACACATAGGTGTTTTTTTTTTTTTTTTTTTTTTTTTTTTTACCATGATTTTTGTATGTAACCTTTAGTATTTTAACTCCTGATGATGACTTAACAAGTCGAAATTAATTGAGTTTTATTTAATAAAATAAAATTTTGTGTTTGCGAAATATAAAACAAGTGTTTTTATTAAAAATGATTACTCGTTGATGGAATAATCAAGCCATCCAAATTACCGTACAATGCTTCAGTGTGGATTGTACCAAAGAAAGAGGATGCGTCAAAAAAGAAGAAATATCGACTGGTAATTAACTATCGAAAATTAAACACAGTCACCGTCCCAGATAGGTATCCTATACCGGAAGTTAATGAGATTTTAACCAATCTCGGCCAAAATAAGTTTTTCACTATATTGGATCTCAAAAGTGGTTTCCACCAGATCTCTTTAAAGGAATCTGACAGAAAAAACGGCATTCTTTGTGAACCACAGAAAGTACGAATTTACGAAACTTCCGTTTGGCCCAAAAATGTACCGTCAATATTCCAACGTACGCTATTTGATATTATCTTCGGACATTGACGACATAATTATCTTCAGAAGAAACAAAGTGGAACATCTTGAGAATCTTGAAAAAATATTTGATACGTTAGAACAGGCTAACATGAAAGTCCAATTGGACAAATGCGAAGTTTTCCAAGACCAGGTGGAATTTTTGGGATTCATAATATCTAAAGATGGGATAAAAACAAACCCTAGAAAAGTAAAAGCCATAACTGCATTCCCCACACCGTAAACAGTTAAGGAATTACGTTCATTCCTAGGAATGGCAGGCTTTTATAGTCGATTTATATAAGACTACGCGAAACTTGCAAAGCCGCTGACTTCGCTTCTGAGAGGGGAAGATGGACATGTGTCCAAATCTCTCTCAAAAACAAAAATCGTCAACCTTAAAGACAACGAGCTCATGGCCTTTAACAAAATTAAGAACTCTCTCATTTCGAACGATGTAATGCTGATATTTCCAAATTTTCAAAAAGAATTCGAACTAACTACTGATACTGAAAATAAACCCATAATATTTCTTTCCAGAACTCTGAATAAAACAGAGGAAAGCTACGCAGCGAATGAGAAAGAAATATAAGCTATTATTTGGGCATTATCAGCCTTAAGAAATTTCCTATACGACTCTAGAAAAATCAGCATATTCACTGATCACCAACCACTCACTTACGTTTTGAATGACAAAAATACTAACTCAAAAATGAAGCGAAGGAAGGCCATATTAGAAGAATACAACTACGAGCTAAAATACAAGCCAGGAAAAGCCAACGTAGTTGCTGATGCATTATCTAGAATACCCATATCATAAGAGATAAATGCTACATCAGATACTCAGCATAGCGGCGACAGCTCATCACACCATCTCATTCCCACTATTGATGTTCCAGTCAACGTCTTCAGAAACCAGCTTATCTTAAACATCGATATAGAAACTTCCTATCAAATCGTCCAACCATTTCCAAATTATACGAGACATATTTTCACTTAACCTCAATTTATGAAAACAGACATCATAAACATATTGAAACGTTACTTTAATCCTAACGTAATAAATGGACTAAACACTATAGAACCTATACTGGGAAAAATACAAGAAATATTCCATTCCCACTTTTGTAATTACAAAATCCGGTTCACAAGGAAATTAGTATAGGATGCTGCCAATGAGCAATAACAGGAAGTTAAAATATTACTTGTTCATCGTCGCGCACACCGCAATGCGCAAGAAAACAAAGAACAACTAATGGAGAAGTACTATTTCCCGAGAATGAAGAGAAGAATTGATTTTTTTGTTAAAAGAAGCAATACCCACTAACTGTCGGTTGCTCGTTTACTTTTTGTTGTAATAAATAATAAAGTACTAAAAAAATTAAAAAAAAAAAAATTACATGTAAAACAAATAAATACGACAAACATCCTAACAAACTCTTTCTCACTCCTACATGTATTCTTCAGTATCCAGGACATACGTTACATATAGATATTTATTCTACTGAGAACAAGTTAGTACTAACTTGTATAGACAAATTAACGAAGTTCGCTTGCTGCAAATTAATCAAAACAAAAGCAACCGAAGACATAAAAGAACTCCTTAGAGATATTTTATTCTTGTTCGCCATACCAGAAGTTGTCATAAACGACAACGAAAAGTCGCTTAATTCTCACTCTGTATCATCTATGATGGAAGACGCGTTAAACATAAAAGTTTTCAAAACCCCTCCTTATAAGAGCGAGGTAAACGGCCAGATAGAGAGATTTCATTCTACTCTGTCTGAAATAATAAGATGCCTTAAGCATGATAGAATAGAGAGAACTTTTCAAGAATTACTCGAATGATCTGTTAACGAGTACAATCACTCTATACATTCCACCACAGGAAAAAAACCGGTAGAACTATTCTATGGTAGAATACCGAACATAGATCCCCAAAGTTATGAACAAGTTTGAATTAATAGCATCGAGAGGATTAAACAAAAACAAATTGAAGATCTAGAATATCACAAGAAAAGGAAGTCTATAAAAGTTTACCAACCAGGTAAAACCGTATACGTTAGACACAACACTAGGTTAGGATCTAAACTTACAACAAGGTATAAATTAGAAGTATTTAGAGAAAATCGACGTACTACAATATAAACTGAAACAGGCAGAATAGTTCATAAAAGCAATATAAAGTCTTAAAACTTTCGTAAAATTACAGGTATGCCCTAGATATAACATTAGCAGAAATACAGATCCTAGATTACTCTCAAATAATCTCAATAAGTGATGGCACGGCCAAAATACAAAACTGAAATACAAAACTGATTCACATAATTGAACTGGACAACCACCAGAGATTCATCGACAGAATGGACACTATACTAAATCAGGCAATCACGTTAGGACGTTTACTTTATCCCTATCTGACTCACCAACTATCACAACTACCAGGACTGTTAAACGATCTCAAAACTCGCAAAGACAAAACTAAACGGTTGTTGAAGATCCAAATGTCAATATGAATGAACAAAATTTTGCGTTCAATGTACAAACAAAAACGAAAATTTTGTTTCACGCGACATCTGTCTTTGAACTCTCTGTACTAAATAATTTACGAATTCGTGATTTATTTCCCCATTTCTTTTGTTTTTTTTTTATAACTACGCAATTTGTTTTGGAAGAAAGATTCAGATATACTTTTGTCCATCAGTCGATGACACTAAAAAAAATATATAAAATTAAATTAAATACAGACAAAACTGTGTTTATATTAAGATCAAAAGATCATACGGTGAACCATTATACAAAAGGCGATAAAGAAGGCGAATTCATACTGTGAGTACATACTACGAATAATTGGACAAACTTCTTGATTGTAAACTGCATCGGAATTTTCTTGGCATTGAATACCGTTACAATAAATTTGGGAATACCGCTCTGTTTTTGGAGACTCAATAATCAATACATACATAATACAAAACAACATAATTTTGGCACAAGCAAGTGTAACCGGCGAATTATTATATGTATATATTGAACCTAGGTATTGGAATTTATCCTGCAATTTGCATTGGCCACACTCAGTGAGGTGTTTATAAGGTGTTTATAATAAAGATTCAATCTCTAAATTTTATTGGTAGCACGTGGAAGTGGATCGCTGGAAATCCAGACCACGAAGATTTCGAGATAATTAAACATAAAATTAACAATATGTTACAAAATAATAATAAGCAAAAAATTATTAAAGAATTGTATAATGATAGGATTAACAATATAACTAGAATGGCAAATGAATTAACTAACTTAATTCACAAAGAAAATAAATTATCTAATCAGCTTGCCTTAAATATTGAATATAAAATTAGATTAATGAAAGAAGAAATTGTAAACATTAAATATGCCCAATGTATAGGCAAAGGCTGGAATGATAAATTCTCTTATACTTTCAAATTCAGAATTAAAATTAGCAATCGACACAATCGAAAATGAAAATTTACCCTACTCTACTCCAGAGGAAGCTTTAGATTTTGCCAATATTAAAATTATTAGTAATAATGAATGTTTACTCTATATAGTTTATATTCCTTTAACTACATTAGATATTTATGATAAATTAGTAATTAAACCTGTCAAAAAAAACAATAAAATAAATGTAAATTTTGGTTTATTTATTGTGGAAATTTTGTGCAAATTTTGGTGAAAAATAATTTTTTGGAAATGATGGAAAATTTTGGTTTTTGTAATTACGCGGACTTTGGGTTTTGGCCGATCGTGCTAGACGATGATTCCCTATTGATGTTCTGGGAGGGGTCATTGAGGAGCATCCATTCGGACTGGACAATAACTGATTGGGCGGATAAAATAGAGTTGATATTTTCTCCAAAAAAACATTAATTAAGAAGTAACCAATTTGGTAGGGCAATCCATCAAATGTATGGAGCCATGCCCCGGGAGATACAAATTTTAGCGGGTCCAGCACTCAATAAACCGAGCAATTGGCGCAGTGGTTAAAGCTGCGGTGTTTGGGACGGGAGGTACCGGGTTCGAATCCCAACGGGGGAGGGTTGCAAAAGGGATTTTTCATCACTTGATTACGATCGGTGATGACGATGAACACTACTATGACCCCTCGTTGGAGTGCAGAATTCATGGGCCGAACCATCGTCCATGCCAGTACAGGCTGGCTGGAGCAATGCAATGTGCAGATCGATATTTGAAACGCGAACCTGCATTCGCGCGTCCTCGATTTGGCTAGTAATGGCGTAAAGTAGGACGTTAATTAACCGCGAAAGAGTTGGGTGAGCTTCGGCTCCAAAACAGATTGCATAGAAATAAACAAACAAACAAACAAACAAACAAATGTAATTGAAAATGAAAATATTATAAAAAATCATAACAGTATTTTTAGTATAATCAAAAATTAAAAACAGTTAATTTCCTATCTATCTGTAATCAAAATAACATTAAAGATATTAGTGATTCAATGTGCCTACCGAACCTATTAAAAAGCCGACCTTCTAAATGCAACAAAAGCAACAATCAACACGTCCCAACCATCAATGAGACATCAGCAGGAGTAATTCTGCTTAACCAATTCAAAGGAGATGTTAAATTTAGGAAGTCAAAAGCTCAATGGAACATATCTTATAAAGTTTAGCAACATGAGTTTAACAATCAACAACACAATGTTTATTACGCAAGAAAGGTCAACCATGCAAGTATTGCCGGCAATCTTACAACCGATGCCAGAAGAAGAGAAGTTAAGAGAGATTCTCTCATTGCAAATGATAAAAGACATCAACATTTATAACATAGACCAAATCGAACTTCTACAGAATGGAAAGAGTACTCAACTAATCACTAACTATACTCTCATGGCAGTCATTATCATCATAGTAATTTTATTCATCATCATCATGATCCAATACAATTCAGACAAGAAAATTAGGATTATAAACAAAACCACGAATATAGAAAAAGCAGCGATGGTCAGACCCAATCCAAGTAAGATCAAAATCCCTGAAATAACAACTCATGAAAAACTAGATATGCAACATGAAAGACCAAATATGATAACATCAGAGAAAACTCAAGTTCCAATCCCTAGAAGGAAATTTTATTAAACACCATTATTTTGAGTGAAACCAAATGAGGACATTTGGTATTTAAAAGAGGAAGAGTTAACATGCGCTCTAATTACCAACACGCGCTTTAGTTAACATCCGCTCTATTTTAATTTCCACATAACACATAGGTCTTATATTGTAGCACGTTGCAATGAAACGTGAATCATATTTGTACAATCATATATTTATGTTATCATAAAGAAATCAATATTGTTATTAGTTTAAGAACATGTCAGTTGTAATTCTGTATCCAAATAAATATGTTATTAAAATAAATAAAATAAATTCTTAATAAAATAAAGAAAAGAAAATGAAGAAAAGAAAAATCACAAATTGTTTTTTTAAATAAAAAAGTGAAAAAAAATAACATATATATATATATATATATATATATATATATATATATATATATATATATATATATATATATAAATATATATATAAATATATATATATATATATATATATATATATATATATATAAATATATATATATATATATATATATATATATATATATATATATATATATATATATATATATATATATATAGTTACATCCAGATCCAGTACTCAACCAAATACCAACAACAACCTCACAATATACAAAATTATTTCCAGATCTTAAACTAATCAAAGAACAAACAGAATTTATCAATACAAAATAATAAAATCAATCTCATTCCACTGTTATAAATAACAGGAAATGAGAGTAATCTTAGTATTATATTTAACCCTATATTGATTTCATTTATAATTATCGCCGTCCGTGATAATATTCAAAACAATATTTTTATCAATATGAATAAATTTATTTTCAAACGTTGCATATTTATCAATACAAAATAATCGATCTCATTCCGCTGTTCTAAATAACAGGAAATGATAATAATCTTAATATCAAACCCTATATAAATTTCATTTAATGATTATCGCCGTCCGTGATAATATTCAAAACAATATTGTAAACAAAATCCAAATTAATTTCTTTGTATAATTATTTCATTCTGCGAATGAAATACAAAAGATAACATATCTAAACACTATTCTATAGTGTATATAAGCAAAACCAAATGTAAATCGTGGTTCATTATTCTAGTTAAACTTTAAACGCTAACACGTTTTGACAAATAAAATCCACATTTTAAATAAATAAGTCCGGAGTTTTTAATAAAGTGAAACGCGACACGACGTGCAAAGAACTTTCGCTCGAACCAAATAAGTTCGATCCCGTAACTGGCGCAGCCGGTGGCTTTTCAAATTTCAGTTTGAAAAATTATTTTGTCAAAACAAAAAGTGTTAGAACAGTATTTAAAAAATAACATTTTAAAAGTTAAAATCAGTGTAAAAAAAAAAAAAAAATAAAGTGAACGTAAATAATATTTTTGTGCAGTTTTAAGTGCAAAGATAAAATAAAGCGAACATTTATAACATTCTTGTGCAGTTCTTAGTGCAAAAATACAATAAAACACTTTAATTAACACTGGTTTTTGTTTAAAAAATTAACTAGTGCACAATCTATCGGAAGATTACCGGTTCAACAAACCAATCAGAAGTAAAAGAATAGTTTCGAGCAATCTCAATACAATGAAAAATTTATTTTTCGTATCGATTGCCTATTCGATTGTTGCATGGTAAGTGAAAATATTTTTGCAAATTTTATTTCCACAACCCAAATAATATCCCACCAACCTTGGTACATAAGAATACCGAAGGATACTACCACTGCTTGCACGATAGCAAACGGGGCCTTAAAAATTAAAAATTAAAACTTAAAAATTAAAAATTAAAAATTTATTTAAATTTTACGAAGTGAATAACTATCATAAAAATGCCTGGAGATAACCAAATTAATAATTCTACTGAAAAATTAGACATGGACGAACTTAACATGACTATGGCACAGACTTCAATTATAGACAAATTATTTAAAACATTTAAAACTCCCGACATAATTAGAGACATGAACGAATTCACAGGTGACATACGGACACTATATCAGTTCATAAACGATGTCGAAGACATATTCATTATGTGCGGAGAAATACTACCAAAAAATACAGACCCTCCAGTAACATTCATAAAAGCTATTAGAAATAAAATAAAAGGCGAAGCCAACGAAATACTAATCGCAAATGATGTATCATCTTCAGATTGGAATGAAATAAAAAATTGTCTGATCATGCACTATTCTGACCCAAGATCGGAAGTCGCACTCATCAGAGATTTACATCGAACGCGACAGTCAACATTAAGCTCCAAACAATTTTATAATAAAATTATAGAAATACAAACTGCGTTAATTGCACATTCCAACCTACACGGGGGAAATAATAGCAAACGCATGTTATATAAAGAAATGTGCCTCGCTCAATTTATAGCTAAACTCAAAGAACCACTTGGTTCTAATATTAGAAGCCGAAATCCAGATAATCTGGCAGACGCACTAGAAGCATGTTTAAGCGAAGAAAATATGTATTATATTAAATTTCAACCACCTACACGAAAGTTTCAAAATTTCCGAAGTAACGTACTAAAACCAATGGTATCTTTCAAACCAGTAGATAATAAGGAAATTGTACCGTATCAACCTAAACCAGGACCATCAGGTTATCAGCAAAAACTAAACTGGATACCGAAGCAAGAATATAACAATAGTAAGACACGTTTCCCCGCAATTAAACAAGAAAGAAATGTTAATATTACCGAAACAGACGAACTGGAGAACGAAGAGGACGATGACGAAGTTTTGGAAGAAACAGAGGATTTTTTTCAAGACGACGCCTCGGACACCAGCGAATAAACACACATGGAAAACAAGAATTACCGTACATTACAATTCATATTAAAAACCGACCAATTCATCTTCTCATTGATACAGGAGCCGATGAATCATATTTAGATCCTGATCTTCTTAAACTTGAAAAAACAATAGAAATTAAACCAGTAACAATAAAAACAGTCAGTCAACCACTAATTGTTGATCGAATTGTAATCCTTAACGGAATCAAGGAGTTAAAAACTAAAGAAAAACTAAAATTTCACCTTCTCAAATTTCACGATACATTTGACGGATTAATAGGAACAAATTTAATGACACAACTAGGCATAGTAATAGATTTAAAAAATAAAGACTAAATTCTTCCTACTCATACAATAAAAATTAAATCATTTAAAGCAGGTAGCAAGAACATCAATTTCACAAATGGCCTACCAAGAACCCAGCTAGAAGAACTTCTAGAGAAATATCAAAAACTGTTTGACACAAGCTCAACATTACCCTACACGGGAGACATATCACATTCAATAGAATTACTAAACGAAACTCCCATTCATAGAAAACAGTATAGATACCCAAACGCCCAGATCCCGGAGATCAAAAGACAAATAAATGAATTATTGGCAAACGACATTATCCAAGAGAGCAATAGCCCTTGGAACAGTCCAATAATTATCGTAAGCAAGAAAGACGATAAATCCGGACATAAAAAATTTAGGATGGTAATAGATTATCGAGAGCTAAATGTTAAGACGATAGACGATAGATTTCCCGTCCCAAATATTGAAGAGCTACTTGATCAACTCAATGGTTGCAAATTCTTTTCAGTAATTGATGCGGATATCCAAAAAACCGCATTTTCTGTACTCGGAAATCATTACGAGTTTAAAAGAATGCCATTTGGCCTGAAAAACGCGCCATCTACATTTCTCAGACTAATGAACCGAACACTAAACAGATATATAGGAAATATATGCCTCTGTTATATGGACGATATCATAGTCTATAGTAAGTCAAAGAGCGAACACATACTTCACTTGGATGCAATATTTAAAACATTAGAAAAAGCAAATATGAGGATTTGTTGTTGTTAGAGGAGTGGAGTCACAAAGGGTAGATAATTGGAGTAAAGGTGATAGGGTGGTCAGTGAGATTGAGTGATTTTGTTGCAAAGCGTAGTTGCAATAATGTTGAGGTTGTTGTTGTTTTTGTGGTGCCATAGATTCTCTATGGGATTAAGATCGGGTGTTTATGACGACCAGTCTGTGGTTTCTTGACCGAAGTCTTCAAGAAGTTTAGTTGTAAATTTGCTTTTGTAGATTGGAGCGTTATCTTGCAGTGGTAGGAAGTCTGTTCTTATCAATTTGCTCCCGGAAACCATTGCATGTTCATTGGGGGCCCGCAAGTATGTGCTTGAAGTAACTTTTCCCGGCAGTATTTTGGGATCTTCTATGCCATTATAGCTGAGACACCCCAAACTATTGCTTCGCCAACTCCTCTGTGATGGGTTGGCTCTGTTATGTAACGAAGGTCTTTTTATTGGGGTGTCGAGTGGAAGTATCTCTTTCCGTAGCTTCTATCTGGGGGAGGAGCGATTCATTGTTTCAAAGTTGTCCGCCAGAGCGCAGCAGGTTTAAATCCCATCATTAAATGATGTGATAGAAGCCGTCTATGTACAGTTTTGACAATAGTTTATGTTTCTCTTACATGCTGTTTGACTCACTTGGAACAGATTTTCCTCTACTCAGAGGATCTCTTTGCACAAACGTGGTCTTCTTTATTGTTTCTTGCATTGTTTCTTTGCGCCCCCTTCCTTTGGGCACTTTGTGGTTTTGGATTTCCCCGGTTTTGTGGCAGTTTGTATCTGTGTATTATTATAACTGTGTTATTATATTAATTTCTTATTATATTGTGGGGTATATTTGTGTTTTTCGACATAAACGGTTACCTACTTTATTATAGTGCCAATTAAATGTATTTAAATGGGAATTATATTGTGGTGGTGATCATTATATTGTGGTGATGTGGTGGTCTTGATAAATTTTGCTAAATTTTATAATTTGGTATTTAATGATGGGATGGACTAATTAATTATGAATTTCAGGTGGAAACTAATCCAATTTATTACAGACTATGGCTTCCAGGAATTAGATTGTATAATGATGTTATTATATTAAAAATTAATTAATTATAATTTCAGAGCAAAATTAATTCAATTTATTACAGCCTACGACTAAGAGTAGTTAGTTCGTTAATAGTTTTGTTTTCAGGGTACCATTGCAGATTGCAGATGAATGGCGGCATACTGGAGTTGCTGATAAGAGATGGCAGAATGCAGAGCAGTACAACAAAAATGTGATTGTCTTACACTAATAGTAGTTTGAATATTGGCTACCGGGAAATCGGACCAATTATGCCATAAGTAACATACCTTTCCTTTCCCTAACCCACAAAAATTTACTAACTGTTGGCCGCCAAGGTGTCTGTAACCGGGTCGATCTCAATAATTTAACTAGTATCCTTCCATATCCTTCCAAGTATATGTAAAAACGGGTGTACTGTGGGCCCGGCGCTTTCCGGGATATCCTGCTTAATGCTTGGCAGTACATTCAAAATCAATCAATCAATCAATCAATCAATCAATCAATTAGAAAAAGCAAATATGAGGATACAGCTAGACAAGTGTAAGTTTATGGAAAAACAAATAAAGTTCCTTGGACATATTGTCAATACTACAGGGATCCAACCAGACCCAGATAAGATTGACACAATTACAAAAGTATCTATACCCAAAACAACTAAGCAAATCAAGCAATTTTTAGGTCTAATAGATTATTACCGCAAATTCATAAAGAATTTCGCGGAAAAAACAAAACCAATATCGAAATTACTAAAGAAAGGAGCAATAATTAATCCCAAAGATAGTACATACATCAAATGTTTTAATGAATGTAAAACTTTACTTACAACTAAACCTATCTTAGAATATCCAGACTTTAATAGAACGTTTAGGTTAACAACGGATGCATCAGACTATGCAATAGGCGCAATCCTATCTCATGACGATACAGATAAGCCTATAGCTTACGCTAGCCGTACACTAAACGAAGCAGAAACCAAATATGATGCCACTAACAAAGAACTTTTGGCAATCGTTTGGGCATGTAGGCATTTCAGACCATATCTATACGGAAAAAGATTTGAAATACTTACAGACCATCGCCCTTTAGAATGGTTGATGTCTTTGAAAGATCCTTCATCCAAGCTAGTCCGATGGCGATTAAAGTTATCGGAGTTCGATTTTAAAATAAAATATAAAAAAGGGACCAACAACAACAATGCAGATGCACTCTCTCGTCTAGAAATAAATGTAAGCGAAACGTGCACAATCCCAACGACACAAACTCCAATAAATGATTTCAAAACTCAAGTAATATTCAAAGTTGGACCCCAACAAACCCCAAATAGACCTAATCGTACAATAGAAACCATTAATAATAATACAAGGTTTACATACCAAAAACAGCTGTATAATGAATTGTCAGTACGTTCAATTATGTCCGACATAGCGTCAAAACATAAAGGAAACATAGCAATTGACTGTGATGATAAAATAGCAGAAACTATAGCAAACTGGATAAAAACCTCAAAATATAGAAACAAAATAAACGTATGTAGAATCCCAAACCTAAAAGAAAACAACCATTGTATAGCAAACCCGTTAGTAAACGATGATATTACAATTCAATCACAAGTGTCATCAACATTACTAAAAGAAGGCATACAACAAACTCCAGAAATCCAGAATGCATCAGAAATACAAGAACAAATCACAAAACAATATTGCCTTACTGCCAACTTAGGCATACAGGAAATCAATAACCCAATTGACCAATTAAAAATAATAATTGAAACACACACAAGGGACCATAGAGGAGCAAACGAGAACTATGCTCAAATCCGAAAGAAATTTAAATTCGCTAACACTAAAGAAATGATTCAAACATACATAAATAACTGTGACGTTTGCAGCAAAACAAAATACGACAGAAACCCAATTCAAATGAACAACAGTTAACAGAAACAGCAACAAAACCTAACGAACGAATACACATTGACACCTTTTCACTTAGATCAAAACAATTTTTAACAATAATTGACGGATTTTCACGATTTGCATCAGCCTATGAATTACCAAATAGAGAATCAATAAAAGTAGTAAATATCTTAAAAAAACATTTTTCTCAGGAAGGTATTCCTAAAACAATTATCTCTGACAGTGCGACAGAATTCACATCAGACACATTTAAACAATTTGCAGACAGATTCAACTTTTTACACCACAAGACTACACCCAAATCAAGTACAGGAAATGGAATCATAGAACGATTACATTCCACATTAACAGAATTAATACGTATAAAATTTGACGGAAACAGAACAATAAAAACGGATGATTTAATGACAGAAGTTATAATAGCATATAATAATTCAATTCATTCAGCTACGAACTTTACACCAATAGAACTCCATAGAGCTCACATAGTACTTCAGAGTTTCCCAGACAATTTAGCAACAGAAGACTTTGTTAAAACTTTACAATCAGAATACAACCAACGTACTGAAGCAATCGCCGAAAAAGAGAAGAAAACCAAAGTAGCAAGAATAACAAAAATAAATAAAGGCAAGGAACCCCCACCGCAATTCCAAACCAGCGATATAGTCTACGAAAAACTACACACTAGAGATAAGACGGCCCCGAAATACATGAGGCACACTGTTACTCAAAATTTACCCGGTCCCACAGTTAACACAAATAAAAGAACAATTCATAAGAAAAATATTAAAAGACACTCTACCATTACAGGACAGTTGGATCAATCGACATAGTTGATTATACGCAAAACAAAGGAATTATACCAGTAGTATTAGGTGAAGCCAGAATATACGAAAACAATCAGCAATTTCTACACGTGATAAACACAACAGCATATTTACCCATAGTCATACAGAACACAAGCAATTTAGACAAGATATTGGAACAAATCAAAAACCAAACTAACACGAAACTAGAAAATTTTTTCAAAACTAGACTGAGAACTCTCAGAAAAGAAACAAAAACTTTAATAGAATCAATAGCTACCATACAACCAAAAGTACGGACTCGAAGAGGAATACATATAATCTTCGGAGACATAGTACAAGCTGATACAGATCAGATAAATAAAGCACTAAAAACAATAAACACAAACGAAAATAGAATAATTTCAAAAATTAACGAACAGGTAGAAATAAATAAAAACATGATAAATCGATTCAGGGAAATAGAAAACCATATAAACGGAGAAGTACAAAGTCTCACAAATAACATAAATCAAGCCAATCGACACTTAAATGAAATAGAAATGACATTAATAACAGAGCAAAATCTTCACTCAATAGAATATGTATTACGAAGCTTACAGCAACATGTAGATGAAATTCTCGACTCTGTTCAATTAGCTAAACAAGGTTATATATCTCACTACATTTTAACCAAAGAGTAAAGTAACTTCATTTATGATAATTTGGAACAACAAAAAATTAAAATAAATTCAGAACACGAATTATATCAATTCTTAAAAATAAAAACATATTTCAAGCATCCAATGGTGGTATTCTCGATTATAATCCCACAATATTCCAAAGATATATTCCAACACATAAAATTATATCCGTTAACCATTAACCAAACCTATACCATTAAAATTCCTTCAAAATACATTCATACCCACAATAAAATTGCAAAATATTCTAACGAACCATGTGACAAAATCGACGATACGTATTTCTGCAGTAAAGAAGAAATCTACGAAACCCAAGATAAATGCATCGAACACATAGTTACAAACCAACCAGCACAATGCACATTAACGGAAGGCAAAACCATAAACTACATCCAACAAATAGAACAAAAATTCATTATAGTAAATGAGAATGAATCACTTGAATACAGAACAGATTGCGCAAATCAGACATCAAAACACCTTCCAAAACAATGTCTCATAACCTTTAAGAACTGTACCATAACAATCAAAAATATAACTTATCACAATGTACATAAAGAATATCAAGAGACGTACAGCTATGTACCGTTCAACGAGATAATTATAACAAATAAAACAAAAATGTTGGAGCCAGAAATTATTACCAATATCGCAATAGACAACATGAATAAACTAGAATACGTAAAACAAACTACTTTACCACAAGTACATCATTACACTGCCTGGAGCATAACCACAATAATAACAGTCAGCATCATCGCGTATCTTTGTATGCTGAGATACTGCCCCAGCTGTACACCATGTCAATGGTATACAACAATCATGAAGTCACCAGACATCAAAAACATCTCAAAGAAACTACAAAAAACAAATTCCACTGAGGACAGTGAAAATCTTGGGATGGAGGAGTTACATCCAGATCCAGTACTCAACCAAATACCAACAACAACCTCACAATATACAAAATTATTTCCAGATCTTAAACTAATCAAAGAACAAACAGAATTTATCAATACAAAATAATAAAATCAATCTCATTCCACTGTTATAAATAACAGGAAATGAGAGTAATCTTAGTATTATATTTAACCCTATATTGATTTCATTTATAATTATCGCCGTCCGTGATAATATTCAAAACAATATTTTTATCAATATGAATAAATTTATTTTCAAACGTTGCATATTTATCAATACAAAATAATCGATCTCATTCCGCTGTTCTAAATAACAGGAAATGATAATAATCTTAATATCAAACCCTATATAAATTTCATTTAATGATTATCGCCGTCCGTGATAATATTCAAAACAATATTGTAAACAAAATCCAAATTAATTTCTTTGTATAATTATTTCATTCTGCGAATGAAATACAAAAGATAACAAATCTAAACACTATTCTATAGTGTATATAAGCAAAACCAAATGTAAATCGTGGTTCATTATTCTAGTTAAACTTTAAACGCTAACACGTTTTGACAAATAAAATCCACATTTTAAATAAATAAGTCCGGAGTTTTTAATAAAGTGAAACGCGACACGACGTGCAAAGAACTTTCGCTCGAACCAAATAAGTTCGATCCCGTAACTATATATATATATATATATATATATAAATATACGAATATATATATATATATATATATATATATATATATATATAAATATATATATATATATATATATATATATATATATATATATATATATATATATATATATATATATATATATATAAATATACGAATATATATATATATATATATATATATATATATATATATATATATATATATATATATATATATATATATATATATATATATATATATATATAAGTTAAGGATAACACGATACTCAACATCCTTCCACGTGCCCATATCATAATACACATTAAAATCATTTGTACTTTTCCATTTAGTTTCAATAATTAGCATTTTCTCATATATTGTAATTTGTAGAATAAGCACTTTCGTTAGATATATAATATTTTGTAATAAAAATAAGTTTAGTTTTAAGTTAGACTCAAAATAAAACGGAGATAGTCCAAAGTAAATATATTTTTTTCGAGATTAATGTTAACTTATATATATATATACATATATATATATATATATATATATATATATATATATATATAAGTTAAGGCACAAGATACTGTCATGTCATCAATTCATGCCATACACATTTCATGGGATATCATCAAGCACATGGAACGTGCATTCAACAGAGGTTCGAGTTTCATTCTACATAAATTGGCTAAATCAGCAATACTTGAACTCACGACATAATTCTTTTAATTACATTTTCCTAATCAGCATAATTGTAAATGCGCGTGTAAAATAATACACCTGCATCTTGCTATATAAAACAAAATCAAAATATGTAAAATTTAGATATAAGTTTGGATTTAAATAAACATAGTCCTAAAAATATTTTTTTAGTTTATTCAACGAGTGTAAACTTAACTGGCGCCGAAACAAATTTAAAAGTTATCCTAAAAACGTCACAATAAAGTTATTATTAACAGTTCATTTTTTATATGAACATAATAAAAAAGTGATACAAAAATTACTATCCCTATAGTAATTTTATAATAAAAAAAGTGTGAAAATTGTTATTAACAGTCGATCATAACAATTTTAATCTTCTCATCGCGATAAAACTCTTATTTGTTATTAACAGTAGATCATAACAAAGAAGTGAAATATAAATTACTATCCCTATAGTAATAAAGTGATACGTTAACGTGAGTGAAAACTGCACCATTAGTAGGCCACTGGCAAAAGTAAACGCTGGTAGCCAAAGAGGGAAACTGCGAATCATCCGTAACGATAAAAAGAAGCATACACACTCCAACTTATATCTCCGGGGAAACGAAAATCCCCGCACCATTTCTAAAACATAGGAGAAATCCTCTCAAATGAAGATTACAATACTGTAACGATAAAAAGAAGCATACACACTCCAACTTATATCTCCGGGGAAACGAAAATCCCCGCACCATTTCTAAAACATAGGAGAAATCCCCTCAAATGAAGATTACAATACTGTAACGATAAAAAGAAGCATACACACTCCAACTTATATCTCCGGGGAAACGAAAATCCCCGCACCATTTCTAAAACATAGGAGAAATCCTCTCAAATGAAGATTACAATACTGTAAGTAATAATTGAGTAACAAAATTATAAACTACTTCCTAAAATAAAAATAATAATCCAAATAAAATACCGAATCGTGCATTAAAATTAATAAATAATAATAATATTCCAAATAATAATTTAATAATTTGAATATAATATAAAAGTGAAAAATAATTATAATCTAAACAAAAACATTTAATAAATTTTTTTTTGAATCCGAAATCTGGAAATACGAAATACATAATGGCTACAATGAAACAAATGCAAGCAGCCATTACTAATTTAACCGGGGCACTCAATGCTCACATTGAGATAATAAACAAAATGGAAAGAAGATTAGAGCGATTAGAAGCCAAAGAAACACACACCGTTAACAATACTACACCAAACGGGCCAAAAGATGAAAATGATTTAAGGGAAATAAGCAAACTCCCAGACTGTGTAAAGTCCCAGAGTTGCAAATATTCGACGGGAATCCCTTACACTACACTCAGAGAAAAATTTGATTGAAATTCAATTATTGTTTTAATTGTTTCAACAAAAGCTGATAATAATCAAGCTTTAATCTATTCATTTCTATGTTTGATTGATTATACAAATGTTTTGTCAAAAAACTCAAACAATTGTTGTAACAATTGTTTAATTGTTGAAAAATCTACAAATGATTTGGTAAAGATTTGTTATCTTAAATGTTCTTTTTGAAAATATGTATAGCTATGATTATTCATTAAGTTAAATTTTATGTATTAAATAACTGAATGATTAAACATATTTCGTTAATTTTGTTATTCCCTTGTACAGTTTTAATGTAACATAATAATACAATTTGTATTTTTTAGGGTAATAAACAAACATGTTTTTGATCTTACATAACAATATACCACTTTTATTAAGTAATTTTTGCAGTGGTTAAGGCTGTAGTGTTTGAGTCGCGAGTTAGCCAGACGAACGTAAAGAGATTTTCATCACTTGTTTGCAATCGGTAATAAACACTACTATAACACAATAAACACTATTAATAATAACACAATAAACACTACTGTGACCAGTAAAGTCTGGCTGAACCAATTCAATGTGCAGATGGATATTACTGGCCACGGCCTAAAGTAAAACAATAAATTACCCGCAGAAGGGTTAGGAGAGCTTCGGCTATGGCTCAGATAGCATGGATTAATATAAAAAAACTTTTTGTGCGAAATCAAATATACAATTTTTATTTTTTATTTGTTTGAGACGTAAGATTAATTCATGGACCAAATTTAATTAATTTGTTGTCGAAATTAAATCAAATTAAAATAAAAACATATTAGAACATCCTCAATTTTTGTATAACAATCACATTTACTTTCAGCCCAGTGAGGCCATAACTTGTGTTAAGCTATTTTAAGCTATATTTTTATATCATATTTAAATTGCGTCGTTGATTCAAATTACTAGTTTGATAACATGACTTTTCTAAATACCGTAGAACATAACAAACATTAAGATATGATAAAGAAAATATTCACCCCTATGAAGATTATCGATTTTCACGGCAATCGGCACGATTTGGTGTAGCTTTGTTTTCGTTATGTGAAAGAAAAATTAAAACAGAAAATGCTTCACCAATTCGTGTTGATTGTAATACCAATCCATAATCACAGAAAAGGATGATGGTCATTGGTTTGGTAAATTAATTACATATAGTGTTTCCAATGTATAATAAGTTGTTTTCCAAATAATGTGATGTGGTAATCAAAACACAATAAGATAACAATAATTAAAATAACACCGAATCCTCATTCCCTAATAAAAATAATATTATACTAGAATTTCTTTGGCGATTGTGGCCGTTTCAGTGCGATACCTGATTTATAGCAGTTTTATAAATTTTTATTTAATTAGCACCATAGTATCCATAGTATAGTAAACCAAAAAACTAAATTTTAAATTGGTGTTGTGTGAGTGCGATTTTTATCTCACCTGTTTTACAAATGGCCCAATTCTATGAAAGTAACTATTTGAATGGCTTTTGGTTGTTAAAACCCAGTCTGTTCCGTCTTTTTTAATTTATTTTTTTGATAATAAAATTACCAGTGTAATTTTTTTAAGCTAAAAACTATTGCTAATCTTTGCATAGATAATGTTTTTGATAATAAGATGTAAATTAAAACCAACAATCCTACAATTTCGAGAAGATTGAGAACAATTCATTAATTATTTTTACAAAACATTGATCAACCGCAATTACTGTTTTGTACGAACAATCAATGTTTTGTAAAAACAATTAAAGTTTGTTTGTTTTAATATTTTTATTGTTTGAAATTAACAAAAGTTTTGTTGATTATTTAGCCGATTTCAATCGATTATGATCGTGAAATTACTGTAAATAAATCAATACATATTAATTGATTTGTTTGATATTTATTTCTCACTTGTTGTTCATGCAAATCAGTCGTGAAACCTAGTGGTGTTTAGGTACTTTTTTTGTGAAATTAAATAGTGTTAATAAATTTTAAATTAGTTGTGTTACAATAAAATAATAAAGTGGGTACAGCGCATTTTTCTTTAAAAAAAAATTTAAGATAAAAATTCTGAGCGTAATTGGTATTAATTATGGATTCATCCGCCGATATACCATATGAATACCTAAACGAAACAGATAATCTTCTAGAAACCGATGCATTATATATGTGGTTTGTCGAAAAAAAATCCACGAGCGTATGAATATTGTAAAGGTAAAGTGGTGTGTATTATAGTGGGGTTATATATATATATATATATATATATATATATATATATATATATATATATATATATATATATATATATATATGTAGTTCTGTGATTTAAGCAAAAATAGTTTACATGTGCTTGAATAAATCATGCGATTATTGAAATGTGTTTTACGAGTATGTACCTGTGCTGTTCATTTGTTAATAAATACTTGCAGTCGTTAATGTTTCAGTATGTAATGTACCAACCAAGCAAAACCAAAATATATACGTTTTGTTTTAATGGTAATGCCAATCCATAATCACAATGCCAATCCATTTTTAAAATGTGGCTTGGTAAGAAACTGCTTGTAAAATGCACTCACCCTCAGATACCACAAACAAATATTTATAAACTAATACATCTATAAGATAGTGTTCTTTTTTGTTTCCTTTGCGTTCGTATCGAAAGGCTTGCATTAACGCTGATGTTGTTTTTGTACTGTATATGTACGTTTTGTGATGTTTGATTGTGAGTGCATTTTATCTCCATTTATTAGCACTGATACACATGGTTAAATATGCACCTTGATACATATTTTTAAATAGGCACAAACTTTGGTTTGTAGTTAAGGAGGTTTAGATAAATATTGTTGTTGGTTTTGAATCGATTTATAATAATAATATATTTACAATGCAATAAGATAATCGATTTTTTTTTCGAAATAGTAAAAAAAGTTGAGTTCGACCACTTACAATATTTGTTGGAGCGTGATGTTGACTCCATAATCCCCGATGACGAAATTGGATTAAGAGCGGCATTTCGGCACCACATTTCTGGTTTGGCAAACTGTTCTGTAATTTTATATTATTTATAAACATATGTTTTATGGTGACATCTGTTTTATCCGAAGGTATTATTTGGTTATACAAACTAATTTTTTTATTTATTTTTTTAATTATACTTTATTTTAATTTAGATAATCGGTATTTCATATCATTTATGTTACTGCATGCAGTGCTTCCACCAACAGCCCGCATTAAAATAAAAACTAACAAAAATCGATGGAAACCATCCATTAAAGATTCGTAGGACTCAACTTTATTAATTGTAGCTACGGAAAATGATGTGCGTCCTGCTTTGGAGAATTTGAATTCAAAGTATTTGTTAATGGGCCTAAAGCGCCAACCAACTATTGTGTGCATCGGTAATTGCAAAATACCAGATCACTTTTTTATTTCAATCGACGAAGTTTTATATAAATGTGACACTTTCCTTACGGCGTTAGATGCATTATTTAAAAAATTTTTGTGTTCAACATAGAATATTCTCCCGAAAGTAGTTTTGTTTTACAGTTCATACAAAGCTATTTTTATAATATTAAATTAGAAAGAAGTATCGGTTCAATCATGTGCCTTATAAATAATCTAAAACAGAATAGTTCAGAAACAAATAATTAATCCAAATCAAGCCAATTTTTAATTTTATATTATCATTTAACTTCTTTTTTTAACTATTTTTTTCTTAACTAAAATGAGTCTTATATGCTTTAAATGTTCTAATAGTTTTGTTTACTATCCAAGCTTTAATTTGTCACCTTCGAAATGCTGAAATGCTAGTAGCTACACATGACATATATTATTGCAAGCAAAATAATTGTCCGCAAGGATTTTCAAATTTGTAATGCCAGATGAAATTTGCGATGCAAATATATGATGATAATTGTATAACACCAAACATTACAGAAAACCAAGGGTTCCTTAATCGATTTATGGTTAAAACATTATTTCACTTCTCTTAAAAAAATGCACTTGACAATCTCCTTCTATGAATGTCAGTAGAGTAAATTATATAGGAACACTCTATAAAACAAATTATTATTTATATGCATTCAAAGAACACATTTGTTTGTACAAAATTTCTGATATTATTATAGAGAAGACGACTAAAATATTTTTAATTTGTTCTGAGTATGAAGTAGTTTTGATGGACATTTTGACTCTTTCTAGGTAGGTCACGAATTAAAACAACACTCTATTTTTCCTATTGAGTTTTTAATTTTCCACCTATCAATATTCAAAAAAGTACAAATGGTAATTTATATTTCCGCAAAATTTTTAGACAACATAAAAGTGATACATGTAAATAATTAATATTAAACTAGTAATTAGATTATTTTAAAATAAATAATGTAAATGTGATTGAATTTTGAATTACAAATTATTTAAATATAACAGCTGTTTTTAATTGGATGAAACTTTCGTGGTAATCAATTTATGTATAATCGATTTTAATGAAACATAATATGTAAATAACAATTAAATACAATGATTAAAATTAACTAATTATATGTCGTTTTAATTAAAGATTTATCAATATTCTTACCAAAAATCTAATTAAAATCAATAAAAGTATTGTTGAAACTAATAATTCTTTTTGTAGTAACTTTTGTAAAATCAACAAAAGTTTACAAAATATTTAATTGATTTGACAAATGTTTTATTGGCTGAAAATCAATGCCATGTTTTATTGATTTCATTATGAACTTTTGTTAATTCAATTAAAAATTTCTCTGGGTGTATGTATCGTGGATGAATAGTGTGGAGAATATATTATAAGACTATGAGATCGTCAAGGACAAACCGATCTATAGGGCTATTCTCCAAAGCTTACGGCAGAAAATAAGGGGAACTGCTGATTCGTTACTTATATCATATAATATTTTTAACAGCAGTTGGAGCGAAATTAAAAATTGCTTATCACTCCACTACGCTGATAAGAGAGACCAGCGTACGCTGGAACATCAGCTTAGTAGATTAACGCAGAGAAACAGAAGCATTGACGAATTCTATGCTAACGTTAATCATCAGCTTTCACTCATTATAAACAAGATAAAGACTGAAAGTTATAACAAAGACACAATAAAAGTTCTTATGGAAATGTATAGGAACCGCGCACTGGATGTATTCGTTAGAGGAGTATCACCTGAAATATCCAGAATGCTAACAGTTCAAAGACCGGCAACCCTACCCGAAGCCTATGCATCTTGTTTGGAAATATAAAACTTTAATTTCCGAAACCTAGCCATACACGATAGAAGTTTTAACAACAACAATGTAGTCACAGTTCCTGTCAATAAAATTTATTCGCAAAACAGATTCAACCATAAACCACCAAGACCGCTACCAACGTTATCCCTACAGCAAAGAAATGTGGGATATGGGATTAATCATCAACGACCACAGGGATATGAAATTAATCAACAACCACAAGACGTTAGATTACTACAGCGGCCACAACAACCAAAGCCACCAACACCGATGGAAGTAGATCCATCAATAAGAACACAAAGGGTCAATTACATGAATCGCCCAAATTTTAAAAGGGAAGTAATTTCAGATGCAAATGTGAAAACCCAAAAACAACGAGTGTTTCACTTGGAACAGCAAAGTGAAGACCCTTACGAAGAATGTGAAGAATATGAAGAGTATATTCAAAACTATGAGGATAACGAAGATGAATGTTTCGATCCCACTGGTGAGGTAAATTTTATAGAGGAGGCCTCTCAAGCCTTCCCTACCTAGAATATAAATGCCGAAACGACAAAATACTCAAACTTCTCATCGATACGGGTGCAATAAAAACTTTATAAAGAAAGAACCCGCCATGAGTGCACAAACAGTAGACAAACCTTTCACCGTCAAATCAGCTGGGAGTGACATACCAATAAAACACAAAATAACAGCACCTGTATTTAAGAGATATGGAAATAATATCCTAGTGGACTTCTTTGTGTTACCTGGTTTGACCTCATTCGACGGTATAATCGGTGATGACACCTTAAAAAAGGTAGAAACCATGATAGATAGGAGAGAAAACATACTAACAATCTCTTCAGGTGTCAGTATTCCATTGAAGGAAAAAATCTCGACCCAAGTGAACAATATTGAGGTCAGAGATAGCCATTTGGACGGAGAAACAAAATTAAAATTGAAAACATTAATCAATGAGTTCTTACAAATTTTTGGACCGATCAATGACGAACAAACCATAGATACAACCGTGAGAGCAGAGATAAGAACAACAACGGAAGATCCTGTATATACAAAGACATACCCGTACCCCATAAACATGAGGTCCGAAGTTGATGAGCAAGTAGCGAAACTTTTAGAAGAGGGAGTAATCAGACCATCAAAGAGCCCATATAATTCGCCCATATGGATCGTGGAAAAAAAATTAGATGCTTCAGGAATAAAAAAGTACCGGATGGTAATTGACTTCAAGAAACTAAATGCAGTCACTATTTATGATACCTACCCGATCCCGGACATAAATAACACCATCGCGAGCCTAGAGAATTCTAGGTTTTACACAACAATCGATTTGACCTCAGGCTTCCACAACATAAAGATGAAAGAAACGGACATTCCGAAAACCGCATTCTCAACAATAAATGGGAAATATGAATTCCTGCGGCTACCATTTGGGTTGAAGAACGCGCCCGCCATCTTTCAACGTATGATAGATGACGTCCTTAAGGAATTTATAGGAAAAATATGCTACGTTTACATAGACGATATAATCGTCTTCGGCGGAGAAAACGAAGAAAAACATCTTGTTAACGTCAGAAAAATCTTCAAGAAACTAAGAGACGCAAATCTCCGGGTAAACCTCAACAAAACAGATTTCCTGAAGAAAGAAACGGAATTCCTGGGCTACATCGTAACCAGTCTAGGCATAAAGGCAGATCCGAAAAAAGTAGCAGCAATTAGGAATCTCAAACCGCCGGAGAACCTCAAAGAATTAAAAGGGTTCCTTGGACTAACGTCTTACTATCGACGATTCATCAGGGGTTTTGCTAAAATCGCCAAACCACTAACAAATCTCACAAGGGGGGAGAATGCCCAGGTAAAAGCGAATAAATCAAGGAAAGTCAAAATAGAATTGGATAAAGAGGAATTGAAAGCATTCGATCAATTGAAGGAACAATTGTCATCATCAGATTTACTAATATTCCCCGACATCGAAAGAGGCTTCATCTTAACAACAGATGCCTCGAATGCCAGCGTAGGAGCGGTCCTATCGCAAGGCGAGGTGGGAAAAGATCGTCCGATCACGTATATTTCGAGATCCCTAAATACAACACAAGAAAACTACGCCACCAATGAAAGGGAAATGTTGGCAATAGTCTGGGCCTTGGAAAGTCTTCGAAACTACCTATATGGTGCAAAAAAATCAAAATAGTGACAGACCACCAACCTTTGACATTTGCACTAAGTAACCGCAATAATAATAACAAACTCAAGAGATGGAAATTGCGTATCGAAGAGTACAACTATGAGTTGGTATATAAACCAGGCATAACCAACAAAGTCGCAGACGCCTTGTCTAGATTAAAGGTGGAAGTGAATACATTATCATCTTCAAGCAGTGGGACAATACACAGCGCGGAGGAGGATGGAACACAACTAATCCAACACTGTGAGTCACCGATAAATGTCTTCAAGGTTCAAATAATATGCAGTAGTGGGGACGACATGTACATATACGAAGAACCACACAACCATTATCATCGACATTATATCTCATTACCAGAATAAATAAAGAGATTCTAACGAAAATACTGAAAAAGAAACTACATCCGACGTTATTGAATGGCATAAAAATTCCCGAAGAGATTTTTTATCCCGAAGAGATTAGTGGAGGACATCTGCAACGAAGATAATAAATTTCGAATCATTGAAGAAGAACATAGGAGAGCTCATCGGAATTGGAAGGAGAACAAACAACAAATTCTCGAAAAATACTATTTTCCACATATGGCCAGGCTGGTTAAGAAATACACAAAAGACTGTGAAACCTGTAACGAGAACAAATATGACAGGCATCCTAGTAAACCTCAAATACAGGAAACACCAGTATCTACGTATCCCTCAGAGATACTACACATAGATATTATAGACATAAAAAATGAAAAATTTATCTCATGTGTGGATAAATTTTCTAAATTTACAAAATTCTTTCATATCAAAGATCGATCGGTACTACATCTGCGCAATAAGATAATTAAGGCATTGCATTAATTCACGGTACCAAGAATGTTAGTTATGGATAACGAACCAAGCTTCGTTAGCCCCACCATTACAAATTACATTAAATCTTATGAAATTGGCAAAAAATATTATATGTTATTTGTAAGAAATATAATCAATATATCAACTTGATTATATATTTACATCATCATAATAAAATACGACTGTCAAATTTGGTCGTCTATTTACGTAACGTTGACAGACAGACTTAATTTCGGAATTTGATTGATTGATTGATTGATTTTGAATGTACTGCCAAGCATTAAGCAGGATATCCCGGAAAGCGCCGGGCCCACAGTACACCCGTTTTTACATATACTTGGAAGGATATGGAAGGATACTAGTTAAATTATTGAGATCGACCCGGTTACAGACACCTTGGCGGCCAACAGTTAGTAAATTTTTGTGGGTTAGGGAAAGGAAAGGTATGTTACTTATGGCATAATTGGTCCGATTTCCCGGTAGCCAATATTCAAACTACTATTAGTGTAAGACAATCACATTTTTGTTGTACTGCTCTGCATTCTGCCATCTCTTATCAGCAACTCCAGTATGCCGCCATTCATCTGCAATCTGCAATGGTACCCTGAAAACAAAACTATTAACGAACTAACTACTCTTAGTCGTAGGCTGTAATAAATTGAATTAATTTTGCTCTGAAATTATAATTAATTAATTTTTAATATAATAACATCATTATACAATCTAATTCCTGGAAGCCATAGTCTGTAATAAATTGGATTAGTTTCCACCTGAAATTCATAATTAATTAGTCCATCCCATCATTAAATACTGTAAAATGCAATATCTAAACTATGATATTACGACAATAAAATTGTACTCGCTTTATTTTTCTAAATGTATGTTCTTATATACTATTTACAAGGAAAATAAAGCGAGTACAACCCCACTATCGTAATATCATAGTTTAGATATTGCATTTTACATGGTCCTTCGAGCTAAACCAACCATCTGAGTTAGCAATACGGCGTTGTCTAGGCCTAATAATAATAATAATAATAAAAAAACATAGACAAAGTTCACAAACAAATTAAGCTTCAAATCAATGGAAGAGCTAATTAAAAAACAAAACGAGCGGGGGAAGGCGATTTTGGCAGAGATCGTCAAACTCGATCAAGAAGGGTGTGTAACCAGAGGTCAACTCGAAAAGCACCAGTCGACCGTCCAATCATTATACAAAGCGTATTACGATTGTGACCGGGAAGTGGTGGCTAACGAGTTATTGGGGACAAATCACCCTTATTCGAAAGAGCGAAAGCAGGTACAACGAGCATACGACAAATTCATCGACGATTGCACCAGTTATATGATTTCCGCACCAATAATCTCTCCGAAAGCTGAACGGAAATCCATCCTGAAACCAACATCATCCACAACCAGTGCAGGGAAGTCCAACGAAGAGTCGATGAAAACCATCATCATCGAAACTCCAAGCCAGGATACATCGGCCCTCAGGATTCCTATTCAGAATTGGGGACCTCCTGCCCATGTTATGACACATTCATCAGAGACCAACTCCGACAAAAATCAGGCGCTGTTCCACGAACAGGACGTAAATATGCGGCTCCTGTATAGACGCCTGGATACCATCAGGAGGGACTGGGATTCAGGAAAATGTTCCCAGACTTATGCCAAGATCAAAGTTGACCAAATAAATAAAGATTTGGCGGTTATTGATCATCTACATCGGGCCATCCTCATCAACACCACCGAAGAGGAACAAGAAGTGAAATACTTCAGCGACGATTACTATGGAGAGTTGAGCATGATTGCCGAGGAGAGATTAATAACGTTACACGACTTCATCAGTAACGAACCACAGAAGCCCACGCCATCGTTAAGTATGCGGCTTCCCCGGATAGAGGTTCCCGTCTTTTACGGTGAATACAAGAAGTGGCCATCATTTAAAGACCTCTTTACTAAAGTTATTCACCAAGGGGCCCTATCAAACACCGAAAAAATGTGCTATCTAAAGACGCACGTGCAGAAAGAGGCGGCAAAACTCATCAGCCATCTTTCTTCAGTAGACGGTAATTATGAGAAGGCGTGGAGTATCTTACATACAAGATACGACAACAAACGTTTGCTTGCGTCTACGTACTTCAACACATTATTATCACTACACCAAATTCATCTAGCAACAGCGTCAAACATCCGAGGGCTGCACGATACGGTTGTTGAAACCATTCATAATATTCAAAACCTTCAACTAGATAATACTTTTGAAGCTTTCGTGGGTCATCTCATTATGAAAAAGGTCGATGCAGAGACGTTAGAAAAATATGAATTATCCCTCGCCAGCCCACGAGAAATTCCAAAGCTGGAAGATTGCATGGAATTCTTGCTTCGAAGATTCCAGCTATTAGAAGCCACAGGGACACAAAAGGCGTCCATCACGCGAACAACTAAGTCCGATCACCCGGTTCATCAACGGATCGTCTCCCTTGGAACTGAAAGAGGCGAACTCAGGACACAACAACCATCCATCACGCGATCAGTTAGGACAGACTACATTGCCCAGCAGCGTGGCGTGTCCCCCGTCATTGAGACTAGTGATCAGAGGGCCTACATCCAGAAGTTTACGACCGCCTGCTCTTATTGCAAAGAGAAGGGGCACCTCGTTGACCAATGCCACCATTTCCGCAACATCAGCATAAAACGACGGATCGACTTTATTAATCGAGCACACATCTGTACCAACTGTCTGCTGCACACCTCGCAAATAACATGCAAGGTTAATGCAGCATGCACAATATGCAGCAACCGGCACCATCAATTGCTGCATGAACCACAACAACAGCTGGATAAAAGAGTCACCATCAGCACATCAGACTCCCACCACACAACCCTGTTGGCAACCGCTCTGGTCAAAAGCAAAAATATGTGTGGAGAGTTTACCGATTTCAGAGCCTTGATAGATCAGGGGTCACAGGTCTCGCTCATCACGGAAGAGGCGGTTAATCGGCTCGGGCTACCGTTATGCCAAACATCTGTTACCATTTCGGGAATAGGAGCAAATAACACCAATTCAACAACCGCCAAAGTTCAAATATGGCTTCATCCACATTTTTCATCATCATATCGATTAATGGTTGAAGCATACGTATTGCCAAGGATCACCATGAATGTGCCTGAACAACAGATCAAACGAAATAACCGTTGGAATCAGTTAATCGTGGCCGACCCAACGTTTGACACGCCCGCTCCCATTGACATTTTATTAGGAGCCGACGTATATGGAGATCTCATTGAAGGTCCAATAATAAAGGGGAAACCAAATGCCATCAAGACGAGCTTCGGTTGGGTGATCTCAGGTCCAACTCAGATAAAAACGGCTCATCTCTCAGTACAAATTCACAGCGGAACAAAGCTGGAAAAAACGATGCAGCGGTTCTGGAAACTAGAAGAAATCGTCGAGGGTATTGGAAAAGAAACAACTGAAAACATCGCTTGTGAAAATACCTATCGTGAAACCACACGACGAGACCCTTTTGGACGATATGTGGTCCAGCTGCCGTTCAAAGAAACGCACTTAGACCTGTTAGGAAGTTCAAAGCAACGGGCGCGCCAACGGTTTTTACAACTAGAACGAAAACTGGATTCAAATAATGAATTAAAAGAGCAATATTGTCAGTTCATGGCCGAGTACCTCAACTTAGGGCACATGAAACGGGCACCGCCCCACAGCGGGAAATATTACTTACCTCATCATGCTGTCATTAAGAGGACAGCAGAAGCTACTAAAATTCGAGTTGTGTTCGACGCCTCGATGAAAACATCGACGGGCGTAAGTTTGAATGACACGATGCACATCGGGCCTGCTCTACAAAATGACTTGTGGGCCATAATGCTCAAATGGAGGAAGCATCGGGTCGTATTCTCCGCGGACATAGAAAAAATGTATCGACAAGTCAAGATGCATAAGGAACATCAACCGTACCAGACCATACTATGGAGAGAGAAAACCCATCATCCTTTACACGAATACCAACTAACCACAGTTACATACGGAACATCGGCAGCACCGTATCTCGCAATCCGGACGTTGCATCAGTTAGCGGATGATGAAATCCACCAGCACGAGGAAGCTAGTCACATAATCAAAAATGATTGTTTCGTAGATGATATACTAACCGGCGCGGACACAATAGAAGAAGCGCAACGGCTACAGTCGCAATTAGTCCAATTACTACATAAGGGGGGAATGGAGTTGGGAAAATGGTCCAGTAATTGTCCACACATATTACAGGGCATACCTAGGTCAAAGGTCTTAATGGGTGACCTCGCTTTTATGGACGAACACTCCATCAAGAAGGTCGATCAGAGCTCATCCATCAAGACGCTTGGAGTTCAATATAACCCCGTTGGGGATTATTTCTTATTCCACGTGACTCTACCACTCAACACCAATGGACTGACGAAGCGTCAATTTTTGTCTGAAATGTCAAGAATTTTCGACCCATTAGGGTGGCTTGCACCTCTAATCGTCAAATGTAAAATAATGTACCAGACGTTATGGAGTCTGGACATCGGTTGGGACGACCCGTTACCAATGGAATTTGCAGACAAGTGGAACCAGATAAAATTAGATTTGAAGAGCACCCAGACGATGACGATCCCTCGATACATCAGATACGGTAAAGAAAGTTGCACAGTGGAAATACATGGATTTTGCGATGCCTCCGAACATGCATATGCAGCGGTCGTTTACAGCAAGATCATTAACAACGGCGAGGTGACAGTACGTCTTCTGACCGCAAAATCCAAAGTCACACCCAAACAAACAATGATAACCATTCCACGCTTAGAGTTATGTGGCGCATTACTCTTAAGCCGATTGGTCCAACGAGTAACACAAGTCCTTGACATTGACATGAAGGCCGTAACGTTATGGTCCGACTCCATGATCACATTAGCTTGGATACGGAAACCGTCATCAACTTGGAAATCTTTCGTTGCAACGCGAGTGTCAGAGATACAGACCAACACCAACCCAGAGTCATGGAAGCATATCAAGTCAGAACACAACCCAGCAGATTGCGCATCCCGCGGAGTTACGGCAAAGCAATTAACCGCAACGGAAATGTGGTGGAAAGGACCTCCTTTTTTATTAAATCAGGAACAATACCACATTGACGAAATGTTCGAAACAACAGAGGAAGAGAAGACAGTTGTCTTAGCACACCATCAGATGCTAGATGAAGAATCCTCTGTCTTAAAGATGATCAACCGTCAATCCTCACTCAAGCGTCTCATTCGTATTACCATTACTATGTTACGATGGCGAACAAAACATAGAGGAATGATACAACCTGAAGAATGGCAGCATGCACTAATTGCGCTAGTCCGAACCATACAACTTTTGGAATTCAAGGACGAGCACGCGTCATTAGAAATAAGGAACGTCGTCGACAAAAGCAGCAAACTTCACTCATTACATCCGTTTTTGGACCAACACCACATCATTCGAGTAGGCGGACGGTTAGACAATTCTCTGTTATCATACGAAGAGCGGCACCCGATGGTCTTACCATTCAAGGGACAGTTTACGAGCTTAGTCTTAGATTGGGGCCATCGAGAAACGTTACATGGAAGTCAGGCGTTGACACTGGCGTATATCCGCAGGAAGTACTGGGTCATCAAAGGAGGGCAAGCGGTAAAACATCATAACTCCCGGTGTATCCGCTGTCACCGATTTAAACACAAATTAGCCGAACAGCTGATGGGAAGCCTCCCCAAACCTCGTGTAACCGTATCACGACCATTCACCCATACAGGAGTTGATTATGCAGGGCCCATAAACATACGGATGAGTAAAGGCCGAGGAAACAAGTCATCTAAAGGATATATATGCATCTTCATTTGTTTAGCCACTAAGGCCATTCACATAGAGGTAGCATCTGATCTATCAAGTGAAGGATTTATAAGCGCATTTCGAAGATTCACGGTACGGAGGGGTATTGTTGCCCATATGTACAGCGACAACGGAACCAATTTCGTGGGAGCCCATAAATTGCTGCAACCCATAAATTGGCATTTCATTCCACCGACGTCACCACACTTTGGTGGACTTTGGGAAGCCGGCGTAAAATCCATCAAAACACACTTGAAAAAGTGTATAGGTGATACCAAGCTAACGTATGAGGAGATGACAACGCTATTAAACCAGATAGAAGCATGTTTAAATTCTAGACCACTTTGCCCATTAAGTGAAGACCCGGAATCTTTGGATGTGTTAACACCAGGACATTTCCTGATTGGCAACGCGCTGTTGGCTCCACCGGAGATAGAACAACTAATGCTTTCAACAAATCTATTGTCACGATGGAAAGTGATTCAAAACATGCGATCACACTTTTGGAAGAAGTGGCGGGCAGAATATTTACATCGCCTGCAACAACGCTCCAAATGGAAAAAAGAAACACCAAACATCATTAAGGGAGACATCGTGTTAATCCAAGACGATCTGCAACCACCAACGAGATGGAAAATAGGGAGAGTTACAGAATTACATCCCGGAAAGGATGGCCTTGTCCGTGTCGTTACCCTGAGGACTGCTGATAACCCCAATATCAAGAGGCCAATCACCAAACTGTCTCCATTACCCATCCAAAGGGGATCAACTGATAAGCGTGATGATGAGATAGTGACAACGGCACCGCTGCCGCTGCTAAGGCAACAGCCAAGCCGCAAAGTAAAGCAAGTACCAAGCAATGGTACAATCAACACTCGAATGTTGTTGCATACCTGCATGGTCCTATGTATGATCAGTCTAGCCCACATTAAACCCGTGATCGGTAATCCTATCCAAAACCAAGAGGGCGTGACCATCAAAGCATGGACAAACTCAGGCATGTATTTCGACAAAATCGCCAAGGTCGAATTGTTAGCAACAAATTGGAAGTTGATTATTCGATACGACCTGACCAACTATTGGAAGGAGATCAACAGTGTAGACGATGGATTAACGTTACTGGAAAAGACCTGTACTCACGCAAAAGCCATTACATGTAACCTCCTAATACAACAACTGCGTTGGCAGTTTAACAACATCAGACAAGACAACGAGTTTTTGATCCACAATGATCGGAACCATCCAAGATTCAAACGTGGACTGGGCAACACCATCGGGCTCCTGGTCGGAGATATGTTTGGGATACTCTCCCAAAGAGAAGCAGCAGAATACGAACACCAATTCGAGCAACTCCATTTGGATGATGAATACACCAGGAAACTGCTATAAAATCAGACGTCCATCATTGATAACACACTACGGTTATTCAAACACAGCAGCGCAATCACTGCCGAACAATTAAGACAACTCTCGGAGACAAATCGACAACTCGAATTAAAATTGACTAAGCTCAATGAATATCAAAGGCAGCAAGATGAATCCATGACATTACTACTCCTGTCCTTCCAGTTAGGGCTACTGCTCAAACATGTAGAGGATACACAGACGGGTCTGCTACAAGTACTAACCGGAGCCAAAAATCATATAATCCACCCAGCATTATTACCCCCCAAACAACTAGAGCATGAACTCTCCATTATCTTAAAACAGGTTCCAAAAGAAATCATAATGCCAGGGCATGGACAACTAGAGTTACACCACGTCTATCAATTAATGACGGTGAAGACCAGAATAACCTACTCCAACGCAATCATCGCGTTAGAAATACCATTAGTACAGTCATGGAACTATCAAATGTATGAAGTCATGGCTATTCCAGTAACTCATGATAACACTCAGCTACGGTTCCACCCATCAACCAAGTACATCCTGGTGGATCAATTTCGAGAACACTTTGCCGCCATTTCCTCAGAAGAAAAGATGGCATGCAGAGAAGTACTTAGTGATCTGCTTCTGTGTGACATTCCCACACTGCATACTCAGCAAAGTGGACACATACAATGCGAAATATCAATGTTCTTACATGCACCGGTTCAACACCAAAGCTGCGCTCTCGAAACAACAGTGGCGAAAAATTATTTCATCAAGTTACACGCACCAAATCAATGGATCTTCGGAGTGACGCAAAAAACTGCCACTGACCTTATCTGTGATGCAATCACATACCCATGCATGTTAGAAGATAACGGTCTCATCACATTACAACCAGGTTGTACGCTTAGGGGCAACCAAGTCCATTTGCATGCCATCCGCAACTGGGTCAGTCAACGAGACGAAGCGTTCATCCCAGCATTTAATCTCTCATTAGAAACCACGTCACCAGAACTTACCTCAGCACCTCATCTCAGTTTCGATATCACTACTCCGAACATCACGGCTCTAGAAACCCAACTAAGGGACCTGCAATCGGATGAGGACGTAGCCATGAGCACTCACCACATCCATCATTACGTGGTAACACAATTCCTGCTCTGGAGCATCATCGGCATGGGGGTCACGTTGGCAGTACGACATCTGTACCGAAGGCATCGCACCAAGACGGAAGCCCCGAACATCGAGTCTCCACTATCACGCCCACGACCATCTTCTCGTCGCCTCCCAGAATGTTCAAATGAACCATAAGAGACATGGTTTGTCACCAGACAACCCATGTACTCAATAACCCGCCTGCACCCTATAAAAATATGTGGTACATCCGGTGGCGCATATAAGTTTACAATATGTATGCAAGCAATAAACGTTTACAATATATATGTTTGCATTAAAACATTTATTGCTTGCATAAACGTTTTTTTTTTCTTGTAAATAGTATATAAGAACATACATTTAGAAAAATAAAGCGAGTACAATTTTATTATCGTAATATCATAGTTTAGATATTGCATTTTACAAATACCAAATTATAAAATTTAGCAAAATTTATCAAGACCACCACATCACCACAATATAATGATCACCACCACAATATAATTCCCATTTAAATACATTTAATTGGCACTATAATGAAGTAGGTAACCGTTTATGTCGAAAAACACAAATATACCCCACAATATAATAAGAAATTAATATAATAACACAGTTATAATAATACACAGATACAAACTGCCACAAAACCGGGGAAATCCAAAACCACAAAGTGCCCAAAGGAAGGGGGCGCAAAGAAACAATGCAAGAAACAATAAAGAAGACCACGTTTGTGCAAAGAGATCCTCTGAGTAGAGGAAAATCTGTTCCAAGTGAGTCAAACAGCATGTAAGAGAAACATAAACTATTGTCAAAACTGTACATAGACGGCTTCTATCACATCATTTAATGATGGGATTTAAACCTGCTGCGCTCTGGCGGACAACTTTGAAACAATGAATCGCTCCTCCCCCAGATAGAAGCTACGGAAAGAGATACTTCCACTCGACACCCCAATAAAAAGACCTTCGTTACATAACAGAGCCAACCCATCACAGAGGAGTTGGCGAAGCAATAGTTTGGGGTGTCTCAGCTATAATGGCATAGAAGATCCCAAAATACTGCCGGGAAAAGTTACTTCAAGCACATACTTGCGGGCCCCCAATGAACATGCAATGGTTTCCGGGAGCAAATTGATAAGAACAGACTTCCTACCACTGCAAGATAACGCTCCAATCTACAAAAGCAAATTTACAACTAAACTTCTTGAAGACTTCGGTCAAGAAACCACAGACTGGTCGTCATAAACACCCGATCTTAATCCCATAGAGAATCTATGGCACCACAAAAACAACAACAACCTCAACATTATTGCAACTACGCTTTGCAACAAAATCACTCAATCTCACTGACCACCCTATCACCTTTACTCCAATTATCTACCCTTTGTGACTCCACTCCTCTAACAACAACAAAACCCAATTTCACATTTCGTGCAGCGGATAAATGAAAATCAAACCGGGTGACTCTTTACATTTGATACACATTCACACTTCTTAGCGTTTCGGCAATAAACAAATCGAAATAAAACGCATGATGATGCATCGATTGATGGGGCGGATGCGCCCCCCTTTTTATGTGCTCATTGACTATGGCAATAAAACCATGACAGTCAAAAATACATACCTTGTGGGCTAAAAGTGATCAAAATTAATCGAAAACCATCAAAATGTTTCATTGTCAATAACACCATCTAAAACACGTTCGCCTAACGACCATATAACGATATACAAAATATGAACACAAAAATTATATAAAAATGTATTTTTTTTTTGACAATATAAAACATACCCAACAAATGCAAATCTAAAATACAAAAACATTAAGTACAAACCAACGACTTACACAAATCACAACCCCCCCCCTCCTGGCACGAACAAACCAAAGCCATTCCCATCCACAAATCTCACAACCATTCCCAACCTGTCCAGTCAAAGGCAATTCCAAGCAATGTGAATGTCCACACCTCACACCAGCATCTCAAACCGGGAACACACATCGACACTGCCACATAACTGACAATCAACAGAAACATTCTAACAGGAACCTATCCAATCAGATTCAATCAGACACGAATGATATAAAGAAAAAAACACCCTCTTTATGACAGAGACAATAGAGTTCACAATAACAAAAAAAAAAAAAAAAAAAAAAACATGTAGTAATACACAATCCACACTTACTATATAGGATTCTTCACAAACCTCAACAACAGACCATGACACCGTGATTCAATACACAATCGATGAACACGAACCATGCCATTAACGACAATGAACACTAGACGCAACAAACACTTGAAAAACCAAAAACCACGGTACCTCCAATTCAGGAAATTATGTTTTAAAAACACTCACACAACAATTACTTCTTAAACTAAACATCTTTCCGTCTTTACTAAATCAGATAAATTGTTAAGCCCTAAATGAATCCCCCTTCAATACACCCCTATATATACGCATGTATTCATACACATACACACACATATACGAAATATATAAAACGAAACACATAAAACGAGATATATAATAAACATATGTGCACATATACACATATAACTATATGCTATAACTATATACTATAACAACCTACAACGGTAATACATATATCTATCCCTCGCTTAAAAAAAAAAAAAAAAAAAAAACGTGTTTACCACGAACACAAAAATAACTAAAATTCTCAAACTATCAGATAAAATAAAAATGCACAATCAAAAATTATGCACTGACACCTGTCTCTGGGAAAAACGACAGAGTCCAAGATCCACCCCATTACCCGATTCACACACACTCACAAACTACACAACTCAAACCACAAAAACAAATTTCAAAAAATGAAGAGATCGAACAAAAACACGTCCGATCTCTTCAACGAACAAAATTGCACGCCCAACAAATGTTGAACCAACTCTTGTGAAAAAAATACTGAAGAAAATTCGAATGAATGCACCATAAAAGCGCCTTCAGTGTAACGGCCACGAACAGTCTAGCATTACAAAGCCTTCGTAAAATGCCCCGTAAACACAACGCCATACCTAAAGGAACAACCAAAATTACGCTCGCATTTATAAGCAACAACAAAACCAAAAAAAATGTGTGAATAATATAACTTAAATATATATATATATATATATATATATATATATATATATATATATATATATATATATATATATATATATATATATATATATATATATATTATATATATATATATATATATATATATATATATATATATATATATATATATATATATATATATTTATATATATATATATATATATATATATATATATATATATATATATATATATAACTTCTTCGAAATAAAATTCCACCCATTGGTTGAAAATTTGGGTACCTAATAATCTTGGCGGCAAAGATATTCTCCGATGAAATGAAAACATGATTCGAAAATGCTGTGGTCAAATCCATAAAGGATATTTTTAAAATTAAAGTGAAACTGGCGAAATCACATAACACGAAATTATTTCTATTGAAAAAACGGAGTGTAATTTAAATTTAATTTTAAAATTTAAAATTAAATTTAAATTAAATAAATTAATAAAAAATTAAATGTTAATTAATCAAATGACATTAAATAAATATTATAAAATAATGTAAACCAAATGTGATTCTTAAGTAAAAATATGTAGTGAAAGTATGCGTACAAATTTATGAAATTAAGGTGCTGTTCTAATTTAGTACGTTTTTGTTAGTGTAATTTATTTAAAGTTCTATTAATTTTGAGTTAATAAATTACAGTTCTGTATAAAAATAGTGTAGATATTTAAAATATATAAATTTATAATTTATAGTAAATAGTTTATTAAATTTTTGGCAGTGTCAGTGTGTAGATGTATTAAAGATTAATTTGACATGTTTTTTATTAAGGTTAGTTAGTAATTATGTGAGCGAGTTGATTAAAAATAAGCAAATACATTAAGCAAAAAAGTGTAGTACATAAATTAATATTTTGCGAAAAAAGTGTATTACGTAAATTTATGTTTTGTACTAAACCATGTATAACACGATTAAACTAAAGTATTTATAATATATTTATTTAGATAAATTGTTAAACTAAGGCAAACTATAATGAAAAGAGATGAATGCCATGAATTCAATTCATCACAAATTTATTTTATTACTAATACAATAATTAAGGTTGGTTTACAATTTGACAATTCCGTTTTACTCAGGGTGCTGTCGACTACTATGGTAAATTTTAATGTTCCTATTGTAGAGTGTGGCCGACAGAATTTACCATTCATAACTGTGGTCTCGAACCCTCGATAACATGGTCTGTTCCCAATACAAGTACTGTTGCGCAAAGGCTTGATATTAATGTTATGAAGTAAAATAATAGGTGTCCCAAAATACATGCAAGAAATTGATAGAAAGCAATAGTTTTTAATTAAAATTTTTAAATTTTTTATTGATTCATAAAGTATAAAGTAAAGGGTGATGTATAAAATAACATATCGGATAAAGAGATCTTATATAGCCTTACAGTTATCAATTGATGATCACTGCCTACAAAACAGACAGCCGACTGATAAGAACTCACATTTAGGATGACTATATACATTAAAATATCCATATACATTAAAATTAGTTCAAAGTGGGTTTTCCTTCCAAATCTTAAGAGTTCTATTCAGTACTTCTAATGATTATTTATTATGAGTGATTGTTCTTTCGTTCCGTATAGTAATTTTATTTGACATTGTTAATAACTTTAACCTTTTCTATTCTTTTTTTTTGTTCAATAAGTTTTATTTTTATTTTTTACTGGACTGAATTATTTAGATTGCAGTAAATTGACCGTTTACGGTTAGTTCAATTGGTGTTTTGGGTTTTATTCTAATTTAAATAAATATTAAATTTTAATTTTTTTATTTTTTTTTCTAGTTCTTGTGTATATTAATAATTACACTCAATTACCTTTAGCAAATATAGAAATAAAATAATTAAATTGTAATTTACAGGCGGAAACTAGTGCTATTTATTATAGTAGACGGCTAAAAGGAATTGTTTCACTAATGGTTTCGTTTTAAGGGAACCTTAAATAATGCAGAGCAGCTCATTATAATTATGATTGTCTTGTGGTAGTGGTTGTTAAATATTGGCTACTGGGGAACCGGATCAGTTCTGTCATTGCTGAACTACCTCTCTTTTTCCTACACCACAAAAATACTAGCTATCGATCGCTTAGTGTCAGTAGTCGCCGGGTTGAGTCTATATAACTAACATTCCATCCACTGCTTCGGTTTTGTTGTAGGTAGCACGGGTGTTGACGATGGTGCATTTCGGGAGTTCCTGGATCGTCTTTAACCGTAAACTCTAATCAATCAATCAATCAACTGCATTGAATTGTTTAGATAGTTTTATATAATGTGCAGTTGCTGCTCCATCTAATAAGGTTGCTGAAATTCCAGACTAACAGATTGTTACCGTCAAAATAAAGAAGTATTGCCAGTTCCATTAAGCACATTCCAGAATAAGAAACTGTTGCAATTGTTTTGATCAGGTAGAATTTAGCTAGAATTATTTGAATAAATTCATTGAGTTTTTTTAACATTAAATAATTCGCATTACAAATCATGCACCAAATATAAAGTTACCCGGTTTGACTTTCATTTATCCGCTGCACAAAATATGAAATTATGTTGTTGTTGTACGAGGAGTGAAGTCACAAAATATAAATAATTGGAATATAGGTGACAGGGTAGTCAATAAGATTGAATGATTTTGGTGCATAGCATAATCGCAATATTATTGAAGTTGTTGTTATTTTTGTTTAATGTAATGCGAAAGATTCTCTTTAGGATTTAGATCGGCTATTTATTGTGACCAGTCTATAGTTGTTTGACCCAAATCTTTAAGAAATTTATTGAGGTGTCGAATAAAAAATATTTCTTTCCGAAAAATATTTTTATCAAATTTTTATATGATTCGTTGTTTCATAATATTATCCGCCAGAACTCGGCAGATTTCACTAAATAGGTACTATATAAGCAACGTTAGCCGGTTTTTTTATTCTTCTGGGTTATAAATAGCTTCTTTTTACATTCGCTTCACAAAGTCGTTTGTGTACAGTTTTGACACTAATTTTTATTTCTCTTACATACTGTTTATCTCACTTAGAACCGATTTTCCCGTATACTCAGAGGGTCTCTTTGCACAAGCGTAGTCTTCCTTAGGCATTGCATTTCTTTTACGCTCCCTTCCTTTAGGCACTTTAGGATTTTAAATTTCCAAATTGGGTACATCACAAAATTTTTGAGGCAGTTTATACCTGTATTATTATAACTATATTATTATATTATTTTCTTATTATATTATAAGGTATATTTATATTTATAAGATGTATAAATTGGATTTTCGGGTGATTTTATCTTATAATTTTTATAATTTCATATTTTTATCATAGTGTAATAAATTAATTAATTGTAAATTTCACGCAAAAACTAACAGTCCAATTTATTACAGCCTGCGGCTAAGAGCAATTAGTATATTAATAGATTTTGTTTTCAGGAAACACCTGCACATTACAGATGAATGGTGGCACACTGGAGTTGCTGATAAGAGATGGCAGAATGCAGAGCAGTACAGCAAAAATGTGATTGTCTTACACTAACAGTAGTTTGAATATTGGTACCGGGAAATCGGACCAATTATGTCATAAGTAACATACTTTTCCTTTTCCTAACCCACAAAAATTTACTAACTATTGGCCGCCAAGGTGTCTGTAACCGGGTCGATCTCAATAATTTAACTAGTATCCTTCCATATCCTTCCAAGTATATGTAAAAACGGGTGTACTGTGGGCCCGGCACTTTCCGGGATATCATGCTTAATGCTTGGCAGTACATTCAAAATCAACCAATCAAAAAAAAAAAAAAAAAGTGAATGATTTCCTCGTTTACTTCTACAAAATTTTAGATATTGTGGAACAGGAAAATAAGATTTGTTGCGACGTAATGGAATTTATTAGAACTTTTGATGAATTTTATTGCGCTTTTAATATTTTTGAGAAGCACTCTGAACGTAAATGTATTAAATATTTGGATATCAAATATAAAAAGAGCTACGAACAATGCTTTTGTAATTCTAATAACAAAAACTACATTTTAGCTCATAATGTTAATTTACTTTAAACCCTTTCGTTGAAACTGTACATACCACTGTACATGGACTTATATAGCATTTTTATCCAAATAGAGCAATTTTATTATACAATGAAACGCGCCTATTATATTTCTCAATCTTTTGTTGTTCGTTTTGCATTGTTTATGTTTAAATACAGCTACATAATTAAATTCAGTTGCAATTTAAACGTCAAGGTGTAGGTGTACTTTTTTTTGTCTCTCAAACGTGTGGTTTTTAAAAGTGATTTTAAATGGTAAGATATGCAATTTTGTATAATTTTATGAGAGTTTTGTAGTTTTCAAAGTTTATATATAATTTATTTTGCTTAAAATCTTCAATATTTAATGCAAAAATTGTTCATTTTTTGATTTGAAAAGCGTGTACAGTAGGGTGGAGCGGCCTTATATGGGATTTTTTTTCCTTCAAATTATCAAAATGGGCATACGCGGTAAAGATGCTCTGCTATATAGCTAGTTCGAATATAAAATATTTCCCAAAAATATTAATGTTTAGTACTGCCACAACAACTTTTAATTTTGAAAATAAGTAGAAAATAATGTTTTTCTAATTCATTTAAAAATTTTAACTATAAAAAGCAAGAAGCACACCAAATCAAGTAAAACAATTCCCGAGAAAATAAAATAGAGAGCAATTTTGTTGTTTAAAACAGTAAATTAACAGAAAATTAAAGTAAAAAAAAAATTATTTGTGTGCTGCAGTGAAATTATAACAAATAAGCGTTATTTAATTAAAAGAGCTAATTGTTGTGTACTAAACGTTTACAGTAATAGTTTGTAAGTGTGTATGTGTGTGTTTGTGTGAAACAATAACAAATTAAGGCATCTTTAAAAATATGGCAAAGGCATTGTTAAGAAGTGGAAATAATTGCCCAATATTCGGTACCAGTTGTGATTTACCATTAAACATTTTGCCAACTTATGAAGATGTATTACGATATTTTTTGTTGGTGCACCATTCAAAAAAAGCACAGTATAAAGACTTAGTTGCCGAAACCTGTGAAGAAGTTTCCTTGAAGTTGGAAGAGGTCTGGAAAAGAGCATCAATTCCTATTATAGATCACAGGAGCATTTCAAGACGAATACGTTTGTATTATGATAAATACCGAAGTTTACTAAAGCCATTTAATGCTAGAAAAGAAGTTGAAAGTTACCACTTACAACTTTCCCAATTCAGACAGAATGCGCTAATTCTTTTTGACATAGCGACTTGCAGATGTATCTCATTTAATAATTGTTTGTGTGAAAAGCACCGTAAAATTCCTATCAAGGAACGAGATTTTCTATTAGATCAACGGACTGACCGAAAAATGGCAATTGGAAGCTTAGATCGTGAAACTACAAAAAAAAATACTAGTCTTTTAGCTAGAAAGCGACGTCATGATAAGCTTGAGGACAATCACAATAGATCAACACAAGCTACTTCTTCATGTTCCAGATTATCGGTCAAATGTATTTCATCCACCACCCCCACTAGCCAATATATGACACCCAATGTTACGAAAGATCTTTCCACTGTTGCCAGAACATTAGACAGATACTCTATATCGGATCGAGCAGGAGCTGCAATAGTTTCAGCTTTGTTACAGGATATTGGTGTAATCTCACAAAATAATGTGTCTAATGTTGTAGACAGAAGTAAAATTCGCAGATTACGAATGAAAAGGAGGGTTGCCCTTGCTAATAAATCGATAACTATTTCAGATCAATTTGGCATATATTTTGATGGGCGAAAAGACAAAACTCTGACTTTAGAGGAAAACCGAAGAAAAGTTATAATCGAAGAACACGTCAGTTTAGTTAAAGAACCAAACTGCGAATACATCGGGCATATGTCATTAAAAGTGGGAAAATCGCAAGCAATAAGTAATGGAATTATTAATTTACTTTGCGAAAAAAACGTAAATCTTGACAAACTTGTTGCTATTGGTTGTGATGGCACTGCTGTAAATACAGGTCACAAAGGAGGTGTGATTCGAAATATTGAAATACACCTAAAGCGATCTTTACAGTGGTTTGTTTGTCAACTTCATGCAAACGAGCTCTCGTTACGGCATCTTTTTGAGTTTATCGACGGAAAAACAACCGGACCACAAAGCTTTAATGGTATTGTAGGGAAATCACTAAATAAGTGTGAACAATTACCTGTTGCCAAATTTAATTCCATCAGCTGTATATTACCACAAGTGACAGATCAGAAGGATTTGAGCACGGACCAGTTTTATTTATTGGAAATGTGTGAATCAATTGATTCAGGGTTTTGTAATAATAAACTTTCGAAGAGAAATCCTGGGAAAATGGTTCATTCTAGATGGCTCACAATGGCAAACCGAATATTAAGGCTTTATATTTCCAACGAAAATCCATCTGTTGATTTGTTAACTTTAACAAAATTTATAATTAAAGTTTATGCACCTATGTGGTTTCACATTAAAATCAAACCATCATGCATTTATGGAGCTAAACATTTGCACCAAACCATACTGCTTTCACGTTATTTACCTAATAATTTAAAGGATATTATTGATCCTGTAATACAACGGAATGGTTTTTTTGGTCATCATGAAAACATATTATTGGCAATGTTAGCCGATAACCGAAAATTTGTGAGAGAGTTGGCACTAAGAAGGATATTAAAATGTCGACAAATGGCAGAAAATATAAATATAAATCATATTCGTACCTTTAAAGTGCCAATTTTTAACTTTAATGTGGATGATTATATAAATTTAATAGATTGGGAAAACATAACGGAGCCACCACTCACCAAATTTATAAATACCGATTCTATTTTAGAAGCCATTGCCGACCAAACAATAATCGACAATATCATACTTCCAGCATTAATGCATTTTCCTTGTCATACTCAAGCAACTGAAAGGTGTGTTAAAATTGTAACTGAAGCCTCAGCAACTGTCTGTGGATCCTTAAGACGAGATGGCTTAATAAAAACCCGCCTGGAATCACGAAAAATTATGCCTGTTTTCAATACTAAAAGCCAATATCGAACACAGTAATTTTTTTATTTTGTTATATTTTGATTTTTTCGTGTCATTGATTTTTTGTTTTGTATTTGTTTTTTTAAACAAATTTTTTTGAATTAACCAATAACCGTTTATTATCAGTGTTATGAACAAATAAAAATTGAAATATAAGTTAAAAAAAGTGTTTAACTGCGATCTAACAAACATTGAGTTTAGACGAAAAATTCGAAAAATTTCCAATTTTCAAGGCTCTTGTGGCAGTACAAGAATTTAGAATTTTCCAAAAAAAATTATACTGCTTAAATTGTGTATAAACATAGCATATTTCCCAACCATGCCCAATTCGAAATTCAAAAAAAAAATATTTCGCTCCACCCTAGTGTACAGTGTACTGTACAATTCTGCTCAACGGTAATGTACATTACCATGTACATAAACGCAAATGTACATTTCTGTGTACAAATGCTATGAATGGTTGTAAATATTCAATTTTTATTTTTATGGAAAGTTAAGATCACCATTTTTATAATTTGGATAATCTGTATCTAACTAATATATAAAATTGTAATTATGGTTTGAACATATTAATTTAAACCCATTTCTATTTGAAATATTTAAATAGAGCCGTCAGATATTGACAAGTGAGGAGGCCTATGAAGTTCTCATGGCAAGCGATGACGAATCGTTAATCGAAGAATCGGTCGAAGGATCTAGTGCGGGACGATTATGGGACTTTCCAGAGAATCTTGAACAATTGCCAGTTATTCACGATACAAGACGTGACAAAATAAAAAAAAATACAAAATCTCGTGTTGAGGAAGAGCAGGAAATGGACGATGCAAACTTTATAGAGGAAGAACCAGCACCAATATTTACTGAAATTGCTAGAGTGTCTAATTTAGGCGAATATGAAGTAGCTTCAAATATAGAGTTTGAGATAATTGACCAAATTCAAAATTATAATATTACCCCAAAAAAGCAATAAAATGGAAGTATGCTCAATTCGAAACTTCGGCTGTTGATTTTGAGCCTTATTCTGAAGCCATACATGAAAATTACGAAAGTGATTCCTTAGGAGAATACTTTAGTAAATATTTCACTGATGATTTATTCCAAACGATGGCTAAGTTTACAAATATGTATGCCCTCCAAAATAACCAGTCAAGCTTTAAGCTTACAAATGCCGGCGAGCTAAGAAAATTGATTGGACTTCATATATTTTTCGGAAGTACAGGTTTTCCACAGTTAAAAATGTACTGGGACAGTTTAATTGGCATTCAATTAGTAAGAGAAGTAATGTCCAAAAACCGATTCCATAGTCTACGATCAAATCTGCATTTTGTGGATAATTTAGCCGCAACCGATACAGATAAAAACGATAAATTTTATAAGTTACGACCATTATTAAATACAGTTCGAGCTCGTCTACTGCAACTACAGCCGGAAAAAAATCTAAGTGTCGATGAACAAATGATCCCTTTTAAAGGCCATTTGTCCATTAAACAGTATATAAAAGGTACATTCCAAATTTATTATTTGTCATGTGATTCGAAAACAAAGTAAAATATCTCAATTTTGCTACCGTTATTATTTTAGTAGCATTTTAGTTATCTTTCCGTTGATTTATATTTATTTTCTATACCTACATTTTAGGAAAACCTTTTCCATGGGGGTTAAAAGTTTATGTAATATGCGGAAATAGTGGACAGCCGTACGATTTTTTAATGTACCAAGGTGCAAAAACTGAAATTTCAGCACACTTAAAGCAACAGTTTGGTCTTGGGGCAGCAATCGTTCTCCATTTGTGCCAACGATTAGAGAAAAAAGGACACAATTTATTTTGTGATAATTTTTTTACTACTTATGCCTTACTTGAAGTGCTTAAACAAAAAGGAATAAACGCAGCTGGAACGGTTCGTCTAAACAGATTTTCAAATCCTCCATTTACGAGCGATCATCTATTTAAAAAGAAAATTCGAGGCGAAGTGGAAGAAATTGTAAGCCAACATGAAAAAATTGTAGTCATCAAATGGCTAGATAGCCGGACAGTTCATTTAGCCTCAAATTTTGTTGGCAAAGGTTTAATGGGAACCGTTCAAAGATATGACCCCAAGTCAAATAAAATTAATAAGTATATTACGATTAGCCAACCCGAAATTATAAAATTGTATAACGATTCAATGGGCGGCGTTGATCTTTTAGATCAATTCATTAGCTACTATAGGATATTCATAAAGTCTACAAAATGGACTTTAAGGGTAATAATGCACTTTTTGGATTTCGCTATATGTTCAAGTTGGATTGAATATCGACGTGACATGTTATTAAAAAAAAGGGGGGAAAGAAGTATTAGACTTATTAAGCTTCCGGTTAGAAATTGTGCATTTTTTAATAAAAACTAATTCCGAAAAAAAACGAGGGAGACCGCCAAACGACATTACATTAAACGAAAGTTCTAATGAAAATAGTAAAAGACAAAAGCAAGAATTTCGACCTAGAGCGGAAGTTCAATTTGATAATTATAATCATCTTCCCGTATTTGACGATAAAAAAGAAGCAACCCGCTGTAAAGAGCCACAATGCAAAGAAAGAACACATTTATATTGCCAAAAATGTCAAGTACATTTATGTTGTTTAGCTAAACGTAATTGTTTTTACAAGTTCCATTGCAAGTAGCTTTGCAAATTCATATTAATAGACTGAAAGACTGAATTGTTAAATGTCTGTGATTATTTATTTATATATTATTATGAATTAGATATTTATTTTTATTATTTACTAATTATGAATTATTTATTTTTATAACGTTGTTATAGCTTTAAGTTACGTACATTTAGTTTACCAAGCTGCTTTAATTTTTCTTATTTAATAAAAACCTCGAATATGTACTAAAATAAAAATATTCTTTAATTGTTTATATAAAAAACTTTACACCACTTGAAAGCCAATGTACACTAACATGTACATTTTGAAAAACCTAGAAAAAAGGAAAATCCATATTTTTTTTTTTACTTATTTTGAATTTTTTTAGGTTTGGCTTAAAAAAATCCAAACAAATATTTTTTTTGTGTCTGGTTTAGAAAAGGTTCTGAAAGGGTTAAACTTAGTAATATATTGTATTTTAATTGTTCTAAAAGTGTATGTACAAATTAAATAATAAATACATAAGTTTACATAGTATATAAGTTAGTATAATTATAATTATTTATCATATACATAATTATAATTATAGTTTGAGTTAATAAATACAAATAAAAATAGAAATATAGCTTTTATAAAACAAATATTTGATTTTATTACCAAACCATGCACATCTAAATAAACTAAATATTTAAGCTTCTTTTGCCAATATATAAGTGTAAATCGCAATGATAAGTGTCATAACTTGCTAAATAATCTAATGTAACTTACATTAATAAATGGTATATTTATATATTGTATTTTATTTTACCAAGCTTCAAAATCAATTACAAATTAATTTGATATTTTAATACAATATGCTTAAAAATTTCATACAATATGCACTATTTTTAAAACGTTTATTAATATAGCTTATTATATATTTTAATGTAATTTCTAGGTAATTATATTACAAATTGCTTTATATTATTGTTATACATTGCAATAAAATTTAATATAATTTCTGTTTTAAAAATCAATGCAACAAACATTAAAATATTTTTTAAAGCAAACTTTATATTAAAATGTAATGTAAGCTTCCGTCGGATTTATATATAAAGCAATTTGTATTACATATGGAATATTTTTTTTAAGTGTGTAAGCAAAATATATATTTCAAAATTCAGAAATTAATATTAGTTTATAAATTAAAAATTAATTAGAACAATATACGAAGCGCGACTTTGATTGGGAAACAAAATATGCATTTTAAAATTACGAAATGTATAATTGTTTACCAATCAAAATAATAAAAACCGAACAATTTATAAATAAATCTTGCAAGTTTAGCAAAAGAAATGTAGAGTTATTTTTGTTCAATTAAGTTAAAAACATCAACTGAGTTCGTGAAGGAGAGTGTTGAATTATAACGATTAAGAGTAACTTTAGCAAATGCGTTATTAGTATATGAAAATTAGTGTTCAATTCTAACAAATAAGAGAAATTTAAGTGGGTGAGTTTATCAGTGTATGTAGGGTAGTGAAAATTTGTAATAAATAAAAATATTTCGGGTAAATGAGTTAAATAGCGTTAGTCAATAAGTGTTAAATTTATATCAAATATATAAAAGGAGTTTGTAGTGACCTCAACTTTATTTGAATTTAAATTAAATTTCTGTCCTACCAAATTATATTGTATTATGGTCCGGAATAATTCACGCTGATATAAAATATGAATTTGTCAATGCAAATAATATTGGGTAGCGCTAATATCACTAACTATAATACTCGCACCCTTAATGCATTACGTAATTATTATTTGCAATTGGACTGGTTTGTCAATATACATTTATAGGTATATGATAATGACGTAATTATTTCTCCTCTCTTCCTCATCATTTTAAATGTGATTTAAGATAATTTTTTGGAAAGTTAGAATCAGTACGAATTTGACTGAGCATCAGCGAGTAAGTGATCAGTAAAAATAAAAAATAAAATATAGTGTCTTTAGGTAATTAGGTGTGAGTGAATTAAATTTATATTATAAATCATAAATATTAAGTGATATCATTGAACATTGTACTATATATATATGTTGTACTATATATCTGTTTACAATATTGAAAAACCATTTTTTTTATATAAAAACAATATTAAGTGAAAAATACAATTATACAAACGAAGTGCTTACATTATTTTTCTAATGAACCATTGTGGATAATATACCCCATTTACAAGTTTGATTAGCGCGTTTATTTGTGTATGTTACTTCGTGCTTACTCGTACCAAGTTAAAGGAAGTTAAGTATATATAAGAGAATTCTGTAGTTCCGAACCGCGTTAACGTTATTTACCTTCGTGCACTACGACCAAGGTAAGTGATACCTGAAGGTAAGTATTTTTTATTGTTTTTACTAAATTATAAGCATTTTCATAAAAGAATACAAAAGTTGTATTAATTACAACACCCCATTACCGACTAATAATTCTATCCAACCTATGGAATACTTAGAGGATCATAGGCAAAAATACTAAATACTAAAACATGATTTACGAACGCAACGTGCAATAAAAACAGAAAAAAATCTAAATTAAACCAAGACAGAACGAACCCACCTCAAATTTAGGAAAATTCAACAATTTACAAATTATCAACGACTCGTGACAAACTAGCACCGAAATATTTAAAACATATTGTTACTAAAGACAATGTTACTGCCAACACAAATAAACGAAAGGTACATAAACAATGAACAAAAGAAGTTAAAATAATTACAGGTTCGCTTTGCCAGCCATACAACAATCAATCGAGATCTACGATCTAGAAAATAATAAAGGAATACTCTCTTTGGAATTAGGCAAAGCCAGAATAATCACAGGTGATTCTAAACTAATTCACATCGTTGAATTAGAAAATATTAAAAATAATCTACATGCAGTAGAACAAAACTTTAAAATGATTGAAGTCATTATAATAGATAAATCCCTATCACAAGCGAAAAATCCATTAGTAAGACGTAAAATAAATAACTTGAATAATGACCTGCAGCGCATATTTACCCAACAAAACGAAGTATTAAAAGAAGTAAAAGAGGTGTTGTAAACGGTCTAGGGACCATTATTAAATCAATTTCAGGTAATTTAGGATTATGGATTAATAATGAACGCAAATACACAAATCGACAAAAATCAATTTATAGTAAACCAGAACTATAAAAATCAAATTACTATTAATCAACAAATGATGAATAGATTTCAGTCTCTTAACGAGCATATTAACCATCAAACCAATCAAGTAGAACAAACCATCGAAAAATACAGAATTTTGTTCCGTTACACATTGGCAACAACATTTAATCAGTGAATACTTCTATCAATTAGACGATAATATAGAAATACTAAAAGATCAAACTAATGAACTGCATGAAATTATTACTTTTGCACAAATCAAAGTTATATCAAGGCATATCTTAACTAAAGCCGAAACGATATATATTAATAATGGAAACTCAATCCATTATCCTCAACCAAAATGTCTACATGCAAATTCACGAACAATGTCATATCATTGAACACGTATACTATTTCCAACGCAAACTATTGAAGTGGATCAATCTGAAATAGGGATCATTCAATTACAACTGCCTCCGAGTTGTCCGTTTCTTTGTTTTTTTCGGTTTATTTATTTTTTATTTTTTTGATATCTAAAAGTTGAAAATAGTTAAAGTTAATTTCATTTACAATTTACCTGCTTATATAAGTTAACACATATCACACTTACAAAGTAGGTACCAACGCATATTTCAAGATTACAGGCCGGACACATTCCTGTAAGGTATATGTACTCTTTTTAATTAAGCACGCTGCAAATTGCATATGGAAAATTACCATACAATTTCGTTATCGCATATAACATAAGTTACTTTAAGTAAAATTATAGAATAAGAAATCAGTTGTAATTTTGATATAGAACAATAAAGTAGAGATGTGACCTCTAATAAAAAAATAAAAAAATGGCACTGAAACGGGGACCGAATAAGTGGTCTAAGTGAAAGTAAGTCGTGTTAGTTCGTGAAAAAAAAATTAAAAGAAAGATACCGGAAAAATAAATAAGTATAGTAATAATAATATTAATAACAAAGTGAATTATTAATATTGATATAAGAAGATATGATATTGACATAGTATCGATATAAGTTAAAACAAGCGGAAAAAAGTACGGTAAAGGTTAATAAGTTAACCTCGAACATTAAAACACATTTCATTAAAAAAAACGTGCCACAAAGTCGCAAGTAGCGACATAAAAATAAAAAATATCGCGAAACTAGATCAAGGAAGCTCACGGGGAATAAGGCTCCGAAATAATCCGAACACTAAAGGGTAAAACGTGGTTTCGACGACATCACATCGAAGCACCCGACCTAGAAGACGACGACTCGGTCCCCACACGTAGGACATTACACCGGTAACGTGTGACATCTATATCAGATTCAACTCAACAATTGAGAATGAAGGTCCTAAATTCCCTCACTGTTTTGCTGTAATATTTTATACGTATTCGTATCTCATTTTTATAAGTACAAGTTAAAGTTATAAAAAAAATTAAATAAAAATTTTAGTGAAAATCGATTTTTAATTATTAAAGAAATAAATGAAAGTAAATAAAAGTAAAAAAAGTAAATACAAATAAATAAGAATAAAAAAGAAAAAGAATAAAAATTTTAAATAAATGAAATTAACAAAAAAAATTTCAAAAAAATATGTAAATTAAAGTAAAATAAATTAAAGTAAAATAAAATTTTTTTTTTTTTTTTTCATAAATTTTAACTATTAAGAAAGAGTATTAAATCGAAAAAAATTATAATAAAAAAAAATATTTAATTTAATTAAATCTAGTTAAAATAAAAAATATAAAAAAAAAAAAAAAATTTAAAAGGAATTCAGTGCAAATATAAAATAAAATTGTCTAAATAAATTCCGAAGTGAACAAATTGGCTATAACTATACCAACCGCGATTAGGACCATTTTCACTTGCAAGTCTTGCATGGCATAAGAATCGTAATTCATCTTCTTAAGCTAAATTTTTTCGTTCATCATGTCTCCCACTCCTACTAATAATAACATAGTGCGTTCAACGGTACTGAAAGCAAGTACAACTAATCCCACTAGAAATCTGAATACTGCTAATAACAATGATCCTCTAGATTTCCATGTCCTAACAGAACAGGTCACCAGAATTGTTAGGGATGTTTTGATCAAAGATGGTCGACAGATACTATTAAACGAAGGTTATAATCAAAACATCAGACGATACAGACCAAACTATTAATTGCAATACAGATCAAACACTTTCCGACTTAGACAGGATTCCCGATATTGTGAAGAGTCTAATGGAATTTTCCGGGCGGCATGCCAATAAATTCAGTTCATGGAAAAAAAGCGTATCCTTAAAATTTACAAACACTTCAAGGGTACATCGAAATACTACGGTATCCTGAGCGTTGTTCGCAATAAAATCACAGGAAATGCGGACATAGCCTTGGAGTTGTATGATACTCCTTTAAATTGGTCGAAAATTTCGAGGTGTCTGACACTGCATTATGCAGATAAGAGAGACATAGAGACTCTAGAATACCAAATGACTACTCTGGTGCAAAGCCACCTCACTATCCAAGAGTTTTATCAAGTGGTGTATCAACACCTGTCCCTTATCCTAAATAAGCTAGCCTGTATGGAGATGGGCGATGAGTCATTAACCAATATGATACAAGCATACCGCGACAAAACATTAGATACCTTTGTCAGACGATTAAAGGGCGACCTACCTCGATTTATGAGTATTAAAGAACCAGTCGACCTGCCACAGGCATTATATCTCTGCCTTAAACTCCAAAACATTGATTATCGAATGCAATATGCCAACAACTATCAAAGCAGAGAAGTTCGTCCAGCTTTGCCACTGTAACGTAATATTAATCAAGAGCCAAAGCCCCAATGTTGTACAATAACTCCGTACAATCGGTAATGAACTTTCCCAGTCCATTCATTAACCCTATCCAACTAACCCAATTCAAAACTATTGCTTAAACCCAATTAAGCAATAATTTTGAATTATTCCAATAATTGAAACTCCGCACTTTCGCAATTCATATATAAAGTAAATTAAAATTTTATGCAAAATTGAAGAAAAGTCGGAAGTTTCATAATTAGGCTAATGCACTCTTGAATGTACATGTAAATTCAATGCACTCACGATGGTAAAAAAAAAAAATAAGTCAGTGAATACGTTAAAATAGAGTGAGGTAGTCGTTGTTCAGTGTGAAGAAAGAAAAGAAGTCTACATTTTTTAAGTAAAAAGTTAAAAATAGATTTGAATAAGTAAATTGAAGATATATACATAATATAAAGTTTGTTTTCGTGTTAATTTTTGATCGTTCATAAAACAAAAATTAAAGTTGAATAAAAGAGTTTAATTAAAAAGGACGAAATAAATAAACGAAATAAATAAGAGTGTCAAGTTTAAATATCCTTTTATTTGGTAAAAAATTAGTGTTAAGAAAGAAAAGAATAGTGTATTAGCAAAATTATTTAGTGTTTAATAAAAAATATTTTGAAACGTGAAAAGATTGAAAAAGAATCAATTATTCTATTTGAATAATTATATAACGTACGAGAAAACCCGGTATTCGGTAAGAAAAAAATTAAGGTAAGAACACGAATTAACAGTAGTAATTATAATATAAATAGTAAAACACCAACAAACGTTCTACCCCCAACTCACTCACATCCCACGTGGGCCGCAACAACTAATTTTCTCTAGAATATTTCAACCCATTTATAAACCAACCGTCTTTTATAATCCACAGTTTCAAAATAAATTCCAATCGCCTAATAGAACGCAATGGACATATCCACATGGACAAATTCCTGGACAAGAACCGATGGATGTTGATCCAAGTTCGCGAACTAGACAAATACATTACATGAACAGGCCCCAGCTAAATAATCTCATCCACAGAAAAGAGCTCACCAGTCCTTTCAGTCAGATCCTCTTAATAAACATCAAAGATGTTTACTACTACACCTGAGCCAAGCGCTGAGGTTACGGCCCCCTTAGCATCAGAACCGGAAATAAATGTAGAAATCCATGAAACTGGTGACTTCACCGACGAAACACTCGAAGAAAATGTTGATGCGTATAATAATTCGACAAACGATGAGCGAGGTACATTCCCAGACACGGAAATGCAACAAAGTAACGAGCCCCGTAATGTAGTATTATATTAATCTTATGCATTCCGAGAAATGGAAATAAAACAAAATAACATTTTTCATAATAAAATGTTATTCTTAGTAATCAGTAAAGTATCACATTTAATAAAATGTAAAATACTGTTTATCTAAATGTAATTAAATATATTAAATATAAAATGCTTAATTGACATTTTACAATAAACATGTTACAACATGTTTATCAAAACACTATAAAAAAATAGAAAAAAGAGATTCATTCAAAATACTAACTCCAAAGAGAACAGTAAGAAAGTTTTGTTTCCCGGCTCTAAAGAGACCGGTAATATTAAGTTAAAGTTCAGTGTAATAGTGGAAAATAAAATATAAATAAAACTAAAATAAATAACAAATGTTTTTTTTTTCATTCCAACTGAATATAAACTCATAAGTCGCGCGAGTTACATGCAACGAAATTGGGTTTCATGAACCTAAAAATACACATGATACAATTTTATATTAAAGTATCATATTTTTAAATATTTTACATGAATAAAAATGCAAATTATGTAAAACGTTTTTTAGAACGGAAATCTCAAGTTAAAACACATATTATACAAATTACATTTTTAAAATTAAAACCAAGAAATAGAAAATAAGAAAAATGCTGAATATCAGAATTAAAGAAAATATAATTTTCTTTAAAATAAAAAACTAAATTAGGCAGTTGCATTTCTGACTCTAAAGAGAACAGACTAAAATTTAATTCAGATCAGATTGACTCTAAAGAGATCAATAGAAGTTAATCTAAAGATTAACTCAATAAATATAAATATAATTAAATAATATTGTTAAAACTTATTGTGTAATAATTATATAAAAAAAATAAAGTTTTTTTTTTTTGATTTTATTAAAATAAAACAATTCAAGTGGCGCAGTTGATAGGATTGCTTTCCTAAAGAAAATAATCCAGTGTTAAAAATCCTACATAGTGAAACAAAGGAAAAACTCATTGTTTTCCGAAGACACAAAACTTGACATTATATAAATAAAAGATTATAATAGTTTATTTATAAAATAATTAGTAAATAAGTGGTATCAAGTAAAATACCAATTAAAGTGAAAAGAAAATTATTAAAAGAGAAGAAGAGACAGGCAAAAAAATGTATTTGATCTTAAGTGAATTTGTGAAAAAAAGTTTTTAAAGAAAAATAAAGAAAAGAAAAATGGAAGTTTACGAATTAAAAGGCGAATTAATACAACAACAAATAATTCAGAAAAAACTAATTGACCAAGTCCAATGTCTGAGCCAAATAATTCTAGAACAAGAACAAAAAGTGCAAAGTGTAAAAGTAACAAAATTTAACTTAACGCCAGATCAAATAATACGAAATTTTAGTGACATCCCACCATTTTCTGGTGAGGATTCTTATAAACTTAAGTCGTTCCTTAAAACGGTAGAAGATGTAGAAACTCTATGTTGTGATAATAATAGTGAACTTAAGCAATATTGCTTAAGAAAAGTGATAAACAATAAAATCATTGGCAGTGCTAGAGGGGTAATAATGGAAATACCGGACCATTTGCGAACCTAGACAAACGTCGTCTACCAATTAAAAGCGAAGTTTAGACCCAAATATACAATCCACCAGGTGCTGTTTCAAGCAAAGGATATCAAGGTATACAATCTCAAAGATTTATTTAATAAATTAACAAAAATAAAGTCAAAATCCAGTGAAGTCTGTGATTTTGACGATAAAGATATGTTCACTTATAATTCTATTGATCAAGAATTAACCCAAGTTTTAAAAACAAAATTAGTGCCTTTAGCACAATTACAAATTTCAGAAATAGAACGCTTTTCGAATTAGATAATTTACTTTGTCAATCAGAAATTTATCTATCCGAGGAAATCATAAAAAATGAATATAGGATCAATAAAATTAGTAAACAAATCTTTAATCATAAACATTCTAGTAATAATAACTTAAATTTTAAGACTAAGAACAATAATTTCCATAACTCACAAAAAGTTAATCACTATAACGACCGAAATGGTAATTTTAGTAATTCTAATAACTATAATAAACACTATAACATTAATAACAAAAACAATTATAATAATCAGTACAATAGTACACAGAACATAAACAATAATAGATCAGGACAATTTAGATTTAACTCAGGACAGAATAGATATCCTGATAATAGAAATAATCACGTTAATCAACAATATAAGTCAACCAGTCGAAAATATTACTAGCGATTCTAAGCTCAATCAAGAGGTAAATTTTATCGAAACGCCTCAAACAATCAATTACCGATAATAAAGCTAACTTTCGGTAATCGAACTTTAAATTGTCTAATAGATACTGGTTCGGATATTAGCTTAATCAAACCTAACATTTTAAATTTCAAAATAACTAAACTTGAAAAACCTATCATGTATAATTCATTGGGAGGATCGAAAAAATGGTTACATCCATCCGAAATGAGTTAATTAAACAAGGAACTTTAGAATGGAAAGTTAATACCTATTATAGCATGGTATTTTCCCTCTAAAGAGTGGAAAATACCATGCTATAATAGGTATTAACTTTCTAAAACCTTTTGAAGTTGTCATTGACATGAAAAATGAAAATATAAAATTTTTTAATAAACATGCAATCCCTTTCGTAAATGTTGGTTATGGATATCCAAGTGGACTTACCGAAGTAAATCACCTTGTACCTATCACTAATTCTAAGAAAGAGATTTTTAAAAGAATAAATCAAATACATTTAAGCATTGAAGAAACAGAAAACTTAAAATATTTACTATCAAAACATAAAGATCTGTTTAATAATGAAGGTGAAAATTTAACCTTTACACATGAGATAACTCATGGAATCAAACTAAAACACGATAATCCAATTTATAGTAAATTATATCGACAACCCAAAGTACACGAAGAAATAGAGAAACAAATTTGGGGATATGTTGAAACAGGGAATTATACAGGAATCGAATTAACCTTATAATTCACCGTTATGGATTGTTCCAAAAAAAATGGACAATCCTAATGTGAAAAAAATGGAGAATTGTCATTGATTATCGCAAACTGAACGAAATCTCTATTGATGACAAATTTCTAATCCCTAATATAGATAGCATACTTGATAAATTAGGAAGAGCCCAATATTTTACCACATTAGATTTGGCTAAAGGGTTCCACCAAATACTAGTAAATAAAGAAGTTCAAAACAAAACAGCTTTTTCCACTCCATTTGGTCATTTTAAATATATTTGGATGCCATTTCAAAAATGCACCCGCCACGTTTCAAAGACTAATGAATTCTGTTTTAAGAATTTCATTAACAAAATCTGTGTTAATTTATTAATTTATTTATTTCATTCAATCATTAAGGTAAGTAAGGCCATTAGCCTTTTCGATGTTTACCTTAATATAATACAATATATTAACTTAATAGTAATGGTTACAAATCATAATAATAAAAAAATAATAAAAATAAAATAATAATCATAATAACAGTAATAAAATAAAAATATGTAGCAATCGATTACAATAATCCAAATATTAAGTTCAATCTCTCGCTACAAGTCATTGTATCACATAATCGTCACAATTGCTTATTGCGCCATACATCGAAATTCAATGCAATCAAAGATGTGCACATGATAAACCATGGTACACAACCTGAACACATCATCACCATCTTCATTATACGATTATAAAATGGTACATTATTATTCACTACCCCAACTGCAGTGTCATCGCCAACAAACAATTCGTACCAACCGAGCAAGGATGGTTTGGAGATTTGATAAAACAATTTTATACCGAAAATCTAAACCATCTTCACGCTAGCCGAATCTTCATTTTCGTTTTCGACACGAGTCACGTTTTGACGAGTCATGAATGTTGGCGACGAAAAAAGTTCTGGCGACGAAAACTAATGGTGATTTTAATTAAATAATTATTTTATTTGTAATTTAAATAATTGTTAATAAAGAAATTTAAAAATTGTGAATTAAAAATATAATAAAATAAAGACAAAATTACATTAACTATTGTGTTATAATTTAAAACATTAAAATAACACATAAGTGTTATAAATATAAACTATATAAAAACAATAAATTTAAATAAATATTAAAACAAAATAATAGCAATAATTAGTCACACATCACTAGTAAAGTAACATTAATAATAACTATGGCATAATACCCTAACTCGTTCTAAATAATTCAATACATGCTTTTTTAAACTGCTTTATGGAACTGGAACGTTTAATTATTTCAGACAGTGAATTAAATTCATTATTTTGTTTTACAAAATAATTTTTCGGTATGGATACATTTGTTATAAACTACTTTGAAGCTCATATAAAGTCGAATAAACGGCAAAGATTACTGACCGATTTTTAAGTTTGATATCTTAATCGACAGCTCTTTAGTTGTCTATAAATCGTATTAAAAAAGATTTGTATATATTGGCTTACAAATTAAAAAATAATAATTTTATTGATAAATAAATTATTTTTTGATGGACGATAGTCCATAAAAGTCAAAGTTATTGACCGATTCAAAAGTTTGACATCTTAATCAAAAGCCATGCTACTACGCATAAATATTCTCGGTATGGATACATTTATTATAAACTACTTTGAAGCTCATATCGTAAGGTTTCAAAATTTTCTATACGATGAATCAACCAACAATTTATTCTACGCCACTGCTCTTAAAGTATTATCGTTTATCGTTATATCATTGTATGACGTATATCCGATATATTATTTTTTTTAGTTGTATTCTGGTTGGATGCAACATCACTTTGCTAGCTCTAGAATTTCGACCATGGTTACCCGTTATAGGGGGTGCGTGATATTAACTGGTTTGACCTATATATCAGAAAATCAGAGGGCCTCAGTCCCTCCTAGTAAACTGTTGATGTACATTACCGACGCTGTAATAGCAAAAGAAGTAAAGAGGACTATGAAGATTGGCCAGGAACTGAAAAATGCATACTCCTACCATTGCTATCTGACCGATATGGGACTCTGCGTACGATCGCCATACTCCATCAGTAGCTGCCCAGGGTTTCATTTATGGCTACACACAATAGGATGTGTATTCAAATCCAACAGGTCTCGCAACGCAAATTTCCCTGATGCGCCTTCTGTTTATACTATTGTCATTGGTGCGGCCATAACAGCGTTAATTTTAGAAGGATCACAGCGACATGAACTTCACTTCAAAATGGCTAAACCGCATGAGCTGACTAAAATTCAAGCAGAACTTAACAAGCTCAACCCGAGCAAACCAGTGTCCGGGACTAGTCAAAGTAACCCGCCAAATCATCAACAACTAGATCATGGTTCTGTGTCTGATGAGGCAGAAGATGATGAGGATGCCTGGAAGCAGTGTCTAACAGCGCACGACATGGCCTTGGATATCCGAAATTATCCATTACATTTACAATTGTCGTGGGTAGGACCGTCTGCAAAGTGCATTTAAGCGTTGTACTAGATGTATCAAAATACTTATTGATATTAGTGATGTAAGATTTAGTTGGTTTTTCTCCTAAGTCATTTAATTTTTCGGTGTTCGAGGTAAGCGCCTTTGTTTTTGCTTCAACGTGTAAGAGGGTATGGTGTTTATAAGAACAATCACGACACCTACCGCGAATTCTACAATTATATACAGAATGCCCTGGGTTCAGACAATTGAAACATCGTCTTGATTCACTGATCAGTTTTCTACGTTGATCGACTGATAACCCCTTGAAATGATTACAATCAATTAACCTATGTTGGTCTTTATTGCATGCTATACACACATCTTTGGTTGTAATCGCAAAACTGGCCTTCGATTTACCTATTACATTTGATCTAGTAGGACGAATGGCGTACTCCTTTATGGACTCGAGAGCATCTGTTCGTTTTACTAAAAATTCAAAAAACTCCGATATCGTAGGAAATTCGTCTTTCGTGGTCTCATGTGCCCATAGACTTCGAGTTTGTTCGTCTAACTTTTGCTGCATCAAGTAGATAAGCCAAGGGTCTCTTGCTTCAGCTTGATCGCCCATTGCCTTCAGACCACGTATTACCTCATCTGAAGTGTCCAATAACTTTCTTACGTTTGCAGCACTCACTGTATGTATGCTTGGTTGTTCTAAAAAGTGACGGATAAAGGCGTTGACGGTATGCCGTTTCCGATCATATCTTTGCCTTAATTTATTTAATGCCTCAATATAATTAGATTCAGTTATCTTAAAATGTTTGACCAAAGAGAATGCATCTCCTTTAAGCAATCCCATTAAATATTGAAACTTCTGAACCGGGTTGATATCTTTGCTATGAACACTGGAGTGAAATAAATCGAAAAAACTTTGCCACTCCGTATAATCACCAGAGAAATCTGGAATTTTTAATTTGGCAAGGCGAACCTCTGGCGCTGCATACGTCGTTGTGTTATTCATGCTGATATCGTGGCCTACAAAACTTGATTCGCCAATAGTTCGTTTTTTGATCCAATTATTTAACGTTGCTACAATCTTCAGCAATCTTCCATTTTAGACTCTTCTGCATTATCAATTGCAAAAATTGACCCCTCCACCACGTCTATTTTGTCTAGAACTTCCTTTGCACGGTTCACCTTTAAACGCAATTCTTCAATAGTTTCAGTTGATTTTTCTGTTACACTATTTGCGAATTTCACTAATTTGGTTAGTAGACCACGGTACGTGGAACGCTGTTTTTTTAAACCTTCTAAATCATTAACACTCATTTTTTATTTTATTTATGCTCAAAACTACTAATAGTAGTAGTAGCTAACTACTAATACTGATATAAATTGTTAGAATCAATTTACTTAATGTACACGGGGATAACGCAATGGATTTCGTATTAGTACGCGGCTCAGTAAACTTTAAAATGGCTACCGCAGCGTGAAACGTGTTTCTTATATATTCACGAATAACTCAGTAACAATGTAGTTTTATCAAATATATTTTATACGGTACGTATAAATTGCACAAGTAAACGATTGTGGTAATGATTCACATTCACGAGGATAGAGCAGTAGTTTTTGTATGGTGGTTAAACAAATGACGAATTTTCAAACGAATTGTATACCATGTGTTTCACAAATCACTCAATTATAACTTTTATGGATTTATAATACGAAATATTGTACTTATCTGATTATAATCCGGCTCGAAGGACCAATGTTTGAGTTGATTGATCAGCAATGGGTTGTGGCGTCAATGCAATTAACCCGGCTAATGCTGATGGTTGATTTTCCTTGTAAAATCTAACTCCGTTTTCTTAAAAACAAGGCGGATGTACTTTTGTCCTTATTGGATGTTCCGAAGTTAGATGACTAGTGGTTTATTAAAATATTTTAATATTTTAATAGGTTAATAAAATTCTCTTTTTGTATGCTTATTCCTCGACTGTTTTTTTGGTTGTGTCTTAAATTTTATTCTGATCATGTCAAAATAGTTTTACAAAATGGTGGTTAATTCATATTAATTACGGCAGATGTCTATCGTATAATTTATTTTAACTTACGTCCCAATATGATGATTTAAACTAGATTTGTAAAGTTTGTAAGTTTTATACATTTGTAAGGTTTTCGTTTGACTGTGTACATTTGTAAGGTTTTCAATTGATTTTAGTTTCCAAATGCAAGAGTTCAAGTAAACAATGGGAAAAGCTATATAAGGTAAACATTATATAAATATACATAAAATGGTTACATTAATGATAATTATTTGATTTTAGATGATGTGAATTTCATATTGACAGCTAATGGACGAACTCGAACAGATGGCATTCGTACATGTTAAATCCAAGGTTGCAACCCATGCGTAATTTGGAATGAAGTTTTTTCCATCGGTAAAGAAATAAATATTTCTTTGATTTTTTTTTATAAACGTGGCCGCATAAAAAAAAAATCGATTACAGTGCAATGACTGATCGATGGTGGGGGACAGCCGGCATTTTGGGTTGGAGATGTATAAAAAGAGAAGTAAGGTGACGTGGAGGGGAGAGTAGTTGTTTGACCGAAAAGTGGATGCAACCAGTGAGTGCAATTAGACAAGTTTACGTCAAAATATAAAACAACGAAAATAGATTGGAATTTTGATACGAGGAGATCTTGTAGTGAGTAATACAGACTGGAGATAGAAATTTGAAAAAGATATATATATTTAATTTTCTATATATATAAAGACAGGAGATAGAAATTTGATTTCTATATTTTATTTTTAACACATGTGTTTGGTTTTTTTTTTGGTGATTTTATTTTTTTATTGTGGAGATTTAAAGTGTTTGTAATCAAAATACGCAGAGCATGAGACTCAATAGTGTTGTGGCATCCGCATCAACTTATTCACTTCTTTTGAAGAAGTGGACTCTTTTCCCAGCATTTGATAGAGTGACTGGGAATATAATTGTATTGTGACCTCGGCATCAACTTATACACGTGCGAATGTAATTAACAGTGACCATGTAGTGGGATCGACATCGTAAGCAATTATGATACAAACAGTGATCGGAAAGAAAACGCAACGAGGTAGTCAATGGTGAGTGGTCGATTTTTTTTTCGGATTTAGAAAAACTAATTTGTTGGTTATTTTGAATTGAATTTAATTTTTTTATATCGGTTTGATTGCTAATATTTTTTTTGTACGCTGGGTGGATTGCGGGCTGAGCTTGTCCAGGAAAGCGTGTCAGGATATCTGGCGTCCAACACGAAAAGAATTTAAAAAAAAAAATGATAACTTATAATTTTTACTTAGCAATCAAATTTTCCGAGAGAAAATTTATTTAAATTTTTGGTTGATTTATTAATTTTTTTTTTGTTGATTCAGGATTTAAGGGTATCTCATTTGGCGGAAGATGGATTGACGTTTGGGAACCACCATTTTAAATCATTTTTAAGAATGTAATTACCTAATTTTATTTTTGCTTTATTAAATTTTTTTTTTGATTATATATTTGAATTTTTTCTTTATTAAAATTTATTTTTTTGTTTTTGTAAATTCAGTTATATTTTATTTTGGGGTATTGATCCTCAGTTTAAATATATTAATTTTTGATTCTTTATTCTCTATGAAACTTTTTTTTTATTTTGACACGCTACAATATAAAGTTGAATAAATGGCAAAGTTTATTTACCGATTTTTAAGTTTGATATCTTAATCGACAGCTCTTTAATTGTCTATACATCGTACTAACTTTTTTGATGGACGATAGTCCATAAAAGTCAAAGTTATTGACCGATTCAAAAGTTTGACATCTTAATCAAAAGCCATGCTACTACGCATAAATATTGATTGTGAAAATTAAAACATTTTGTTTTACAAAATAATTTTTCGGTATGGATACATTTATTATAAACTAATACCATGTACAAAAATGGATGAAGCAAATTGGTTGCTAGAAAATCTTGATGATAATGATGTGTTACGAAAAACTCTGGATGATGAACTGTAGGATAACAGTGAATACAAATACGATGTATTTGTCTACTTAGATGATATACTGATTTTCAGTACATCATTAGAGGAACACATTAACAGTATAACAAAAATATTTAATAGATTGCGTGAAGCAAGACTTAAAATCAAAATAGATAAATGCAAATTCTTCTGCAAAGAGACGGAATATCTGGGCCATGTATTGACACCAGAAGAGATAAAACCTAATTTAAAAAAAGTCAACGATATAAGAAATTTAAAGTTACCGGAAACTCAGAAGCAAAATAAGTCATTCTTAGGCATTACAGGCTATTACTTATAGAAAATTTATAAAAGACTATGCCAAAATAGCACAACCTATTACAAAATACTTTATATACAAAACCTATTACAAAACCTACTACAAACTAGACCCTACCTATGTAAATGCGTTCGAGCAGTTAAAAACAGTACTCACCATACAATCAATTCTTAAATATCCTGATTATAATAAGTTATTCACATTAAATATGGATCCAAGTCAGTATGCCATTGGAGCTGTATTACTACAAGATAACCGATTGCATTCGCTAGCAGAACCCTTAATGAACACGAGATAAGATATAGCACAACGTAAAAAGAATTGTTAGCCGTTGTATGGGCAGTAAAATATTTTAGGCCCTATATTTACCTTAAACCTTTTGAACTTAAAACTGATCATCAAGCGATTAAATGGATGCATACAAAGTATCTAGGTAAAGATTTAAATCCACGTCTTCAACGATGGATCCTCTCATTAGGAGAATATAACATAAAAATTGAATATTTAAATTATTTTTTTTTTAAATTTTAATAAAACGAAATAAGGAAACCTTGTTTTAATAAAAAACAAAGAATTCAATACTTCTAGTTTTATATATAAAAATTTAAAAATTTTAATTTTTATATATAAAACTAGAAGTATTGAATTCTTTGTTTTTATTAAAACAAGGTTTCCTTATTTCGTTTTATTAAAATTAAAAAAAAGAATAATTTATATTGTGATAAAAGTATACAAATACAGTGACAGAATGGTATTCTCACGCAACAATATGAATATTTAAAAAGAAAGGAAAATAAAATTGCAGATTTTCGGAGTCGACTAAATACCGAAACTAAAGAGATTAATCACATTAATGAATCTTGTGAATTCAATATATTATTCGGTATAGATCAATCTAACGAAGGGAGAAATCCTTCGATATTAAATGAAATTAATAATGAAGAATTAGACGAAAATGAAAATTCAAGCAATATATCAATACATCCAACTATACATTCACAAATAGAAGAACAAAATGATAATATAACCATGTTAGAAATAATCTTAAATAGATTCAAAATTACTTACTGAAAATTTTACCCACGAACTAGCAGAATTTATATTAATCCATACCTAACAAAAGATGAAATAGTTAGTAAACTTAGAATATGCCTAACAGGATCAAGAGTGGCTATTCACACACAAATTTCGGACAGAGAATTTTATAGAATTCAACAAATTTTAGTAGAGGAATTCCCACCCTTTAAATTTATCAAAAGACGAACTAATCAAAATCACTTCGATTCATCATAAGGCACAACAACATCCTGGAATTATCTCACTATACGAAAACCTTAAGTTTAAAATCTATAATAAAAATATTAAATTAATAATTGACAAAATCACTAACAATTGGGATATCTGTAACAGAGCAAAATATGATAGAAATCCCATAAAACCTAAATTCGAAAAAACTGAAATACCTTTTGATAAAAATCAAATTATACATGTAGACACTTATATAAATAGAAAACAAAAACCTTTTATGATGTTTATAGATACATTCACTAAATTTGCGACAGCATACCCGTTAGACAACCGAACACACGTAGAGATTATAGAAAAACTCAAAATGTATTTTAACAATAAAAAACCTTTAAAATTAATAGCTGACAATGAGTGCAAACATGTCAATATTAAAGAATTTTTGCGTCAAGAACAAATAGAATTATATTTAGTGAAACCAAATAGCCATACTGGAAACGCAAATGTAGAAAGGTTAAATAACACCATAACTGAAAAATTACGAATCCTCAATTTAGAATATAATAATCCAGTAAGAATTCAAATGTTAGAAGCCATCAAGAGCTATAACAATCAATATCATAGCACCATAAAATGTAGCCCATGAAAAGTGGAAGAAGCTATTCTAAATATTGAAGAAATTTATAACAATTTAATATCAGCTCAAAATAAAAGATTACAGAAACATAACGAAAATAGGGAAAGTTATGAAGAAACTAGGGAACAAGGGTACATTAAAAATTATAAATCTTTGAGACATAAAGAACAACCTAAATTTAGAAAACATAACCTTACAAAAATACATCCTTCAAACATTAAGAGACTATAAAAATTTACAGACAATGATGACACTAACAATACTCATGTTGACAATGACTTTAGTAGTACCAGTATACACTCAACTGTTAGTCGGGAAAATAGAAAGTAATATAGGATACACCATTTTTGAGAAAGACGTACAACTATTCACTTGATTTAATAGACTTAAACCCATCGAAACTACGATATTAGAACTTAAGAAAGCGGTATTTGAAATCGTATCAAACCTTACGGAAATAAACACTAGACCAATACTAGAATAATTAGAACTTTTACTATAAATATTAATGACTTTAAGGGACGGACATTATACCATACAAAAAAGAGGACTAGTTAACTGTTTAGGTACAATTACCAAATGGATATCAGGAACTATGGACGAAGACGACAGACAAACAATTAACAAACATTTAAATTTAATTGACAATAACAATGAAAATGTAATATCAAATATTAACCAACAAATACAGATTAATAACAATCTTAATGAATCTATATACAAATTGTACAATTCAATGCAGATGATAGACAAATTATGAAAAACTATCTTACAAATAGAGAAAATCAAAATTCAATTAATCTAATAACAGTTAATATTAAGTTAAAAATTCAAGTAATTGACATACTAATAAGTAACCTACAAGACAGTGTAATTTTTAGTAATTTAAATATCATACATCATTGTTAACATATCATGAGATGAAGGATTATGAAATAATCTTATCCTAGGGATGGCCTTCTGGCAAAATTTTGATTTAAACCTCACACTTTTTTATATAAATTCAGAAACTGCTGAGAGTTCCAATAGTTCCGAATCATTTCTAACCGATCAACAGCGAAACGAGTTAAAACAAATCATTATCAATTGTTCAATTACTACCAATAATAATTTCGGTTGCACACCGTTAGTTACACATAGAATAGATACAGGAGACAATCCTCCTGCCATAAAACCGTATTCAACATCGCCATGAAGATCCCCCATGACGATTGTATATAAACCCAGCGGAAAAATAAGAATGTGTCTTGATGCACGAAAATTAAATTCCTTAACAGTGAAGGATTCATATCCTAAGCCACACCTGGAAAATATTCTTTCAAATTTAAAGAGTACTTCATACCTCACTGCAATTGACTTGTCCGATGCATATTGGCAAGTTCCATTAGACGATCAATCCCAACCTAAAACAGCTTTTGCTTTATCAGGCAGACCGTTGTATATGTTCGCGCGCATGCCATTTGGCTTAGTTGGAGCACCAGCTACAATGTCTCGATTAGCCGATGCAATCATAGGTCCTGAATTGCATACTTACGTATGGTCCCACCTCGATGACATTATTATCGCCACCAATACATTCGAAAGACATGTGCAATATTTAAAGATAGTTGCTCAAAAACTTCAGGATGTGAATCTCACGATAAATGAATCCAAGTCTTAATTTTGTGTAAACGAATTAAACTATTTAGGGTTTGTAGTTAACAAAAATGGTCTTTAAATTGCACCAGATAAAGTAGATGCAATTATCAACTATCCTGCCCCAAAAACTGTACGACAAATCCGTCAATTTCTAGGAGTCGCAGGGTGGAATAGGCGATTTATATCCAATTATTCAACAATAGTTTCACCTATTACAAATTTATTAAAAGGAAAACCTTCTAAAATTATTTGGACTATCGATGCAAACAGACCATTTAACGAATTAAAAGAGGCAATTGCAAACGCCCTTACATTACATAACCCAGACTATTCAAAACCATTTTATGTTTGTACTGACGCCTCTAATACCGGTGTTGGCAATCAATTACACCAAACAATCGAGGATGTAAACTATCCCATTGCGTACATTTCACAGAAGCTTTCACCTACCCAACAAAAATATACAACCTTAGAACAGGAATGTTTAAGTATTTTAATTGCTCTAACGAAATGGAGACATTTCTTAGAGGGTTCCAAATTTTTTGTAGTCACCGATAGTTCAGCTCTGAAGCGGTTACTCCGTCAAGGAGGTTCAATTGGTCGTGTTGGTCGTTGGGCTCTTAAAACTCAACATTTTAATTTTGAAATAATTCATCGTCCTGGAAAAGAAAACATTGTTCCAGATGCTCTTTCCAGATGCCTTGAAGAAATTGACAATCAAGACAGCTGGTATAATGACGTGGTGGCTAAATTATCTATAAATCCGGACGATCATCCTAATTATAGAAACATTGAAAATAAATTATTCCAACTTTTTGAAAGTACAGATAAGAACGGTATAGATAATTTTCTCTGGAAACAATTAGTTCCAAAACATGAACGACTTTCCCTTTTAAAAAAATTTCATGACAAACCAAGAGCGGGACATTTTGGAAATTTTAAAACGTTTCATCGAATTTCGAATCAATATTATTGGCCAAATATGAATCAGGATATCCAAAATTACATAGCGAAGTGCGATATTTGTAAAGCTTCCAAACCACCAACAGTATCGACTAGGCCACCTATGGGGAAAATGAGAAAAACTACACGACCATGGGAAATAATAAGTATAGATTACATGGGACCGTTTCCTAGATTAAAACATGGAAATGTTTTTTTGCTAGTGATTGTAGATAATTTTACAAAATATCCGGTCATATTTCCAGTCAAAAACTCTAAATTTCCAACTTTACGTAGGAAGTTGGAAGAAGTTATATTTAGTTTTTTTCTGTTCCTCGCATCATCATTTCGGACAATGGTCCACAATTTATAGGACACGATTTTGAAAAACTCCTTAATGAATACCATATACAACACTTTAAAACAGCTGTTTATTCGCCACAGGCAAATCCCACAGAACGAGTGAATCAAGTTATAGGCAATACTATCCGAGCGCTTTTGAAATCTAATAATCATAAAGACTGGGATAAGTATATTGCTCAAATTGGAGTTGCCATTCGCTCGGCTGTGCATGAAGCTACATAATGTACTCCATATTTTCTAAATTTCGGTATGGAAATGATTTTAGATGGAGATGAATATAGTCGGTTTACACATTTTCCTCCTCCTAGCTTAGAAGAAAGAATAATAAAACTTATTAAAATTCGGAAATGTGTCACTATTAATTTAGAGAATGTATTTAATAAATCGGTTATAAGATATAATTTGCGAGCAAGGGCTCCGCCATTTATTGAAGGTCAAGTAGTTTGGAGGAGAAATTTCACTCAGTCAGATGCCTCGAAAGGTATAATGTCCAAATTACTTCCAAAATGGATTAAATGTAAAATAATTAAAAAAAATAGGATCTAATGTTTACATAATACAAGACGAGGGCTCCAATAGAACTTCTTCTTACCATGGAAAAGACTTAAAACCCTAGGATGATTTTATATTGTGACATTAGGGATATATTAAATATTAAATAGGTTAGTAATGAATTTTCATGTTATATTTGACTTTTGAATTTTTTTTTAATCGGAGAAAAATAAAAAAATAAAAATTATGATTGGATAAGGATGATTTGGAGGGAGTGATTTGGAGGGGATGATCAAAGAATCGAAAGAAAAAAAAATAGGAGAGATCAAATGGTGAAAAAGAAAATTTAAAAAAAAAATTATATTTGGATGGGAGATGGTGACGAGACTTTAACGAGTGAAGAAATACTTTAAAAAAAAGGATTAGATAGTGAAAGGAATTGTGAAATTCATGATGTTGGGCAAAATAAAACTGACGATAAGTAATTGAATGAACAAAAACAAATGTCGTGATATTAGATAGTTTGGAGTGCAAAACTAGAATACTTAAAATTTAATAGATAATTAAAAAAATAGCTTTTCAACACTCATGAACTCAAAGATTCAATAAGCATCACAAGACAATATTTCAAATATACCATAGATATATACAAGTTAACAACGGTATCATCGCATACTGCTGACACAAAACAACATGTTAGCGGTAATACGAAACTATATAACATTCTTTACAAAATTCATAGGAAACATGTTATATTACTTAATTAACAAATATTTTGTTCTAACTTGAATGATCATGTTTTCATTAGCTTGCATGGGAAAATAAATGTAATTTAACCCATTTTATGTATTAAGAAAATGCTCTAGTTGATAAGTTAAAATAAATTAGTAAAAGCAGTTGTAAATTAGTCGTGGAATAAAAAGGTTCAATTAAACTAAAAATAAAATTGTTTTTTTACCTTGCTGCGCACCAACTCACTTAACTGGCGCCGAAACAAAAGTTGTTCGTGAAATAGTGTAATAAAGTGAAAAAGTGATTTAAATGTACCGCGAGTAGGTGATTCACGAGTATAAAAGTGATCACTAAAAGGGATAACTACGGTTAATCCAATTACTATAAAGTGCAAAAAACGACAACGATAAGTGTACCCGCCGGCCGTGCACGTTAAAAACCCTTAAAGAAACGCTAATCTTTAAGTAAAATTTATAAAAACCTAGGACGATGATCCTCATAATAGTAATGTAAGAAAATTTTTATTAATAGAAATTTAAAACTATAAAACAGAAAAATATAATAAACAAAGTGTTAAACGAAACTTAAAGTAACATAATAATAATAACAGAGTAATAAAAATATAATATTAAAAACTAAGAAAATATAATAAGGTGTTATAACTAAACTTAAAATAACATTACTTAATAACATAATATACGAAATTAATTAATAAATAACGAAATGGAGGAAATAGCTCACGCAATAAGAGCATTAGAAGGAGCGGTAAACGCACAAATAGAACAAATTAAAATTATAAATAAACGGTTGGACAAAATAGAAAACCCAACAATAAACATTGCAGCAACAACGCTAGCAATACCCAAAACGGAACAGGACTTGAGGGACATCAGCAAATTGCCCGACAGTGTAAAAGAACTACAAATATTTGAGAAGAACCCCACACAATACGTCTCATGGGTGCATAATGTAGAGAATATACTAAGCGACTATGAGATAATGAGTGACAAACCCATTTATAGAGCCATCTTACAAAGTGTGAGACAGAAGATAAGAGGCAATGCGGACTCAGCGCTCATCTCTTACAATATATTTGATAATGATTGGACGTCGATAAAAAAATATTTATCTTTGCACTACGCGGACAAAAGAGATCTGCGAACCCTAGAACATCAACTAGGCAATCTAATCCAAAGAAACATGAGCTTGGACGAGTTTTACGCCAATGTAAACCACCAGTTTTCACTAATCGTCAATAAAATAAAGACAGAGGACTACAAACCAGATGCCATCAACGTGCTCGTCGAAACATACAGGAATCGAGCACTAGACGTATTTATCAGAGGATTGAACGGGGATCTGCCAAAAATGTTAATGATCCAAAGACCGCAGACTCTTCCAGAAGCTTACGCATCCTGCCTGGAAATGCAAAATTTAAACTTCCGAAACATACCAATCCATTCGAGAAATTATAATAATTCGGTAACTGCACCCGTAAACCAAATTCTGCCAAAGCTCCGATATCACACACCAAAGAGTCCTAACCCGATGTTGCTACCACATAGGAATATGGCGTATAATATTCAGCATCAAAGCAATCCGAATATGGCGTATAATACCCAACAGCAAAGCAATCCGAATATGGCATACAATAATCAGCAACAAAACTATTCAGCTCCGCCTAGACCAATCAATCTAAAACCACCAGTACCAATGAGTATTGATCCATCGGTACAAACAAGGCAAGTGAACTATATAAATCGCCCAAATCATCAGAATAATCAAACGTTCAAACGGGAAATCTCAAACCATAACGAACCACGGAAGTTGCAGAGATTACATCACATGGCAACGCAACAGGAAGATGAGGACCATTACAACGAACTCGTGGAAGATTATATGGAAAACGAAGTAATTGGCGAAGAACAGCTAGAAGAGAATCCGGAACTAAATTTTATGATGGAAGCCTCTCTAGCATTCCATACATAGAATACAAAATCAAAAGCGGCAACATTCTAAAATTTCTAATCGACACTGGAGCTAACAAAAATTTTGTTAGACCAGAATTAGCCGAAACCGCCATTCCAACCAATGTTAAATTTAAGATCAGATCAGCAGCTGGAGATATAGAAATAAACAAAAAAATACAAGGACAATTTTTCAAAAGCATAGGCATTAACAATACAATCGAATTTTTCGTTTTGCCGGGTCTAAAAACGTTTGATGGAATAATTGGTGACGATACGCTAAAGGAATTAGAAGCCATTATTGACCGCAAAAGAAACATTTTAACCATATCACCAAACATAAAAATCCCACTTCATGACAAAAAATCTCTTCAAGTCAACAATATCGAACTTCGTGATAACCATCTGTTACCGGAAATCAAGCAGAAACTCCAGGAAGTTGTATCAACATTTCATGCATTATTCGGACCTGTGAAAAATACAGAAACAATCACCACTGAAGTAAAAGCCGAAATTAGAACAACGACGGAGGAACCAATATACACGAAGTCATATCCGTATCCATACCACATGAGAGAAGAGGTGGAAAAACTAATCAGCCAACTCCTAGCGGATGTAATAACCTTCCAAAAGTCCGTATATTTCACCAATTTGGTTAGTTGAAAAGAAAATGGACGCTTTACAAACCAAAAAGTACAGAATGGTAATAGATTTTAAAAGGCTAAACGCAGTAACAACATCGGATACATATCCAATTCCTGATATAAGCAACACAATCGCAAATCTTGGGGATTCAAAATTTTTTACCACAATTGATTTAACTTCGGGATTCCATCAAATAAAGATGAAAGAAACCGACATACCCAAGACTTCGTTTTCAACGATGAACGGGAAGTACGAGTTCTTAAGACTCCCATTCGGCCTAAAAAACGCTCCTGCGATATTCCAGAGAATGATAGATGATGTTTTAAAAGAACTTATCGGTGAGATATGCTACGTTTACATTGATGATATCATAATATTCGGTGGAAGAAATGAAGAGGAACATTTATCGAACATCAGGAGAGTATTCGCGCAACTGGAAAAGGCCAATTTACGCGTCAACTTGGATAAAACAGAATTTTTGAAAACACAAACGGAATTTCTCGGATTCCTTATTACAAACCAAGGCGTCAAACCGGACCCCAAAAAAATCATTGCTATCCGAAACATCAAGTAACCCGATAATTTGAAGGATCTAAAATCTTTCCTTGGATTGGCATCCTATTATAGACGATTCATTCGAGACTTCGCGAAAATAGCGAAACCATTAACCAACCTAACGAGAGGGGATAACGCACAAACCAGAGCAAACCAGTCGAAAAAAATCAAAATCAACATGAACGAGAAGGAAATTGAAGCATTTCAACATATCAAAGAGCTACTGACATCTTCAGAGATACTTGTTTTTCCGAACTTCAAAAAACCGTTTATACTTACCACCGATGCATCGTCATTTGCAATCGGCGCGGTGTTATCACAAGGGGAAATCGGTAAAGATAGACCGATAACCTATATTTCGAGATCATTAAACACAACTGAGGAAAATTACGCGGCCAACGAAAAGGAGATGCTGGCCATCATCTGGGCGTTAGATAATCTTCGAAACTATTTATACGGTGCAAAAAAAATTAAAATTCTAACGGATCACCAACCTTTAACATTCACGCTTGGCAACAGAAACAATAATACTAAACTGAAGAGGTGGAAAGCTCGGTTAGAAGAGTATAACTACGAGCTGATCTACAAACCTGGCTGCATTAATAAGGTCGCTGATGCCTTATCAAGATTGGAATTGGAGGCTAATACGTTATCAACCGGAACAGTGCATAGCGCGGAGGAAGATACCACAGAATTAATCCAATTCTGTGAGGCACCCATTAATGCATTCAAAAATCAGCTAGTAATTAGGAAAGGCAAAAACATCAATGCCTATGAGGAACCTCATCCAGGCTACAACAGACATTTTCTCCACATGGAGAGCATTGAAGAGGAATTTGTATCGTTCGCAGTTAAAATAAACGATATTTTTGAAAAAAAAATCAAAGATAAAACGGCCATTTCCATGATGGCTGATCTAAAAGAAAATAAAAATATATCTCAAAGTAAGTATAATATGTACTAGAAAATATAGTTTATCTTGAAACGATTTAAAATTATTATTGTTATTTTTCAGATGGTTCACATGCATTGATTTTGCATCTGATGCATTTTGTGTTAGTGCCAACAGCTCGAACAGTAAAAAAAGTGAATGGAGAAAAGCAATTTAACAAAGCATCCATAAAAGATTCACAAACATCATTTATGTTGGTTGGTGCAACTGCAGCACACGTCGAAGAATTGTTAGCCAATAAACTAAACGAGGGTGTAGCAATACAACCGTTCATTTTACTAAAAGGCACATTAAATGCTCCTGAAGAAATCTTTATTTATTTTGACGGAATCAAGTATAGTGTTTACTCCTTAATTCGAGCATTAGAGGTATGCTTCAAAATTTTTTACGTGTTTAATTTAAATTTTCCTTCGCCATCAATTTTAATTTGGAGTTTTATAAAACAATATTTTTTCGAGTCAATGGATAATAACATTCGAGACAAAAAACATCCTGCTGTTGATAGTTTAATTTCTGAGTTAAACAAAAATAAATAGTATGATTGTTCAGTTCTATTAGATTGTTGGTGTACTTTTTTATGTTTCTATGTATAAATTTAAAATTTTGAATACCTTTAGTTAATAGTAAAATTTGTGATATTTTTGTTATTTCTTACTATAAGAGATGCATATGAATTATTTTTTAAACTCGTTTATTATTATTTTTTTTAAACCTATTTGTAAATGAAGTAAATAAATACATATGTATGTAGTTTGTATTTTTAGTAATATATAGGAGCATTTATCTTAAATTGAATTTTATTATTGCTTAATTTTAAGTTTATTGATAAAATATTATAGTTTATAGATTAAAAAATTTACATTATCATATAATTATAAACAAATTATAATTTGATATAAAAATTTCAAGTGCAAATATAACTAATTTAGAGTTTTTACAGTTGCATAGACGTAAAATACGTAAATTGTGTAACATATTTTTGTAATTTTGATTAATATGCTAATAAAAGCAATTAAATTTGTATAAGCTATTTGTAAGAAATATATGGAATAAAAAACAAGACTGAATTATTTTCGTTTATATATATGTGGTTTATTTTTATTTATTAATGACCTTTTACCTCAATCTGAAAAAATATGTTAGTAAATTTATAAAATTGCCAATTTTATTGAAGATTTAATTTATTTATTAAACTATTTTTTTTATTAATTCGAAAAATCCTTTTATTATATTAATTAAAATTTTATCTTTTTTATAAAAACTCCTATCATTTTGAAAAAGAAGTTTATTAAGTTTATAACGTTTTTTATTAAGTTAATGACTTATTTAATTAAAATTAATTTATTAATTTGAGAACAAAAATATTCAAATAAATTACACGTTTATAATTTTAAAGAGTAATTTTATCAAATTAATGATATTTTTTATCAAAATTATCACCAAATTCAGTAAAATTAACAAAAATTTCTTTAAATTCATTACTCTGGCTTTGAAGAAACTTTAACAAAAGTTTTTTAAATGTTCATTAATATGATAAAAAAGTTTGTTGGCGCTATATTGATGGTTGTTTTATTAAAATGATTACCGTTTTCCTCATTTTGACTTGTTTTTTTTTTTGAGTGTGGATATTTGTGTTTGGAATGCGTGTTGGATTTACAACAAAATAAATGTAGACCGAAAATTGTCATTATTGGAGTTCTGAGAAAAAATTATCAAGTTTTATTTAGGACAACCTTCAGCCCAGCAATTTAATTCTACTTCAATTATGGGAGATCCAATAGTGAGAAATAATCCAACAATTGGACATTTTCCAAGCGTGGTAAAGAGTCGCAAGATATGTCGCCAATGTAGCAAAATCGGTAAAAGGACTGCGACCAAATACGTTTTCTGTGTGTGTAAATCCAATGAAGGCGAGCAAATTGGATTGTGTGCATATCCGTGCTTTGGTATTTGGCACACAGAATAAATTTTCGAACGTTTAACTTTTTTATTTTTTATGATTTATGAAATTTGTGATAGTCAATCGAATTACGCTTTGTTTTTATGTTCCGAGTAAAATATAAATATAATAAAACCATAAAATGTATGACTTCAATCATAATTTATAATTCCAATGCAGTATTCCAAAGACATATCACTTATACGTGTCGTCTTATATGTGTCGATCCTCAGATTTCGTAAACATGACGAAACACCATTCGTAGACTCATGTCACACAAATGTTTCGCATACATTGTACATACTGAAGACTCATGTGACATATACGTGATGTATGGACATTCAAAGACTCATGTCACATATATGTGACGGATCGTTGACCAAAAAACTCATGTCACATATAAGTGACTTGTTATTACTTGTATGGGAGTTTTTTCTGAATATCAAAAAAATGGTTAAGTGGCGAACGTGATAAGTTATTAAAAGATACATTTTTAATTGAGAATTGAAAGAAGCTAAGAAAGTTAAAGAAGAATTTTTAATTATTTAAAGATATATTTTTTGTTTTACTATTTTTGCGTTTATCAAGCTTGCATAGTCAAATTCACGTAACATTACTCGAGAAACAAATATTGTAAGAAAACTAACATAACTAAAGTAGCAAATTCGTATAATCAGTTAAATTTTATAAAATATAATTATGCAATTAATCAAATATTTATATTTTAAATACAAACGTAGTTCATGAGAATAATTTTAATTATCTATATTCATGTGCTATTGATAAATCTGTAAATTAACGTGAGCAAACTATAGAACTGCAACGATTACATTATCTATATTAATAATTAATAGAAATAATCTCTATTAATAAAATGGATAACCCAGAAAAGATAACCAAACCCGCCACATTAGGAGTAGATGGTGCAGCTTCAAGCACTAATAACCCAAATTCAATCGATCTTAGTCAACTTCAATCAGTAATAAACGACATGGTAAACCAACAGACTAAAAAAACGTTGGATAAAATGACAGGGTGCTCGTCGGAAGGCAAATTAGATTTCGACGAGGGTATAGACCACAGATATCTCAATAACTTAAACGGCATGGATAAAATTCCAGACGTCGTGAAAAGCTTACGAGAATTTTCAGGACAACCGGGTGAGTTCGGGTCCTGGAAAAAGAGTATCGAACGTATTTTGAAAATATACGATCACCTAAAGGGCACTCCCAAGTATTACGGTATGTTAAGCGTAATACGGAATAAAATTACTGGTCAAGCAGATACCGCACTAGAATCTTACAATACACCATTGAATTGGAAACGAATAGCTAAATGTTTCACGTTACATTATGCTGATAAACGTGATCTGGGCACTCTCGAGTACCAGATGACGAAATTGATGCAACAGCATTAATTAATTCCTGAATTTTATCAGCAAGTGTATCAACACTTGTCGTTAATATTGAATAAATTATCGTCCATGGACATGAGTCGAGATTCCTCCTAGAAGACATCCTGAACCGCAACATAATAATCTGTAAAATCCACAGAAGCGCAATTTCTATTCCGAGTTACTACACAATCCTCAAGAACCACAAACCTTTCAGAAATCATTCCTAAACCACTATCCGCATGTTCTAATACCATACCCATTTCAACAGACAAACAGAAACTTCTACCTTACCCAAACCAACACGAATGAACGTACATCTATCCATCCACTCAAGACAAATTAATTATCAGAACCGATGCTAAAATTTAATGCTTCAAAACAAACCACTAAACTCTCGAATGTTTAATAAACGACCCATCCAATCCGGTCAGACGCATCAACCTATTAAACAACAAAGAATCCGCCACAATGAACCCCAATACGAAGATCCTCCTAGCTTAGCTTATTACCAAGAACAGATGAGTGAATATGACCCACTATACGATCAATCCATCTTAGAATACACTAGCATTCTAGAAAATCCGATTCCAAACGAAGAAATCGAGGATACGACTAATAATGACAGTAACGAACCAGAGCAAAACAAATTTATCGATGACGTTAATTTTTTAGATTAAGGAACTCTTCGCCGCCTTATTTAGAACACAAAGCGAAGAGTGGACAAGTATTCAAATTCCTTATAGATACATGTTCCAATAAAAATTATGTTAAATCCCAATACATACGAAATCCTTTAGCTAACGAAAGACCATTCATCGCGAACTCCGTAGCTGGTAGTGTCAGAATCACCCATCATGCATGGATAGACACCTCTTCGGCCCACAAAGAAGATTGAAATTCTTCATTTTACCAAGCCTAAAATCATTCGACGGAATAATCGGCAACGATAGTCTAAAACAACTACGAGCGGCAATTCACACAGACAGGATTCATGACAATATTTCCACCTTAAAATTCCTCTAAAATAACATTTATTCGATTCAGTTAACAATTAGAAATTCTCAATTTAATCATGAACAGAAAGAAAAACTAAATAAATTAATCAGCAACTGCCCTCAACTTTTTGTGGACCTCGAAGAAAAATTAACCTATACAACTACTGTGGTAGGAGAAATACGTACCATCAACTCTGAACCTGTCTATTCCCGACCTTACCCCTATCCCATTTGCTTGAAGGATGAGGTTGAGAAGCAAATCCGACAATTACTAGACGACGGCGTAATCAGACCATCGAAATCTCCGTACAACTCCCCGTTACGGATTGTACCAAAAAAAAAAAGATGCCTCAAGAGAAAAAAAGTACCGAATGGTTATTGACTACCGCAAGTTAAATTCGGTTACTATTGCAGACAAATATCCTATACTCGAAATTAATGACATTTTATCAAACTTAGGCGAAAATAACCATTTTACAATAATAGACTTAAAAGGCGGATTTCATCAAATCCCTTTAAAGAAGTCAGATATAGAGAAGACAGCATTTTCCGTAAATCATGGGAAGTACGAATTTACCCGACTCCCATTCGTACTTAAGAACGCTCCCTCTATATTTCAACACACTCTCGATGACATACTCCGTCATCACATCGGAAAACGGTGTTATGTATACATCGTTAATTTTTTTGATTGATTAATTTAGAATGTACGACCAAGGACTAACCAGGATCTCCGGGATATTTGGCCGGGCCCACCGTACACCCGTTTTACATTAACTTGGAAGGATGAGGCAGGATATTAGTTAAATTATTGAGATCGACCCCCCGATTACAGACACCATGGCGGCCAATAGTTAGTAAATTTTTTTGTTGGGGTAGGGAAAGGAAAGGTATGTCAGTAATAAGAGAGTTGGTCCGGTTTCCCAGAAGCCAATATTCAAACTACTGTTAGTATAAGACATCACAATTTTACTGAACTGCTCTGCATTTGTCGTCTGTCGTCTCTTGTCAACAACTCCAGTGTGCCATCATTCGTCTGTAATCCGCAAAGGTTCCCTGAAAACAGAATCTATTAATCAACTAATTGCTTTAGCCGTAGGCTGTAATAAATATTGAATTAATTTTTAATCTGAAATTACAATTCATTAATTCTTAATATAATAACATAATTATACAATAATATAATTCTTGCAATCCAAAGGCTATAATAAATTGGATCAGTTTTCACCTTAAAATTACAAATTAATTAGTTTATCCCATCGTGAAATATGAATTTATAAAATAGAAATGGAAATATAAAGCACCCAAATTGAAACGAAAACAAAAATCGACTTCCAACTACTCGACCCAACCACAATACACCCGCACACTACAGCCGAAACTCTATGGAACCGATTCGCAATCCCAACACATAAAACACTCGATCCCCCTAAAAACTGAACTTCCAAGCCCATCGTTACGAAATAACTTTTTCATTACGAAAATAATTAAAAATCAATCTTCAAGGAGATCAAACACCCTCATCTAATTTTCCGAACCAAACAAACCTCTCACTGAATTTTTTAAGCGAAAAATTTCATTTGGATTCACTAAAAAGGTGTAGACTTAAAAAAAATTGTGTTCCAACTATTTTTAGAAATAAAAACAAATTAATAAAACATTGTTAGTAATAAAAACCAGGACAGTCCCAGAGAAATGTCGACAAAATCGAATGATTGATTTGGAAACGAAAAACAATAATTTTCTTTTATCCTTAAATATACTAAATTTTGATGATTTTAAAAATGATTTTATAATGATTTGATAACTTACAATAAGAGTTAATTTAATCTTAAGTCAATAAAATTGTGATGGAAAACGAAATGAATTTATTATTTATATTATTCATTATATGAATATTATTTCTATATTAATATTATAAATACAATTTATATTTATGTAACTTAAATTAATTATTTGTTTTATAATTAAATTAATTTTTAAAACAACAAAATTTTTGAATATAACACTATATTTCCATGAAGATCCTCATTTTATATTATTTACCTTCAAAAAATGATGTACTTTTTTTGATATGATTGTATTTGTGCGCTACGATGTAATCGTACCTGTTATATAGGTACGATTACATCGTAGTCATGGTAATAGTCATTTCGACCATACACGTTTACAAAATCTCATATACTCACGCAAGCCAAAGCAAATACTTATTTACAACAAAAAATGCAAAACAAAAACGTGATTAACAAACGGGAAATTTGTATATAGTATAAGTGAGTATTGGTTTTGATTATATGTATACCTGCTACTTCTACCTTAAAATGAACAAAAAAAAAGAATTCCACAACCAGAAATGGTGCATTTATGCCTCTTCTCTGGAAAACTACAGAGTCTTTGATCCATTTACAAATCAACGAAACTGTACAATTAAAATTCAGCCCTTATGCAATAGATTAAACCATGATTAAACACGCTTTTCATTCACGACACTACATATAATTTGGTACATTAACCATTTTTCTTTTAATTGATTGATTTGATTGATTAGAGTGTACGGCCAAGGACGAACCAGGAACTCCCGGAATGCCGGGCACCACCGTACACCCGTGTTACATAAAACAAAACCGAAGGAATGGAAGGAATGTTAGTTTGACAGACTCGACCCGGTTACTGACACCTAAGCGATCGATAATTAGTATTTTTGTGGTGTAAGGAAAGGAGAGGTTTGTTAGTAATGACTGAATTGGTCCCGGTACCCGGTAGCCAATATTCAAACTAGTGTTAGCACAAGACAATCACAACCTTAATGATAATTTCTTTATACTGACTCCAGCAATACTACAAACCAGATCCACAAACATTTATCAACCAGCATGACTCAATTTAATCATCCGCCTCATGTCAAATAATACGTCATATAATCTTCAAATCCCACCCATTATCATTACCATCGACACCAAGCTCAAAACCAATGTAACTTGAATACCAGCACAACCCACCTGACAATTCGATCTCTTGAAATATACCAATCTTAACCCCTTATCCGTCCCCCTTACTAACCATATATCAGCATACTAAGTCAATTATTCATATACCTAAATACCTTTTAGTTCTTTGATTCCTACTAATTCTTTTGTCTGCCATCTGTGTAGTAGAGCCCAAACTACATTTCAATCTATAATAATATACCTCATGGTGATCATAATAAAACTCCATGTGGTTTGTATTAATTTGACATATCACCTCTATTTATAGACCATATTTCTATTTCATACAAGTTGCTTTACTTAAAGTGCTCCAATTTTATTAGATTTACAGTTTTCAAGTGTTCAAATAAACATTATCAATTAAACTGAGATTAAATTCATATTTATTTGAAACCCAAATGTCCGTATACGCTATTCTCCCCGATGTGAATTGTCTTTTTGGTGCTATAGTGCATCAATTTGGCATCATATACCCAAATTGTCTCCCTTATTCACCTCATGATCTTCGATCCAAGGTGGTTCACTACATCAGGAATAATCTTAATGATTATATTCCTACCCTCCTCGATTCTATATATCATTCTAACTTTTATCAATCCTCCGAGTTGTCCGAGATCCAACTTCTTCAGAGGTATGTTTATTTTATTTATTAAATATATAAGTTAACACCCTAATACAACACAACATGCTGACTCAACTTATTGTGCAAACACGCGCATCCGCCACGTGCCTCCACATTAATTAGTTCAACATCCAAAATGTTGAATCAACAAATAATTTATAGTATCTTTTATTTCTTACTTTTGCTTGGGCATTTTGAGTATAAGTAGATATTGTTTAGAATAATTAAGCAGTCTTTATCGAATTGTGAACTAAAATATAGTATTTTGAATTAATAAAATTATCTTTTTTATGTTTCACGGATAAAACTCATTAACTGGCGCCGAAACAGGGACCAGTTGAAATAAACAGTGTAGTAAAAAAATTTTTCGAGTGAATTCTAAGTGCTTCTAACTTTCAAACATTTTACCCGTGAGAACAAAGTGTTACTGCATTATACCCATGAGAACATAGTGCTAGTGTAAAAAGTTAAACAGTGCAACGAACTCTGAAACCAACACTTTACCCGTGAGAACAAAGTGTTAACTGTATTATACCCGTGAGAACATAGTGCTAATCGAAAATAACTACACCATTTACGTGCAACAGTGAGTGATTATAGTGCTACGAGTAGGATGTTTGCAATTTTTTAACGCTTACGGCTAAAAGAGAAAAAACACGAATCATCCGACAGCAACCAACTGGTTCCAAGTGTACAACACCCGGTGTGCACTATAAAAACACCTGAAGAAACTCTAATCTTCAGATTTAAAAATTACCCAGGAGCAACTCCTCTATAATGAAAATTATAATAATTTTGTAAGTAAGAATTATAAAATTTTTTTTAAATAAACAAAAAAAAAACAAAGAACCCAGTTAATATTAAAAAGTGTAAATTTATAATAAAATAATATTCTAGTGATAATAATATCATAATTAATCAATTAAAAGCAGTGAAAGAAACAAAATAATCCTAAATCTATAATCAGTAATCGCAAAAAAAAAAAAAAAAAAAAAAAAAAAAAAAAAAAAATGGAAAGACAATTAGAATTAATACAAGAAGCCATAAAGCAATTGACGGGAGCACTTAATGCTCAGATAGAACAATCAAGAGCAGTAGAGCGAAGACTTCAGAAATTGGAAAATCCACCTCTACGGAAGGAATCGAGTAATTTAGTGTCACCTAAAGATGCGGACGATCTAAAAGAAATAAGTAAGCTACCAGATTGCGTGAAAGAGTTGCAACCGTTTGATGGCAACCCGATACAATACCTGTCTTGGGTTCATAGCGTGGAGGACATCCTAAGGGATTACAGTATCATGCGCGATAGGCCAATCTATCGAGCAATCCTGCAGAGTATAAGGCAGAAAATCAGGCGGAATGCTGACTCCGCTCTAATATCATACAACATATTTGATGACGAATGGGTGTCAATAAAGAAGTGTCTCTCACTTCATTATGCGGATAAAAGAGATTTGAGGACTCTAGAGCATCAATTGGGCAACCTATTGCAAAGAAACAGGACATTAGATGAATTTTATGCCTGCGTCAACCACCAATTCTCATTAATTGTGAATAAAATCAAAACTGAAGATTATTCAGTCGACACAATCTCAGTTTTAATCGAAACGTACCGGAATAGAGCGCTTGATGTCTTTATTCGCGGACTAAACGGAGATTTGTCGAAAATGTTGGTAATTCAAAAACCGCAAACGTTGCCGGAAGCTTATGCATCCTGCCTAGAAATACAAAATTTAAACTACTGAAATATCACGGTACACAACAAAAATTCGAACAATACGATAACAGCTCCCATAAACCAGATCTTTTCACGGACAAATGCCAATCAATATGACTACCGTAGGAATCACAATCAAATAACATTACCACAGAAGAACCTAGCATACAACATTCAACATCAGAATATCAGGGCACCAAACAGGCCAACATACCCCAAGCCATCAGAGCCAATGGATATTGACCCATCGCTAAGTAGACAAGTTAACTACATAAATCAGTGCAGCAAGCTCAGCCAAACACACTAGCTCCTAAACGAGAAAACTCGTATCACAATGAACCAAGGAAACAACAAAGGATTTATCATATAGAGATACAAGAAGAAGAAGATCAGTACACACAAATGAAAAATGAAAACGCGGACATCGAGGAACTCATAGAATATGGAGAGAACGGAGAGAACGAAGAAAATGCCGAACTAAATTTTATGCTGGAAGCCTCTCTAGCATACCATACATAAAATACCAAATTAAAGACGGCCATACCTTAAAATTCCTGATTGATACTGGTGCGAACAAGAACTTCATCTGAGAACAATTAGCCAAAAATTCGACGGCCACAAATAACAAATTTAAAATTAGATCGGCTGGAGGACAAATCGAAATCAGCAGAAAATTATGCGGACAATTTTTTAAAAGTATTGGTATCAACACAAACATAGAGTTTTTCGTTCTGCCGGGACTACGAACATTTGACGGCATAATCGGGGACGATACGCTAAAAGAACTCGGTGCAATTATTAATCGGAAGAACAACATCCTGACACTCAACTCAACAATTAAAATACCACTTTATGAGAAGCATGCACCTCAGGTGAACAACTTGGAAATCCGAGATAATCATCTCTCACCCGAATTGAAAGATAAAATACAAATGATGCTCTCAAAATACAAAACATTGTTTGGACCTGTAAATAATGTAACACCCATAGAGACCACTGTAAAAGCAGAAATTAAAACTTCAACAGATGAAGCAATTTACACTAAATCCTACCCTTATCCAGTTAATATGAGGAAAGAGGTTGAGGAACAAATCGACAAACTTCTGAAAGATGGGATCATACGACCTTCAAAAAGCCCATACAATTCACCTATCTGGGTAGTGAAGAAAAAACTGGACGCTTCCAATATACAAAAATACAGGATGGTTATCGATTATAAACGTTTAAATGTTGTCACCATAGCAGATACTTATCCAAATCCGGATATATCTAACACGATCGCTAACCTCGGAAATTCTAAATTTTTCACTACAATAGACCTCACTTCTGGTTTCCACTAGATCAAAATGAAAGAATCAGATATACCAAAAACCTCCTTTTCCACCATGAATGGAAAGTATGAATTCATGAGGCTTCCCTTTGGTCTTAAAAATGCACCAGCCATCTTCCAAAGGATGATTGACGACGTGTTAAAGGGGTATATCGGCAAAATTTGTTACGTCTACATAGACGATGTCATTATTTTTGGAGGAAAAAATGAAGAAGAACACTTAAGGAATATCGAAATGATATTCAGCAAGCTCGAAAACGCCAAACTACGGATCAATCTGGACAAAACAGAATTACAATCACATCATTATAAGATCAACAATTAACCAAAACAAACAGATCTATCTGGATTTCAAACAACTTTTACTCAATCAAGATGAAATTTATGGGATTACAAGAGACTGCAACCTTTTTCAAGAATTAATAATCTGCGAAACGAATAAACTAAAAAAATTAAATGAGAATCACTGCATTAGCCAACTAATAAAAGGGTCAAATGCCAGATGTGATTATCAATTCAATAGCAATCAAGTTATCGAAACCTTAAACGATAACACAATTTTTCTAAGTAACTTCAAGGGGAACATCATTGATAACAACTCAAATAAGAATTTGGAAGGAAACTTTTTGCTACAATACCACAACGAAACAATAAAAATCAATGGTGTGACATTCACGAATGAAGAATTCCGAACATCCCAAGTACTACCACCTGTGTTACAGACAAACATTACTGAACGAAACATCAAAATCGACTCTGGATACTTACACAATTTGTATTTAAGTAATATTGAAAAACTTCAACAACTATTCAGGAAACACAAAGAAGCTGCTTTTGTCGATCTAAGCATCATAACTATTATCATATGCTTAATTATCATATTTTTTATAAACAAAATAAGAGTAAGGAACCAGAGAAGGACACTATTTATAAACAAACCAACCCATCAAGAAGAGATTTCCAGCACCCTAGAAGGGATCCGACCCATTAAATTGAACTTTTGACCCACGGGACGTGGATCTTTGAGGAGGGAAGAGTTAACACCCTAATACAACACATAACATGCTGACTCAACTTATTGTGCAAACACGCGCATCCGCCACGTGCCTCCACATTAATTAGTTCAACATCCAAAATGTTGAATCAACAAATAATTTATAGTATCTTTTATTTCTTACTTTTGCTTGGGCAAGCATAATTTTGAGTATAAGTAGATATTGTTTAGAATAATTAAGCAGTCTTTATCGAATTGTGAACTAAAATATAGTATTTTGAATTAATAAAATTATCTTTTTTATGTTTCACGGATAAAACTCATTAACTTATATATATAAGGAAATTTACAACATATAAATTAATTTACAGGTATTTGTCCGCCCTTCAAGAGGATGGTTTTTGGGGAGGCGCCGAATGCCTCTCTGCAGTGTCTAGGCTAAGACAACTTAAAATAATAATATACCGTTCTGATGTTAGTAGTCAAACCATCTTTGTTCCAGAGAGCGGTAAATATACCCATAAAATTTATCTTCAATATAATGGCACTCATTATAATAGTTTCGTGCCCTCTTTACCCCCTTCCTTCCCGTCTACCTCGTTTGCTCAGCTTTCAAATAATTCTAGCATTGTTCCACCTATCGCTAACCCTGTTCATCGTGACCTTCATACATTCCATAATCTCTACACCCTCTTTGATACTTCTCCATCCACTCCTATCTCACTTCCCTTAGCATTTACATCTCTTTGTTTTGGCACATGGAATGTACGTGGAATTAATGATTCCAAAAAACGCAACGAGCTCGATGAAATTTTGCAAGCTAACAATATTGCCCTCTGCAGTATTCAGGAAACCAATATGTCTTCCGGTGTCTGTTTCACTTCTAACTATACTTGGTATTTTACTCAAGACCCGACTACTCACCGCAGAGGAGTGGGATTGCTTCTTCATAAAAGTTCAATCATATTTCCCAAGCGAATTAAATATTATTTTGGGAGTATAATTTCTCTACATGGTCATATTCGTGATATTGGGGAAGTCCTTTTTATTGCCGTGTACATTCCTGCCCAAACTTCACATTCTAACCGACAACAATCTTCCAAAGTTTTTAACATTTTGTCTTCCATTATTGATCGTTGTCCCAAAACTCATGATATTATTATATTAGGCGATTTTTTTACATTGGCTCTAAACTATTTCATAGTGATATCAATGCGAACGGTTTTTCCCTGGGTCTACTTGTCAATATGTCCAAATTATTCGTTCATACCACTAAAGGCCGTCGAACCATTTCTACTTGGACCGACGGACGATCCTTTTCTTAAATAGACCATATATTGACAAGGGAAGGCAGTCAGTATCTTTATGTCAACTCGCTTAAGGCTGACGTATTTCGTCCCAAACTAAGTGATCATCGCCTAATCTGGGTTAATTGTTCCCACCGTAAAACTTCCACTAATACTCATTGTGCCTTAACTACTCCCTCTAGACCCTCTGTCTCTCCTTCTACCTACAATCTCAGGAGCTTGAATCTTGCCTTATTACAAGACGAAAGTATTAGGGATCAATACCAGTCCACATTTATAGAGGTTTTACAGAATCAGCTCTCAGAGAATCAATATAGTTCCCTGTGGCGACCAATCCTCAACAGTCTCAAAGTTTCATCACAACTACGTCAACTAATCACAGAGCTAAATGTTGATAAAATCGCTCAAGAAAACATAGAAAATAGGAAACGATTACAAAAAGTATAACTTAAGCAAATAGATCACCAAACGTGGATATGGTCATTATCAGGAGGAGTATCATTTTCAAGAGAGGAACTACAATAAATGTGGATACCGCAAATAAGTCCAACGGGTTCCGTAAATCATATTCAGACCTACTGGAAGAAGTAGGAGTAAAAACAAAGGACACGGACGGCCTTTTTCCACCCTCAGGAGGAGTTATAACAACATAATATGCTGAATAGATAGTTTAACCAGGTGTCACAACAGATTATATTCTAAATATGCCATGAAAATTGGGACGGTTATATCTCACGTGCCATTATTGTACATGTTATCTATATTGGTATGCGACGTGTGTTACATATTCCAGAAGAGTCATCATCTACACAAAATGCTACATCAGCAGCATTCAATTCAACACATATACAAAATGAGGTATCAGCAACATTAAAACATGTTGATAATCAATTCTAAGAAACAGATAGAAAATATGCAAAAACATCATCTACACAAAATGCTACATCAGCAGCATTCAATTCAACACATATACAAAATGAGGTATCAGCAACATTAAAACATGTTGATAATCAATTCTAAGAAACAGATAGAAAATATGCAAAAACATCATCTACACAAAATGCTACATCAGCAGCATTCAATTCAACACATATACAAAATGAGGTATCAGCAACATTAAAACATGTTGATAGTCAATTCTAAGAAACAGATAGAAAATATGCAAAAACTGTTGATTTTGCATAAGTTGCATGCTTAATGGAAAAAACCCAAGGAAAGACGACACCTTTTATTATCTTTTAATTAAAACTATAAAGTAAAGTAAAAATTATAATAAGTTGGAATTGTTAGTTGAAAATCAGTGCTGTAAACATCAATTAATGTAAATTATATTTTCTTAAACTAAATAAATTTAAATATTAAATAAAAGACTCAACTTCCGAGTTGAGTCAATAAAAAATTAAACAAAAATGTTAATAATATTATAACTCGTGTCCCACCGCAAACCATTCAAAATGACGACATATGCCAACGTGTCCGTCAAAAGGTTAACCATTCTTTATGTATACGTAAACGATATAGTTTGGTTATGCAGAAGTAAATTTACTTTTACATATCTTATTCAAACAGTTTGCATGCATATGATATGTAAACGCTTTGTATTGATAATTATACAAATTTTGACATTTATCATTTTACATTTTTCGACAACATTGAATAGAAGTGAATGATTCTTTATAGGTGGTGTTGTTCATCAAAACAGGCAGAATATTAATGTGTTATGTGATAAAAATGTTATGTTAATAATTTAGATATTTATTCAAGTGGTTGCGTTAGACAACTGGGTGCTTTTTCTATAATTCCACTGTGTTTGGTTGCTGTTGATAAAAAAAAATATTTTGTTTTAGGTGTTGTTATGTAGAAAATTGATTCATGTAATTTTCAAAATTCTATGTAAACATTTTTGTGCTCGAAGTACAATTCGAAACACCAATGCCTAGTTTTTTAACCCTCCACTATAAAAAGTTTGTGTTTTATGTTTTACAAGAATCGGGCATTTTAATCGAATTCATAATTCGAATTCAGTTTTGGATTATGTGACACTTTCTGTAGTTGGTTTTAAATTACTACGAATATTGGAATCGTGTTGACATGAAGTATTATAATAGAGACAATATGTAATTCAGATTTTTAGCATTTTCATTCATTTTTTCATTAAATTTGTTTGATTGTTTACATACAACCAAAACAATTTTTTGACATTAGAAAACCGTGACGTCAGAATACACGATAGTTTAAATTCATTTACAATGTAAACATTTTGTAAATCTACGAGGTAGCTATATGCTCTCATCAAGCCTACAGAACGTAAACATTTTGTAACTGTAATCATACAATGACAAAGTATATGAACAGAAACGATAATTGTGTAGCTAAAAGTTTACCTTTACAGTGTACCTTTATGGTATGCATTCTAAAACTACCATTTGTAGACACATGCTCACAGCTACACATTTTTGATACCGTAAATGTTCCGTAAATTATACATTGAAAATGTGTAACTATAATCGATACAAAACGTTACTTGGGCATCCCTAAAATTTGTTCTTTGATTAGCAATACCAACAATACCATAATTAATAGCACAATTAATAAATTGAAATTAAAATCAATCTTTTTAATCATTTCAACCTAGATTCTATACAATTTATAATAGGCAATGTCGCCTATTAGAAGGAGAGCCTCTCAGAACTGCAGTATTGAAAACTGCGAAACGTGTAAAGAATAATTTAACATTCAGTGACTTACTAACTTCTGAATTTATAGGAGTTCTGCATTGCAGAAATACGTTTTTTTAAACTGGAAAATACACACAGCCTCGCCGGGCTAAATTTTTAAGAATCAAAGAACAAATTTTAAGGAACGAGTACCGGCAGACACCTCCAAAATTGAAATTAAGATAAAACCTCTTAAAGATTCCGAAGCCAAATTATATCCACAAAAGATTCCCCGAGCTGAAACCAGTGCTGAATCTTTCAGTAACCCAAACCTTAAATTCACCAACATATCATATTTTTGACCGATTGCGGACAATCGCATTTAAACGGGGAAGAGTTAAGATAACGAACCTGGATACGATGAACAAAACGTGCGTGGTCTCTCAAATTACATGGTAACAGTTTTTGTGGACGTTCCCACGAAATTCTTAAGTAAACCGAGTTTGCATTTCCGACCTAAATAATAATATTGTAATTTTCCATAAAAATGTATGTAAGCATAAAACTTAAGTAAAACGCGTGGCGATTAAGTCAGCAAATAATATATTATATTATTTTATATTATATTATATTATACAAATTCAATATAAAGTACCACCCAGTGTAATTAGAATTAGTATTGGTAGTTAACTGTTAACTATATAACAATTAATATCATTCCTGTTAATTACTTTTAATTTTATTATTTTGTTTGTACATGATAGTATATTGTTGGACTTGGTGAGGTGTGCTTCATTAAAATAAGTAAAAATTGTTCACTCGAATTTTATTTCGATATTTTAAATCATAAGGTGGGACAAATAATAAGAACATTATTATTTCGTTTATTATCTAAAAAGTCTCAGCGCTTTCATTGGTCCTTCGAGCCGGATCTCGGCAACATAATTATAATAATCTATCATTTTATAATTAAATAAATCTGTGTAAGGTAAACTTAATGAGAATTGTTTACGAAAACTTCGAATCAAGAGACAACTAGAACAAATTGTGTGAAAGTGCGTCAAAATTAAAAATAATTAATTCATCATTTGGTGCCACGTGTAAAAATAAATTATCGCTTAGCTGATTTGTGAATAACGTGATTGTGTCAAAATTATCACCGTTATATCTTGTACGTTGTATCATTATATTTGTGTGTGACGCGTGTTTGTGAAATAAGATGGCCGAACAAATTGTTCAAGCACGAGGTGGTGTGATTGGATCAGTTACCCGATTACAGAAGTGGGCTGACCAAATCACAGATGAAACATCATCAGAGGCATTAGAAGTTAGAATTTCAAGGCTCGATGAACTTTACAAGGATTTCCGAAATCTTGAAAATAACTTGTTCGCCTTTCCCGGTCAACTATCCAAAATAGATGAATTCGAGAATTCTTATTTCACATTAAAGGAATTATTAATTCGAAGATTACGATTGAAGCAAAAACAGCCAACTCCAACGGAAAATCTGCCTATCCTTCAAGAAACTTGGACAGAATTATTCAATCAACAAAAAATGTTCTTTGAGGGATTGAATGCAACTACTACCCAGCTAGCTGATAGGACGTTTATGGCCCACGACCACGTCAAACTACCAAGAATCACCATTGAGAAATTTAATGGAGAATACAAAAACTGGCCGGCGTTTGAAAATTCATTTGTGTCCTCAATCCACGAGAACCAATCGTTATCAGAGGTAAATAAATTGAAATTGCTTAAAGGACTTTTAACTGAAATTCCAGCAGCTTTGATTAAAAATCTAAACGAAACCGATGCAAATTATACAGAAGCCTGGAACAAATTAAAATTGCGATTCGATAAAAAAGTCAAGATACTAACATCATATATCACTTCATTTCTTGATCAACCATTAGTCATGAGTGGTAGAGCATCCGACATTCGAAGTCTTGCTGATAAGGCTGATGAAATTATAATTGGGATTAGAACTATGGGAGATCAAGCTGAATATCGGGACGCATGGTTAATACAAATTTTACTGCGAAAATTAGACGGTGACACAAAACAGATGTGGTCAAAGGAAATCGCTCACAAGGAATATCCTACTCTGTCCGAATTCTTCGAATTTATAAACACCAGGTGTGATGGACTCGATGATGGAATCACTGAAGTTAGAACGAAGGATCGGCCAACCTCCAGTCATTTTCAGGCCCCAAAGGTTAAACCATCATTCAAAGCCATGCCATTAAACGCAAATGTGTCTTTGTGTCCGTGTTGTAATTCAAGTCATTGGCTGTATCGATGCATGAAGTTCCGCAGTTACAATGTTAAACTACGCAGAAATCTAGTCAGTCAAACTGGCATCTGTTTTAATTGTCTTCGCCTGGGCCATAGAGTTGACCAGTGTCCAGATGCCACTAATTGTCGATTATGTAACAAGCGTCATCATACCTTGCTACATGAGTATGAATCTTTCGATAATAGCAACGAATCTCATTATCAGCAACAATCTTCAGCTCAGCCGAACTCAATAAATAAAACAGGGGGTTTCAATCACCCTCAAGCATCCACTCAATCTAGGTCATTCACACAGGATCACACTCCTATCCAAGCACGATCAGCTAAGTCAATACATACAAATCAAATTGATCGTACGCAACCATCAAATGCTACCATTAATAAGAATCAACCCAATCAAGTTCTAAACACACCGCTCGTGCAAAGTTTAGCAACTATAAACGTTAATTCAACGTTAACAAATAATTTATGCAATGTTTCTTGTCCGCAACTTGCGTTATTACCAACCGCACTGGTGCACATTCGTGACATCAATGACAGAAAACATTTCGCAAATGCATTACTCGACTCTGGATCGCAGTGCACCTTTGTGACCGAACAGTTAGTTCAGCGTCTACAACTCGGTCGCACTTACTCATCGTTCACTGTAACTGGATTGGCTGACTCTCATGCCACTAGGACCAAGGGTCAAGTGTGCATCAAAATTTCATCAAGATGCTCAACGTCCGAAAACAGAACAATTAACGCGTATATCCTGCCACGATTACTGACTCTCCACCCAGTCGACACACGTATTTCACCTCCAAAGGTATTACAATCACTGGAGCTGGCGGATCCCAATCAGGGCAGCGTAAGGGAAATAGACATTTTATTCGGTGCTGATATTTTCTTCGACCTACTCAAACCGGATAAAATCGTGTCAACAGGACAAACTTATGCCCAGTCAACTATCTTCGGGTGGATTGTGCTGGCGCCTCAAGAGAAGAATGGCCAACCTGTGTTTTCATTATCCACATCCATCATGGGTGATGAAGTAAACCGTACTCTTCAACGTTTTTGGGAATTGGAGGAGTCACCAACCTCACCCGAAACCACACCAGAGGATGAGTTGTGCGAAAATCAGTTTTCTCAATCAACTCAACGAAATGAGTCTGGAAGATACTCAGTTCGATTACCATTCATCACACCCCATGCTAAGTTAGGACATTCAAGATCTGCTGCTATACGCCGACTTGTAAACATGGAACGTCGTTTTGAAAGGAACCATGAACTGGCCATCGCGTATAAAAAGTTCATGAATGAGTACTTATCATTAGGGCATATGGAAGAAGTACCAACCAACGAAATTGCTCGCAGAGATGAAGAGGTATTTTATCTTCCTCACCACGCCATTTTGAAGGGAGACAGCACAACTACCAAGATGAGAGTTGTGTTCGATGGATACTGCAAATCTTCCTCAGGTCAGTCACTTAATGATGTTCTCATCGTAGGACCTACATTGCAAGACGATTTAATGAGCATCATAACCCGTTTCCGACAGCACCCTATTGTTTTTTCAGCAGACGTTGAAAAAATGTATCGACAGGTGCTAGTGGCGTCAAATGATTTAGATTTTCAACGGATAGTCTGGAGAAATAACATCAGCGAAGAAATCAAGACGTATCGGCTCAAAACCGTGACATACGGAACATCATGCGCTCCATTTTTGGCAGTTCGAACTCTTCAAAAAATCGCCGAAGATAATGAAAAATTTCATCCAACCATCGCAAAAATTATTAAAAGAGATTTTTATGTTGATGACTTGCTGTCTGGGTGTGAAGATTTAAGCACCGCAATCGCACGCGTTGAAGATCTTTGTCGAGTTCTGGAGGGAGCAGGGTTTCATTTGAGAAAATGGAAATCAAACTCATCGGAGCTATTGTCAAAAATCCCCAACGATATGAAGGATCCTTCTATGTTTACGTTTGAGGATGATACCATAGCAATCAAAACTCTCGGGATATTATGGAATCCAGTTCGAGACGTGTTTTCATTTGTAGTCGATATACCTGCAAGTACCTCACATTCTAAACGAAATTTGTTGTCAGAAATTTCTAGAATTTTTGATCCTTTGGGGTGGGTGTCTCCATCAACAATTGCCATGAAAATTCTATTCCAGAAATTATGGATACTAAAGGTTGGTTGGGATGACAAAATACCAATCAATATCAGTCAAACCTGGGATGCCATTAAATTAAATTTGCGAATGCTTGAAGGTATTCAAATTTCTCGGCACATTTCCATGTCATCTACAGCTAAAAATTTGCAAATTCATGTTTTCTGTGATGCGTCGGAAATGGCGTATGCTGCCACGGCTTACATTCGGTCTGAAGATGCAGTAGGAAATGTCAAAACGGCTCTAATAATCGCAAAAACACGAGTCGCACCCATCAAACAGGTTTCAATTCCACGATTGGAGTTAAGTGGAGCTTGCATTTCAGTAAAACTCGTCAAGTTTGTCTTAAAGGTTTTCCACACCCATCAATTTCAAATTTTTGCATGGACAGATTCTAAAACGGTGCTAGCATGGTTATCAGATTATCCAAGAAGATGGACAACATTTGTGGGGAATCGCACGTCGCAAATATTAGAGATAGTACCTCGGGGACACTGGCATTATGTCCCATCGTCAGAAAATCCGGCAGACATTGCATCGAGGAGTATTAGCCCGCAAGGTCTCCCCAATTTGAAGTTATGGTGGGAGGGACCAAAATGGTTAGGGTCCAGCAAATACTTGGCCTTCATGCAATGAGCGAGATTTTGAAACCATGATAGACAAACGTCAAACCGCCACAGTAACACTCATTCAGGACCAATCCAATGAGCTCGTGTCGTATTACTTAAACAGATATTCGTCATTTGAAAAGGTGAAACGTATGATCGCCAGATATTACCGACTACGATATTCCACGACACACTACATCGAACTACTTCGCAAGGCCGAATTATTCTTCATCAAGGAAGTACAGAGAGAGACATTCAATCTGGAAGTACGTGCACTCAAGAAGGGCGAAATGATCGATTGCAAAAGCAAAATTTTATCACTAGCTCCGTTTCTCGACAGTCATGGTGTTCTGAGGGTGGGAGGACGACTTGCGAACCTAGATTGACAATTCGACATGAAGCATCCCATGATACTACCTAAGGACCATCGACTTACCTGGATGATTGTCTATGAAGCACACATTGTGAACCTTCACCCTGGTCCATCCTTACTTTCTAGCTTGCTGAGGCAAAAATATTGGATTGTGAATGGTCGAAATGTCGTTCGCTACTTTACTCAAAGGTGTATCAAATGCTTTCGTCACAAGCAAAAAATCACCACCCAACTCATGGGAGATTTACCTAGACAACACGTAGCTGCTGCACGCCCATTTACTACTACTGGAGTAGATTACGCTGGACCAATCTATTTGAAATCCAGGCTTGGAAGAGGGCGAATGCCTATCACCAAGGGATACATTGCACTATTCATATGCTTTGCCACTAAGGCAGTTCATCTCGAGATGGTATCAGATATGACAACCGTCGCCTTTATTGCAGCGCTGAGGCGTTTTGTGAGTCGAAGAGGAATACCAGCAGAAACTGTTAGCGACAATGGCACTAATTTCATAGGCGCCAAACGAGAACTACAGGATTTATTTAACGCAGTACAAAATTGCGAAAATAATAAATTAATTTTGGATTTCTTTTCGCAGAATATGATTAAATTTTCATTTAATCCTGCCAGTGCACCCCACTTTGGTGGGCTGTGGGAATCGAACATCAAGTCCATCAAATATCATTTGAAGAGGGTTACAACTGATGCAACACTTACGTTTGAGGAATGCACCGTTGCCGTACATCAACGATTGCGGACATATTCTTCACGGGAAAACAATTTTTTCAAAAATCGATCTACAGAAGGAGTTTCATCAAGTTCCCATCGATTTAGCGGACGTACACAAAACTACGATAACAACACCGTTTGGGCTGTTTGATTTTTTTTACATGACGTTTGGGCTGTGCAATGCAGCACAGACATTTCAAAGGTTCATCGCTGAAGTTCTACGAGGTTTGGAATTTGTTTTTTTTTTATATTGACGATATCCTGGTTGCATCATCCGATGGTAAAGAGCACGAAATTCACTTGCGTCAAGTGTTTCAACGTCTGCGGGAGTTTAACCTGTGCATCAATCCATCGATATGTGAGTTTGGGAAGTCAATAATACATTTCCTAGGCTATCATATTTCATCAGCTGGTATTTAACCATTGCCAGAAAAGGTTGAAGCTATTCGACAGTTTAAGCTTCCAACGGTTGCCAAAGAGGTTAAACGATTTTTGGTAATGATAAATTATTACAGAAAGTTTATCCCACATGCCGTCAATCATCAAATGATATTACAGAAAATGATCAAGGGAAATAAGAAAAACGACAAAACACTGCTCATCTGGGATGACGTGACTATTTTGGCATTTAATCAGTGCAAAGATGATTTGTCAACATCAACCTTGCTTTGTCATCCATCATCCGATGCACCATTAGCATTGTCAGTTGATGCTTCAGACAATGCAGTTGGAGCGGTATTGCATCAAATAGTAAACAAACAACCACAACCTCTAGGTTTTTTTTTTAAAGAAACTAGACAATACGCAACAAAAGTATAGTACATACGACCGCGAGCTATTGGCGATTTACTTAGGAGTAAAATATTTCAGGTATATGATTGAGAGTAGACAGTGTCGTATATACACCGATCATAAACCATTAGTTTTTGCGTTCCGGCAAAAGCTAGACAAAGCTTCTCCGAGGCAAATTCGACACTTCGATTTTGTGGTGCAGTTTTCAACCGATATCCATCATATTTCGGGATCATCAAATGTACCAGCAGATTTTCTATCTCGTATCAAAGGGATACATAATAGTACACCGATGAACTACAACGAGCTAGCGGTGGATCAACAATTATGCAGTGAACTGGAGTCACTAGCAATAATAGTAATTACACATTAAGTCTAAAAGCAATTACTATTCCAGGTACCAGTACACCGTTACTTTGTAATATCCACAATGACAAAGTTCGTCCTTACATTACAAAGAAATTCAGAGATGTAGTAATCGGAAGTCTCCACAGTCTTTCACACCCTGTTGTAAGAGGAATCCAACACATGGTCCAGGAGAGATACGTGTGGAAAGGAATGCGCAAGGACTGTCAGACATTCGTAAAAGACTGTTTAGCGTGTCAACGCTCTAAAACTACAAGGCATAATAAATCAGAAGTTCAAACAACCATGCCACCAAATAAGCGATTTGACCACATAAATATCGATTTGATAGGTCCACTACCTCAGTCAGATGAGAATTGTTATTGCCTCACAATAATCGATCGGTACACCAGATGGCCGGAAGCTATCCCAATTCCAAACAAGACAGCAGAGACAGTTGCTAGTCATTTAATTTCAGGATGGTTCGCACTTTTGGTATCCCTAAGAGGATTACAACTGATCAGGGTCGACAGTTTGAATCTCATTTGTTTCAGGAATTGGCGAGGCTTTTAAATATTAACCACCTTAGAACGACGAGGTACGGATCCGCAGTTAAATGGGATAATCGAAAGGTGGCACAGGACCTTAACATCAGCAATCATGTGTCACCAGACATCTAGTTGGACTAAAGTTTTGCCAGTGATATTACTCGGCTTGAGATCAACTTATAAGCCGGACATTAAATCTACTCCAGCGGAGATGCTTTATGGGCAAACGCTACGACTGCCTAGACAGTAGTTTCTCGAAGACGAAAAGAGAGCAGTTCATCAGTCAGAATTCGTCGGTAATTTCCGCAATACCATGTCCACCCTAAAGCCAACGCATACTTCAAACCATACCAAAGATGACGTTTTTCTTCACAAGGACATTTATCAATGCACTCACGTTTTCGTTAGAAATGATTCAGTGCGTCCGGCTCTCCAACAACCGTATAACGGACCTTTTGAGGTTTTAAAGCGGTATGACAAGTACTTCGTTATTCAACTAAATAGTCGCTCATCAAAAGTCTCAATAGATCGGCTGAAGCCGGCATTTTTCACTGTAGACAGTGAAAGCGATAAGCCACCAGATCAAGTAAAACAACAGCAGACGTTAGCGCAACCATTGGATCTGAAAGTTGGACAGGCTCTAACTCAATTTTAACCTGCTCAAGAAGCAAACGATCAACCAACAGTTGACAAGCCATACACTACAAGATCTGGAAGAACCGTTAAACCCAAAGTCAGGTTTGCATAACATCAACTTCAAAACTCTCCGTCAATTCAGCACTTAGATTACCTTATTTTATATTGTATAATATTTTTGGTAAAAATAAATTATATCGACTTTCAGTCTAGCGGCGGAGTACTGTGGGGGCACACTATTACTTGTACAACACTGCTCGTGATTGCACTGTATGAAAACATCACATTTACCGGTTGATAATTTACTGTGGGGGCACGCTATTATTTGTACAATACTGCTCGTGATTGCACTATATGAAAACATCACATTTACCGGTTGATAATTTGCTGTCATAAAAAAAGAAAAATGATATTCATTCGAGTGTCAACGACCAAAGAGTCGACATTAAAGTTAAATTAAAAAATATATAATATATTAGAAATTCAGTTTAAAGTTATAAATAAATTAAAGTAATATTACTAATAAATAAGTAAAAAAGATTACCATAATCATTTTAAAATGAAAGCTGATTTAATTGTGTCACTCGATAACTTTAAATCTCTTTTGACTAGTCACGTAAGCGATTTGGTTGTTAAAATTAACTTAAAAAACTTTACCATTTCACAATATATAGAGTAAATAAAGATTTAATTTGTCATTTTTATCGTGAGTCAGTATTTATACAAAAATCTGATCAACAGTATCTGGAGAAACTCATGATCAGATGGTCAATAAAAAGTAACCATAATTTGGAAATTCCCAAAATAAATATTTCTACCCTAATTTTAATAATACCAATAAAAATTGTTAGGATTAAGCTTAATTACTTCAAGAAGTATATCAGGTAGTAATTGTTTAGGCGTCTACAATCATCTTTACAATTGGCGATATTTTTGTTTCATTCTATGTCATTCGCATTGTATATTGTTTACCTTTGTCTATTTTGTTACTGTACATAATTTTAATCGTGTTTTTTTATAACATAAATGTAAAAGCAGTCTGTTTTGTACGCTCGTCAGATAAAGATCAATAAAAGAGAACATACGCTTGTTGTTAATTTCAAAATTTCAATATTTCTGCTTGGAAATATTTTGGAGTCGAAAAAGCTCCACATCCCGTAAACATTGGTGACAGCGGTGGGATTTCATAGAATTCTACAGCCTTTTTTGTCAGTTTTCGGCAGTGCTGTGCGCGTTTATTGCTGGTTTTTGTGCGAGTTTTCGGTGCGGATTTGCTGTTATTGCTGCTTGGTGTAACGGGATCCGGATTTAAGTGTTGCTGTTGCGGTATTGTGGATCGGATCACGTGTGTGATATTGTGCGTGCTGTGTGTGGAAATAGGGTAGCATCGAGGGATTTTCTGGATTTCGGAGCAGTTATTACGTCAAAAGAGCGCTTGCGACGTGGGATAAGTATTATCTAAATTCATTTTTTTTGTTCATCGACGAACAAATAACTGTTTTAGTGACGATAAATTCGGACAATCTGGTAATTTGTGCAGAAGTGCGACACGTGCTGTGTGAGCTTAGTGCCCGGAACAATTGATTGTCGTGAAGTAACGGTACCTGCTACGGTTGTAAATTGGTGTGCTGTGCTTGGAAGGTTGCCGCTTGGAAGTTTGCTGCTTAATTTATCGGTGTTCGGTATTATTGCATCGGGATTTCTTGCGATTTGTATTTCACCACGGAAACTGTGAGTAAACAATTTTATTATCTTTACAATGGCCCCGAATACCCGTAGAGCGCTTAAGATCAGAGAGCTCATTGAAGAATTCCTTAAAGAACTTGATAGCTTTATCAAAAAAGATCTCAACACGGCCTCCGTCAACAAAATCAAGTTGATGGTATCTGGTCTCAAAGAAAATTACTCAGCATTTAAAACGGTTCAGTCAGAATTAGAGGATGCGGATCCAAAGGAATATGATTCTGATATCCGTGTGAAAGTCGACAAAGCATATTATGCATCCTTGCCTTATTTACAGGATCGGCTGTCTGACCTTCAGGAAGAGAAAGAGGAACAGAAGGCTAAAAAAAACATCAAGGAACCTCCTCAAGTGCTTGCGTTAACGCCAAAACTTCCCGAGCTTATACTCGAAACATTCTCTGGGGAAACTATTAAATGGAAGTCCTTTATTGAGTCATTTAAAAGCCACATCCATGAAAATCAAAAATTGAGCCCCATTGTTAAGTTCCAATACCTGCGAAACTCGGTCAAGGGTTCTGCCGCGAAAACCTTCGAGAGTTTAGATTTCGTATCTGAAAACTACGATGAAGCGCTACGTTTATTATGCGAGAGGTTTGACAAGCCCAATTACATTGCCGAAGAACACATCCGTGCATTATTCTCTATAAAGGCAATCGAAAGGCCCAATGCAGATAAGCTCCTTGAATTGATGGACACATTCAATTCCCACCTGCGATCTCTGAAAACCATCGGTCGGCCAGTAGATTACTGGGATGATCTGGTTGTGTACATGATGGTGTCCAAATTCGATTCCGAAACGAAGACAAAGTGGAGAGATGAGGCTCCCCCAGATCATCTACCGTCACTGGAAGAGCTCTTAAAGTTTATCAAGTCCCGTAGCCATAAGCTCGAAGGCTACAAAATGGACGGAACGCATATTCCCACAACTCCGAAACAATCATTTTTGCCGCCATTCATTCCGTACAAGCGTTCCCCTCAATCATCATTCGCTGCGTCGATGGGTGGGTTTTTTTGTGTACTCTGCAACACGCAGGGACACTCGTTAATGCGATATGATAAATTTTTGGAGTTATCGATTGAAGATCGTCGTAAAATGGTTGAACAACTGTTTCTTTGCTTTAACTGCTTAAGAGCAAACCATGTCGTGCAGAACTGCCCCAACCAACACGATCGCTGTCGCATATGTAGGATGAGACACCACACGCTTATACATCTTGATCATTCATCGCCGTCAGCACCTGCAACTACCCCGTCCGTACCTACACACTTTGAACCATCACAGTACAAACCCGCCAATTCTTCTTCACACATTGCTCAATCCTGCTCGTCCGCCTTTTCGGCATCAGCAAATAACACATACGTCTTCCTTGCGACTGCGGTCGTCGAAGTTTTAGACAAATTCGATACTCCGGTGCTGGCCCGAGTGTTGTTGGACTCCGGGTCACAAATAAATTTTGTCACTTCATCTTTTGCTTCGAAACTGGGTTTAAAACAACAAAACTCCGATATCAATGTTCGAGGAATTGGCTGCTCTTCGACTGTTGTCACGAAAAGTGCTCATGTTGAACTGAAATCGAGGCAAAACAATTATTCTGCAGGGCTCGATGCTTTGATCATCCCAAAGATCGCTGATAGTCATCCCTCCTACCGATTCGATCCATCGAAAATGTCAATCCCAGCAAACATTCAACTAGCCGATCCGCAATTCTTCTTACCTCGCCAAATCGATATTCTCATTGGTGCTGAATTGTTCTTCGAAATTCAATCCATTGGCCAGATCAAATTGGGGGACAGTCTTCCACTACTTCAGAATACACAACTAGGCTGGGTGGTTTCGGGGAAGTCCTCGTCCCAACCCGTTTATGAGGCATTCTGCAGTGTAGCATCATTCGAACCACCAGCCGAACCACTGGATCAGCTCGTTGAAAGGTTCTGGAAGCTAGAGAACGAAGAAGAAGTTCCACAATGTGATACTTTCTTGGGCAACGAGTGGAACACACACTTCAGCGAAAATCATTCAAGAAATGAAAGTGGGCGTTTTGTTGTGCGACTTCCTTTCACGCAAGATCCGACAGTGCTGGGCGATTCAACTGCAATGGCGAAAAAACGGTTTTTCAATTTGGAAAGGAGACTAGACAAGCAACCGACTCTTAAGGCAGTATATGCGTCATTCATGGACGAATACGAGAGGCTGGGTCATATGGAGAACGTCGATGAAATCGAAAACCATCATTACTACTTCCCGCATCATTGTATAACCAAACCAGATACGTCATCCACAAAATTAAGAGTCGTTTTCGATGGATCAACGACAACCAGTTCCAAAGTGGCACTGAATGAGATACTTGCTGTGGGTCCCGTCGTTCAGAATGAGCTTTCGTCGATTATTCTTCGTTTTCGTGCGCATGCCTATGCGATCAGTGCTGACATTGAGAAGATGTTTCGTCAGATTCTGGTTCATCCCGAAGATCAGAAGTATCAATATATCTTTTGGCGAAAAAATGCAAATGAGAATCTTCGGACGTATCGTTTAAAAACGGTAACCTACGGAACAACATCGGCACCGTTCCTTTCAACACGATGTTTGCTACAGTTGGCTCTCGATTCTCAATCGTCAAATAATCTCGCTAGCGCCTCCATTCGTCATGATGTCTATGTTGATGATTGGTTGAGCGGATCGAATTCAATCGACGGTGCGCTGGCACTGAAATCAGATGTCTATGCGATTCTTCAGACGGCTGGAATGACACTGCGAAAATGGTGCGCAAATGAACCACAACTTCTTCGAGGTGTTTCCGATGTAGACAAGGAACAATTTCTTCATTTTGATGACTCAGACTTTGTAAAGACTCTAGGCATTTTCTGGAATTCGTCGCTGGACAGTTTCAGAATCAACATCTCGCCATCACCGTCTCAACAAGTCACCAAAAGAATCGTCACATCAGAGGTCGCAAAGATCTATGATCCGATTGGGCTCGTCTCACCAATCATTGTTCGAGGGAAAATGTTCATGCAAAGACTGTGGGAGTTGAAGATAACGTGGGACGAGGCGCTTTCAATGGAACTTCATACGCAGTGGATGAAGTTTCGCGAGGATCTTACCAATTTGAATCGTTTGTCCATCCCTCGTCATTTGTTTGGTGGAGCTGAAAGTCCTCAAAGAATTCAGATTCATGGATTCTGCGATGCGAGTGAGAAGGCGTACGGCGCGGTCCTGTACGTTCGATCAGAATTATCACCTAACAAGTTTTGCGTTCGGTTACTCTGCTCAAAGTCGAGAGTCGCACCCCTCCGTAAGACTACACTTCCACGTTTGGAACTATGTTCTGCTCAGCTAATGGCAAAATTGATTGCCAAGGTGAAACCGATTCTAAACTTCTCGGTTGAGGAAATCTACTGTTGGTCAGATTCGATGATCACCATTCATTGGATAAATTCTCCGTCGTCAAGGTGGCAAACATTTGTCGCCAACCGAGTGTCCACAATCCAGTCGCTGACAGATCCACAAAAATGGTTCCACGTCGAGTCAAAATTCAATCCTGCAGATCTTGTTTCTCGTGGGCAGCTTCCAGACGAGTTAATCCGCGCGGATATATGGTGGAATGGTCCAAGATTCCTCCAAAAAGCAGATGATGCATGGAATCAACCTGCGGCGTTACTTTCTGATCAAGATCTTCCAGAATGTCGAAAATCGGTTGCTGTTCTGATTGCCATCCAATCACCCGAGAGTGATGTGTTCGAGGGAATTAAATTTCGAGACCGATTCATCCGATTTCGTAGAACTATCGCCTTCGTTCTTCGATTCATTAAAAATATAAAACTTGGTGCCAATCGGGTTCGTCCACCAAGATCGTTACCAGTCGCCACATTACTATTGCTAGTACCGACGTTGTCAACATCCGAATGGGAATCTAGTTTAACGGCAATTGTTCGAATCACTCAGCAAAGATCTTTTCCGGTCGAGTTCAAGGGTCTCCAGAAGAACGATTTTGATGTCAGGAACTCTAGTCTCAGATCGCTGTCTTTGTTTCTTGACGAAGACTCCATAATTCGCGTCGGTGGACGCCTGAAGTTGTCAAATCTGCCGTATTCAGCAAAACACCCCATCCTACTCCCTAAAGATCATTATTTTACACTAATGATTCTTAATTTTTTCCATAGGCAAAATTTGCACGTTGGTCCTCAAGGACTCTTGGCTGTGACACGACAAACTTACTGGCCTGTCAATGGAAGACACCTGGCAAGAAAGGTGTGTCAAAATTGCATTCAGTGTGTACGGTCAAAACTACAACCGCGGATGCAAAAAATGGGCGACTTGCCTGCCGAGTGAGTCACGATGGCACCACCATTCTACTGGGTAGGCGTGGACTACTGCGGACCATTTTACGTTCATTACCGCATTCGAGGAAAGCCGCCAACGAAAACCTATCTGGCCGTCTTTGTATGTCTGACCACCAAAGCAACACACCTAGAACTGGCATCCGATTTGTCATCTGCAGCCTTTCTTGGGGCATTCAAGAGATTTATTGCAACCAGAGGCCTCTGCAAGCGTGTCGTTTCCGATAACGGTACCAATTTTGTTGGAGCAAGCTCGGAGTTGAAGGAATTAGCCAACCAGCTTAACTGTGCCGAATTTCAGCATGAAATCGACAAGTACTGCAAGTTGAACGAGATTGACTGGTCGTTTGCCCCACCTGGGTCCCCACATTTTGGCGGTTTGTACGAGGCTGCGGTGAAATCAGCCAAACGACATTTGCGACGGATGATGGGTAATGCCCATCTCACGTATGAAGAGCTGCACACCCTCATCAAACAAGTAGAAGCTGTGCTAAATTCGAGGCCACTTGTCCCGATTCCATCAACTGAAGACATCGAGGTGCTGACCCCGGGTCATTTCCTGGTTGGCCGTCCCCTGAACGCAATACCGGAACCGGGATTCACTGACGACAAACTTTCGCATCTTTCTCGGTGGCGGCTTGTGCAATCACTCCACAAGCAATTTTGGTCGAGATGGTCGAGTGAGTATCTTCAACAACTCCAGCATAGATACTTTTGGAACAACGAGACGAAGAACATCCCAGTTGACACCATCTGCGTCATTAAAGATGACAACCTTCCACCCCTAAAGTGGAAATTGGCGAAGGTGGTAGAAACGCACCCTGGACTAGATGGACTAGTGAGAGTAGCCATTCTCAAAACATCAACCGGTATACTGAAGCGAGCAATTTCAAAAATATGTCCTCTGCCTGTGGATCTTGAACACCAGAGTGTTCAAGGGGGGGAGGATGTTTAGGCGTCTACAATCATCTTTACAATTGGCGATATTTTTGTTTCATTCTATGTCATTCGCATTGTATATTGTTTACCTTTGTCTATTTTGTTACTGTACATAATTTTAATCGTGTTTTTTTATAACATAAATGTAAAAGCAGTCTGTTTTGTACGCTCGTCAAATAAAGATCAATAAAAGAGAACATACGCTTGTTGTTAATTTCAAAATTTCAATATTTCTGCTTGGAAATATTTTGGAGTCGAAAAAGCTCGACATCCCGTAAACAGTAATAGTTAAGATAATATAGTATATAAGATAAAATAAGGAGTAGGGATTATATATATATAAATACATAATATAAATATCATAGTATATATCATAGTATATATATGAGTTAGTTAAAAATAGGAGGACTTTATCGTTGTTAGTTGAGATATCGAAAACAAAATAAATATAAAAACTCAAAATATCGTTTCGTTGTTAATTCGTTTAGTAAATTCTCCACCAGTATCAGTGTTGGTCTCAATTTAAACGCGCGATTCAATTCTTTTTTAATAAAACGTCCAAAAAGTCCCCCGTTGTTAGAAAAGAGGAACTTTTAAATAAAATATATATCAAAATTGCAAAAAAAAACGAGACACTAAACATACCAGAAGAAATACACACCGGAATAAAACAAAGACAGACTCAAAAAAAACCAAAGACCCATAAGGCAACTAGAGCTAAAAATCAAAGACCCATAAGGCAACTAGGCACCTAGATCAAAGACCCATAAGGCACATAAAATAAGAGTAGAAAACTGAAAGTAGATAGTAAAAAATAGATAATAAAAAGTAGATAGTATAAAGTAGATAGTGTAACGACGCACAATTTGGGTTATACTACCATGTAAAATATAATTTATGATTTATAGGTACGGTACATGATATCGATTTTGCAAAAGAGAAAAACAATGTTAACACAAGTTAAGAAGGGAAAATTTAATATACATACATATATATAATTTAAAATTCTTTTTGCGGGAAATACTTGTTTCAAACCGGGACAATCAAAGTCGCTAAACTGAAAAAAAGACATGACGAGATCAGTCGGGAGCAACTTGTTGGTCAAAGAAGAAACACCAAAAATTAATTAAATTACTGATATAATAAAAAATAAAAGATAAATGAATCCATAATTAGAAGAAAAAAAAGACTTGTAATAAAATGTTGTATTATAAAAGTTATTGTGAATATACCCTAGTGGAAAAAATCGATCAAAAATACCAAAAAATTATACCAAACTAAACTAAATCCAACTAAATATTAGTATATATGTCTAATTTAACCAAAAAAAATACCAATTAATAATTTTAATTTTAGAATTTCAGAAACTAGAACTATACCTAAATTATACATTTCGAAATTAAATAATATGAAAGATAAATTTAGTATTTTTAACTATTTTAATTAAATAAAAAATATACACAAAATAACATAAAACTAGATTAATACATATTATATAAATTTTAGTATTTTGATAGGATACAATTTGTTTAACTTTTATCTAAAATGTACCAATCAAAATATACTTTAAACAAAATTAAGTATATTTTGTAAAAAATACCTAATTTGGTACCTAATTTGTATTATTATTATAATTTGTTTTATTTTTTCTTGCTTCGTATTTATTCGAGTATTCTCGTTTTACTTTTAGTTTTCTGTTAACAATTTTAGAAAGAAATATAAGTAATTACTGTGTTTTTAGTGTTATTCCATTTTTTATATAAAGGGGTCGAATTTTAGAACGTAATTCAAGTGATAACAGAAATATACCAGAAATATACTAAATTTATACATACATTGTATAAGGAGATATCATATTTTTATAAGACATCGTGGTTTATTGCCCTGAACTTATTAAAATATTAAAATATATGTTACGAAAACGCTATTTAGAACCAAATTCGGTTGCCAAAATACCATATAATACATTTAAGGTGAGTGTTTGCATTTTATTAAAATATAATTAAATTATTTGTGGGTGTAACCATTAACATATATATACTCAATATATATAACAAAATTTGCTATTTACATATTATATACAATATATATTGTATTTTTTATTGGTTACAGAGATTTCCGAAAAATCATGTACCATATAAGCGAACTAGAAAGTCAGAATTTTTTGAAAAGCATAATTCTATTTTTATTAATACTGGTGCTCCAACACTCGACCAAACACAATCTATGTTTGTGGAGCCAATTAAAGATTGTGATACAAAAAAAATTCCTAAACCAAAAACGGGTCAAGAAAATTCGAACTACCTTATTATGGTTATGGATTATTATCTACGGCACAACCTCTCATGGGCAGCGCTCGAAGATCTGTTATTTTTAATTAATACGATACTTGGGTCAAATATGTTACCATCATCCAAATACCTATTTCAGAACGGTTTTAGTTCTAAGGAATCGCCAATGTATCATTTTTATTGCATAAATTGTGAGAAGTATTTAGGACCTAGAAAAGATGCTGAAGTACATCATTATACTGCGATAATTGTAAAAGTTTAGATATCAACTCGGAATACAAGTTTTTCATGACATTGCCATTTGAGCCTCAACTAAAACATATTTTAAAAACTAACTCTGGTAGAATCCACTTCCAATCGGAAAGTGTTGAAAACGGCAGTCATAGTATTTATAATGGTAATTTATATAAAGCAAACCAAGTAAATCGAATCAATTGCAAAACGATTTCACTAACAATTAATACTGATGGCGCTAGTGTATTTAAATCTTCAAAGCATGCCTCATTCTGGCCACTGCAAATGTTTGTTAATGAGCTAGATGCGGAAGTTAGATTTAAATCTGAAAACATTATTGTAACAGGTTTTTGGTTCGGTTCGGAACCCGTAATGGAAATTTTTTTAAAGCCTCTAATAGATGAGCTAAATGTATCAAACTGTATTCAAATTCAAATTAACGACGAATTGTTAACAATAAATATTTTGCCACTAATATGTTCTTTTGACACTGTCGCCAAGGATGTAATACAATGCAAAAAACAGTTTAATGGCTATTTTGGATGTAGCTACTGCCTTCATCCTGGGGAACTTGTTGCAATTTCTACCAAAATAAAACAAGTCAGGTATACAAATCTTCAAAATATCGAGTTAAGAAACTCTTCTGATTCTGTTCAGCATATGAGGGAAGCATTTTTGAAAAATTGTATTGTAAATGGTTTTAAAGGATTGAGTCCACTGATAGCATTACATAAATTTAATATTATAGATGGTTTTTGTATTGACTACATGCACTGTGTATTGTTAGGAGTCGTACGAAAACTTTTGAATTTATGGTTTTCCTCAACTAATCATTCCGAACTTTTCTATATAGGAAAAAATACCACAAAAACCGAAATAAATGATAGGCTCTTAAATATTAAACCACCTAAACACATAACGAGAAGACCGCGAGTCGTTGATGAAAGACATTTCTGGAAAGCAAATGAATTCAGAAATTGGCTATTATTTTATGGTGTACCGTGTTTGATGGAATTCTGGCAACAGAATATGTGACCCACTTCGGACTGTTATCTGATGCAATTTATTTCCTTCTCCAACCCGAAGTGACGCAGAATCATTTGGAAATATCAAGTGAAAAACTGTCAAATTTTGTTTTAAAATTTCAAAGTCTGTATGGCGAAAAAAATATGAATTATAATGTTCACTTACTTTCCCATATACCTAATTGTATTAGAAACTGCGGTCCATTATGGGCCTACTCTAATTTTTGCTTTGAAAACAATAACGGTGTACTGCTAAAATATGTTAAAGGCACAACTGATGTCTTAAAACAAATAGTATCAAAATATATGTTTAAGCAATTAACATCATCATTACTATTAGAAAATGACCAAATCACCGATTTTCATAATAAACTATATAAAAAAAAATCAGGCAAAAATATTACAAAAACAGAAACCGTTTGCTTATTAGGAAAACCAGCCACTTATAACTTTTGTGATTCTGAAAAAGATATATTGCTTATGAATAATTTGGATGAAAATGTTCTGATTTATCATAGAGCAATTTTCGATAAATTAATGTATCATACTGCGAAGTACGATTCAACCCTTTTATCAAATGATTCTACCATTCAATTAACTGATAATTCGTTTGGATCAATTTATTTATTTCTAAAACATAAATCTAATATTTATGTATTGGTGAATGCTGAGTACGAAATCAATGACTCGTCCGAAATAAACCAACAGTGCAACCATTTAGTAATCCTCCAAAAAATTAAAAAAACCTTAAAAAATTTTGAAATTAATGAAATTAAACAGAAATGCTTTTTGATTGACACGAATAAAAATCTTTCAATCACAGTTTCTCCAAATACATTTGAAACTGATTAAAAGTATATTTCCAATCTTCGCGAACTAATTTAACATTTTATCTAATTATTTTTACATTTACAGGTTGAACATTAACAAACGAGCAAATAAAAACAACTTAATACTCGTACCAAATAAAATGAAACGTCGGTCAAAAAAACAAAATCAAACTGCGACTAAAAATCTGAAATCAAATCAAAAACAAAACCGGTTGAATAACAGCCAATACATCCTTAATCAGATAACCAACATTCCTGAAGACGAAATAGAAACACAAATCTCAGATGACCTGGATTACTCTCAGGAATGTAAATTAGATCCAAACAGTTCAACAAACGAAAATAAAACGTACATTTCATTACAAAATGTAGCGGATTATTCAGAAGTGGTATATGTTAGTATTCCAGAGACAGTGCCTATCACGGTTGAGGATGAGCCAACCACAGAACAATTTCTTCGTGACCTGTTCGAGGATTCTCAACCAGTTTCAAAGAATACGACTGATGATATATTGCAAATTATATCAAATAGATCAACTACCACCACAATACCAATCACGATCACAACAACCACCACAATACCAATGACAACAATACCAACCACCACAATATCAACCACTACAATACAAACCACCACAACAGCAACCTCAACAATACCAACCACCATAATATCAACAACTACAATACCAGCCACTATAATACCAACAACCAAAATACCAACCATCTTATCTGCAACGAAAATCTCAGAATATTTGGCTAATCGGGAAATATATATAACTTCTGGCTCATCGTCATCCAATTCATCCTCATCATCTGACTCATCCAGATGTTCCTCAGATTCCTTAAGCTCCATTTCTAGTTTATCTGACATATCAGACATTTCATTGGAAAGTGCCAAAGTAAGTAATAACAATAATTTAATATAACATGGCTTTGGCACTCATTTTTCAAACATTTATTTCTAGAAACAATTAAAAAAATACCACTACAAGTATTTAAAAGCTGAAAGATCAAAAATTCACCTGAAAAAGAAATTGAAACGAATTCACAAAAAAAATTCTTTCATGCAATATACGATTGATGAAGCTGGTGATTTTATTTACGAAAACGGAATAAAAATCACAAAACTACAAGATATTTATTTGAAAAAAATTCCAGATACGGATAAAGGAGACAGAAAATACATTAATACTTTGCTCCAAATTATATTTGGGACAGATGTATTAAAAGAGTGCAGCCGCACAGGAAGGTCGCGATCCGTTGAACCAAAAAAACAACTGGACCCGGCAAAAAATGATTTTGTACAACGAATGTTTTGGGAGAGGATCAAGCATTCAAAAAACGCTAAAGCTCGATTTAGCTAGCATTTATAATCAATCAGTAAATCGTAAAATCCAAAACTGCAAAACTACAGCCAAAAAGATATTGCAAAATAATGGACAATCGGTCGAAGCTGTTCACAATAAATTGAATATTGGCGTTAATTCTTTATCAGATAATCAATTGACAGATTATAAAAGAGAGAAAAAGGATAAAAGAAAACAAGCCAAACAAGAAAGGAAGGATAAGAAAAAACGTAAAGATAAAAATATGAATCGAAATGGTAGAAGTGATTTTATCTTGTAACAACATGATGTAATATTATTATATAGATGATATTAACATCTACAATTACACTTTTCCTTTCTTGTTCCAATATCATTGTTGACCTCGTCATCAACCTACAGCTATAGATTAGGTTTAACCCATTAATTGAATTTCATTTATATATATATAAATGAAATTCAATTAATGGGTTAAACCTAATCTATAGCAATAAATACTATAGTAATAAATAAAATATGAATTATAATATTATTGGTATAATAAAATAAAATGAATTAAAATAAATGTTTTTTGGCTATTTTATTTAAATTATTGAACTACTAAAAAAAATGCAAAATTTAGTATATTTTTCACATAATTTCGTCAAAAGCATGTTGTTTGTATATACTTAAAATATATTTTAAAAATACTAAAAATTATTTAATAATGAATAGGTATTAATTTGGTCTTTTCTTGGTTAGAAACACCAAAAATATGCTTAATCATTTAAACATTAAAAAAATCTAAATAATACTAACTGGTAGTTTATTCTTGGTTAGTATATTTGTGGTTTAAAAAATTGATGTATACTTAAAATAGATTGCCATAACAAACCGAATATAAACTTGTAGCGACCACTAATTGTAAATACAAATTTTTGGTCACACATGGAATAACAATTTCATGCAACGTCATCTGCAAACGGACACAAGCAACAGTTGTGTCTAGACTACTATACAGTCTCGCGATTGTACCCCCAATGTACCATATGTACGAGATCGATCACCGCAGACAACTAGAGATTGGCGGTTGATGACGACACTACTAGCACCCATCAGGTCATACGTAGTCTCTCATTCTATTTTTGTGTTCTATGTTTCTTTTGGATGAGGCAACACCTTTTCTTTTCGATTTTGTTTTTTTGGGGTTTCCTTTTTCTTAAAACAGAGTTTAGTTTTAGTATGTAATGTGTAAGCGTCGACGACGCACCATGAAAGGAGAAATTCAAAAATAAATAAAATAAGATAATTCAAGTTCTGAGTGTTTGATTTTGGAGTGGCATTATTAAACATTTTTTGGTGCCTCCTGTGAGGACGAGCTATGCGATTAAGTGTATTGAGACAGTTTAGTGTAGTGACATTAGTAGCTTGGTGCACCTGTTGATCAAGAACATTCGATTGTGCATACCGGTTCGAGCAACGGTATCTCTTATATTGTGCGCGTGGTGATCAAGAACATTTGATTGTGCATACCGGTTCGAGCAACGGTATCTTTTATATTTATACACGAGGATCAAGTGTTGTTTGTGAAAGTTAGTGGGAATGGCCGCGTTAAATCTACGTACAGCTGCCCGAACATCGGTTTCGAGGATGCGGCGTCGGGTAGAAGCGGACGATTATGCTCCCGATAAGGTCGAAATCGAGCAATCGTTACGAAACAGGCGCTCATTTCACGCGATTTGTGACAAACCATATGGTGTTAGTAGGTGAAGCTGAGGCAGATGCGATCGCTGCTCACGACCAACTATTTGCCGAAACTGAAGTAGAATATGACCACGTGTGTAACAAATTGCATCGATTGCTTTCGGATGGCAAATCCGATCGAGAGGTTAAGAGTAACCACGTTCACGCCATTGACATGCGGTTGGATGCGGTGTCTATGCCAACTTTTGATGGAAGGCCAGAGAATTGGCTTATGTTCAAGGACATGTTCGAAACGCTTGTGCATAATCGGCATGAGCTAGAACCGACGTACAAATTGAGCAAGCTACGCCAGTATGTGAAAAGTGAGGATGTCCCTATGGTGACTGGTGTCTACACTGGTGGGTATGAGCAAGTTTGGAGTGAACTCAAGCGGCGGTATGATAATCCACGTCGTTTAGTTGAAACACACGTGCATCGGTTGCTCGATCTGCCAGATTACGCGCCCGATCAGCAAGGAGCATTGCAAAATATCATCGACTGCACTCGCAGTACCTTGCGTGCATTGTCAGTAATGAACTTACCAACGGATAAGTGGGATGCAATAATTTATCCCATTCTTTTACGAAAAATGCCGAAAGCGGCAGCCAGTCAATGGACAATGAGCCTTTCGGATGAAGAATTACCGAAGTTAGACGATATGCTAGCATACTTCGAGCGACGGGCATTGAACATGCCTTCAACGACTCCTCGAAGTGATTTACAGCAAACCATGGGTAGACGTTCATTTCAGCGAGGGATTCGTGCCAATGTCGTGGCAACGAACCCACCACAGCATTCTAATTCAAATCGAACACCGGCTGCAGCGACCATTTGTCCACGTTGCTCGGGCCCTCATCGCATTCATAGATGTCAAATTTTCCGTAACCTGAGTATACCTAAGCGCTGGGAAGCGGTGAAGAGTCTCATGCTATGTTTCAATTGTTTGAACCCACATCATACTCAGTTTGAATGTTTATCCGGCATGTGTTCGCTCTGTCGGCAGAAGCATAACACTTTATTATGTAAGGCGACATCAGACGGAACTGCTGTTCAACCACAATCAACTCCAGCGCTACTGCCATCGGGAATTCAATCAACGCCTGGTACGGTACCAGGTAAGCCATCGGTGATCTTCGATCATAAAGCATGACTGACCGACAACATTCAGTCCTTCATACTCCATGCCAACAGTGTAGTTCTGCTTGCCACCGCAAAAGCATTTATATTGGACCGGTATGGAAACCCGCACCTATGCAGATTACTCTGTGACCCCGGATCTCAGGTGAGTTTCATCACTGAATCGGAGTTTAAGAGGTTGGATCTTCACAGAAAGCGATGTGAAGTAGCCATCGAAGGGATCGGCGCATCCACGAATACCTACACTCGCGGTCTAACGACGCTCATCATGCGATCTACGGTAGAACCGGACTTTGAGTTGCAATTCTAAGCATATATATTACGGTCAATTACGTCGACAACCCCTGCGGCATTGATTGACGCTGATTGTTGGCAGCATGTGCGTCCACTCCAGCTAGCAGACCCGGGGTTTGGTAAGCCAGGTCGGATCGATATTTTGATCGGTGCCGATATTTGGGGACATATAATTCGAGATGGAATTGCCACTGGCCAGCGCCACGAGCCATGTGCAATACGCACGTATTTAGGATGGATTATATTTATAATCCATCCTCCGATCGACCACTGCACACATCTACGGCCAACAGATGTGTCGGTGAGCAGCGACTCGGTGAAGTAACTAAGCCATCCTCCGATCAACCATTACACACATTTACAGCCAACAGATGTGTCGGTGAGCAGCGACTCGACGAACTACTTCGTAAGTTCTGGGAACTCGAAGAACCTGGAACGGAGGGAGATCCCGCTCCAGATCCATGTGGGAAGTTCTTTGAGACCACGGTCAGCCGCAACGCCGAGGGCCGCTACCGTGTACAGATTCCATTTCGCTCGGACACCAGGGCACTTGGGAATTCGCATCAACTAGCGTTACGACAATTTCATCAGTTAGAACGAAGACTATGTAACGATTCCGAATTACGAACCAAATATGTGCAGTTTATGCAGGAATATATTGCACTAAACCATATGGAAGCGGTGACCGAGTGTCGAGGCGATCCTTCCCAATCCTATTATATTCCGCATCATGCGGTAATCGAGAAGTTTAGAGTGGTATTCAATGCGTCGGCCAAGACGAGTAACGGTGTGTCTCTGAACGATACCCAAATGGTTGGTCCACAGTTACAAGACGGCCTGGTAAACATCATATTTCGCTTCCGAAGGCGCAAAATTGCAGTTACTGGCGATGTGGAGAAAATGTTCTGTCAGGTGGAAGTGGATCCGTGCCATCGACGATGGCAGCAGATATTATGGCGGGAAAAATCAACCGAGCCGCTACTAACCTATCAGTTGAAAACCATTACGTACGGTATGGCATGTTCCCCATACCTCGCGGTTCGAACACTGCGACAATGTGCAATAGACAACTACCGAATAATCACGGATGCAAGCCGGGCAGCTGCGGCTCGTCATAGTATTCTATATAATTTTTATGTGGACGATTATCTAGACAGTGCAGATTCTCCAAGTGAAGCGATAACTCTGGCTTCCGATATCGACTCCATATTACAACAAGGCAAATTTCATTTAAGGAAATGGAATTCAAACGATGCGCAAACTATTATGGCGCTTATCGGTTCGCGACCATCTGCTCCAGAGCTGGAGCTCAGTGATTCTAGCACCACGGTTCTCGGTCTTCATTGGAACCCTATCACCGATCAGCTGTTCTACAAAATCGACGTGTGTGCATCAGACACCGTACCTACGAAACGTCTAGTTCTCAGCGACATAGCTAGACTGTATGATCCAACGGGAATGTTGGCCCCAGTCATTATTGCCGCAAAAATATTCATTCAGACATTATGGCGGGAAAAACTAAATTGGGATACACCTCTACCGAGTGAACTATGTATGCATTGGCTGACCTTTCGCAACGGGTTGCAGCAATTGGCCCAGATTCGTGTTCCGCGTTGGCTGGGGGGTGAAACCAGCTGCGACAATAACGCTTCATGGATTCTGTGATGCGAGCAGCAAGGCATATGCGGCAGTGATTTATATGCGGATTATCGATTTACATGGTCACATAAACGTTTCGCTTGTAACCGCAAAGACAAAGGTTGCACCAGTAAAGGAAATCACGATACCTCGGCTGGAGTTGTGTGCTGCACATCTCTTGGTAACTACGATCAATAATGTACGAACCGCACTCCAACTGATTGATACGGAGTATACCTTATGGAGTGATTCAAGCATTGTTTTATGCTGGCTACGCAAACCAGCGGCGACGTTGAAACAGTACGTGTCAAATCGAGTGGGCTACATTCAGCAACATTCCGACGTCCTTCGATGGCGACACATTCGCACGAGACACAATCCAGCAGATTGTGCTAGTCGCGGAATATCCCCCTCGGCACTGGAAGAGCATTCATTATGGTGGAAGGGTCCTCCATGTTTATATGACGAACCAACATCTTCTGATGAACTCCCAAAACTGACATCCTCTGAAGAGGACACGGTGATCAACGAAACGAAACCATTTCGCACATTACTCAGTGCGACACCTCGGTGGTTGATAACTTCCTCCGTCAAGGGAGGAGCTCAGATCCCTCTCATCGAACGATTCGGGACCTTACAAAAATTTCTGCATACGACCTCACTCATATTACGTTTTAGACCAGCAGGTCGTAAACATTGGCAAACGAAGTTCATAGCGGCATCAGAGATGGAGGAATCGCTGCTTCTGCACATACGCGAAGCACAAGGTAACGCCTACAGTATTGACATTAATTCATTTAAATCTCGTTGTAGTGTTGATACAAACAGCAACTTGCTTGCACTAAATCCATTTTTGGATGACCGGGAGATTCTACGCGTCGGCGGACGGCTGACTCACGCTGATATTCCATACAATCAGCGTCATCCGATGTTTTTACCAAAGGACTGCATGTTAGCTCGGTTGCTTGTTAATCACGCGCACACTGTCACACTACATGGCGGTATCCAAGACATGCTACAATATCTACGAAGACGGTTCTGGATTATTCATGGCTGCGCATTGATAAAAACGTTTATCCACCATAGTGTTATTTGCAAGCGACACCAGCGCACCATGCAACAGCAACAGATGGCGGCGTTGCCCCGTTCACGGGTCCTGATAGCCCCCCCATTCACAAACACTGGGCTCGACTACTGCGGCCCGTTTAATGCCAGACTGAGCGGTCGGCGTACAACCACCACCACGAAAACGTACGGAGTAATTTTCATTTGTATGGCCACCAGGGCCGTGCACATCGAAGTTGCCGAAGATCTTTCAACGAGGGCGTTCCTCGATGTGTTTGATAGATTCACCAGCCGACGAGGTTACTGTACAACACTTTATAGCGACAATGGTACTCAGTTTGTCGGCGCAGATCGACTGATGCGACTCGATCTCCGCGACTGGAACAGTACCCATGCTCAACAGCACCTAGCGGACGCTGGGGTCAAATGGAGATTCATCGCTCCTGCAGCACCACACCATGGTGGCCTCTGGGAGGCAGCGGTCCGGTCAGCTAAAAAACATTTAGTGCGGATCATCGGGAACCAACCCATCCACTATCACCAGTTGAACACGCTCCTGATACGGATCGAGGCATGCCTCAATTCGAGACCAATCATGGCGCTCCATGATGATCCAGGGGGAGGTCTCACTTTAACCCCTGGTGAATTTCTGATTGGACGACCCATCACGACACGACCTGAGCCAACGGCTCCGGAAGTACCAGCAAATCGTCTTAAATACTGGCAGCGACTACAACGAATGTACCAACAATTTTGGAAGCACTGGCGACAAGATTACCTGACTTTGCTACAGGCACGTAGTAAATGGGCACGGGCTGAGCCCAATCTTCAAACTGACGATGTAGTCATCATTCAACATGATAATCTTCCACCGTCTCGATGGCGCTTGGGACGCGTGGTCGACGTACACCCGGGCAGTGACGGGCTGGTACGGGTGGTCACGATTGAGTACAACAGTCATCAACAAACCCCTGATGGACACCTAATCAAACATCGATGTCAACGACCAGTCCAGAAGTTGTGTCGGTTAATTTCAGCGCACGAGGAAGTTTCAAACCAGACCGGTTTGACCGGGCAGGAATGTACGAGATCGATCACCGCAGACAACTAGAGATTGGCGGTTGATGACGACACTACTAGCACCCATCAGGTCATACGTAGTCTCTCATTCTATTTTTGTGTTCTATGTTTCTTTTGGATGAGGCAACACCTTTTCTTTTCGATTTTGGTTTTTTGGGGTTTCCTTTTTCTTAAAACAGAGTTTAGTTTTAGTATGTAATGTGTAAGCGTCGACGACGCACCATGAAAGGAGAAATTCAAAAATAAATAAAATAAGATAATTCAAGTTCTGAGTGTTTGATTTTGGAGTGGCATTATTAAACACCATAGTTGAACGACGATAAGGTAATATATCGTCACCACGACGATAACGTATAATACGTTACTAACGAATGTAACATCCGACCGACAAAGAGACGAATAGACGACTACGAACAAACATGAAGTGGTATAGGTGGAAAACAAATTAACGCGGTAATCTCGTAAACAGTATTATTTTGGATGTCAAGAGGTGATGACTAAAATTTAAAGATATAAATTTAGAATCTTGAAAAACAATTGTAAAAGTTAATTGTATCTAATAAATTTTATAATTAAAATTGTGTAATTAATTTAATACATATATATTCGAAATTAAATAGCCTAAGGGGCTATAAACTAAAACAATTAGTATTTTTACATAGAAATATTGGTATTAATTTAGTATGTATGACTTCAATTTTTTCCACTAGGGTAGTTAATAAACAAACTTTTAATAAAAATTAGAAGAACAACCACGTGTTACTATTATATATAGAGAAAAAAAATATACGTTTAAACCCAAAGCGGGGAAATTAAGTGTGAATGCTATATTTTTTTTAATTTTTTTTAATTTTTTTTTTTTTTTTTTTTTAGACGATATGTGAAACAAGTGCCTGGTGATTTGTCAAATTAAAAGACACGACAATTTCACTAAAAGACAACAGCTATATATATATATATATATATATATATATATATATATATATATATATATATATATATATATATATATATATATATATATATATATATATATATATATATATATATATATTTATATATATCCATATAAAACAATCCTTGTTGTGTCTATTTTATTGGAACCATTCTGTTGGTAAAAAATCAACTTGTGAAAAAACCTTGTAAGCGGCAGTTGGTGAAAATATTACTTGTGGTTATATTGAACGAGAAACTACCAGCAGAGCCTAATATTGTGAAGTCACCAGCAAGGGTCATCATTGGACAACTACAGTGTTTGTTTTGGTGAAGTAGAATTTTTGTTTGATTTTTTTTTTACTATGTATTGTAACGGGTGGCTCTTCATGGCACCGTTCCAAGCTAAATTCTATAATTTATAAAATCAAATTGTAATAGGAAACTATAAGTTTCTTATTCAAATAAAAAAAAATGTTTTTTCAAGTAATAACAAGTATATGGTAAGGGCAGTAAACTTGTTAATTCATATTTTTATGCATTTATGGCATAATTTTTTTTCCCCTCTTAACCGACCTAACTCAATAAATTTTATTGGGTTAGAGTATAATGACCGTCCCCACCATAAATTTTTGATTTTTGTTTTAATACATTTCCTTTGGTGGGACGCTTTTTGAGTTTTCGGAAAAGAAACTCGGTCTTCTGGTGGAGACTTTCGGACGGGGCGGTGGTCAGACGACCTGCTGAGGAAGTTCGTGTAAGTTTTTTTTTGTTGTAATTTTTTTTAAATATTATTTTTTTATTTTTTTTTTTAAATTTTAATTTTAGTTTAATTTTTATTTTTTTTTATTGAGTTTTTTTGTTTTCTCTCCACCAAGATGTGAGCCGTTACAGGGGTTCACATTTTTCTTCTATTGGATTGGTGGTCCGAATTTTCTTATTCCCCTTTTTACCTTTTTTGAATCTATTGATTCATTAAATCTATAATGCAGCTTATCAAGGTCCAAAAGCGACTCCACCAACACCCACGACCATATCCTCGCACTGAGCTAGTGGGATATATATAGCTGCGGTGGAGAGCGCATTGGACAATCTTTGTAATTGTCAGGACTCAGCTTTGCGCCTAAGTCTTGTTCATTACAGTATAGAGAAGGTTTACTTTAACTGAAATTTAAAAACTAAAATTTATATAGTATATCTGTATCTGTAAATCTAGAGTGAAATTTTTTTTGTGTTTATCGATTTGATTATTTTTAGTTCATTATTAAGTTCATTTTGTGTATTTAGAGGGTTTGGTTTTCCTTCTTCAAAGTTGATTTGAATTTGAAAAAATGATAGGAAATTAGAGCCACGTTTAATTGGGATGATTTAAATAGCTACGGAGGATGATTTATTAGGAATGACTAATCTTTGATTGTTAGCACACTTTAAATTTTAATACTTAATTGTAATGGCTTCCGTCACCATATTTATTAAATTTAACCCCCCACTATTCAGTGATTGCTATCTAGAACAAGAAGTGTGCAATATGATGTCGGGCGGACCAAAGCCATGTGTTACAATAGTTAAAATTAGATAGTTTCAAACGAACAATCCCATTTTAACGGAAAAATAATCCAAACAGCAAGATGAACTAGAACAACAACAACACAACAACAAATCCGGCGATTTACCCGGAAATAAACAGAATGAGATACAATAGTTTTACAGAACTATTGGAGGCTCATAAGAAGTCTAAGGAGAGGACAGAAAAAACAAGAGACGACCTAGAAGGACAAATGCGGAAAATAGAAAAATTGCAGATCGCGGCAAAAAAAAATAAAAAATGTAAAGTAAAGTTGATTGACCAGGTGAAAAAATTTGGATAGTTAGTAAAAAATAGCAGATCAAAAAAAAATAAAAATAATAAAAAAAATTTCTGATAGAGTTGGTTTTTTGACTGTTCATACACGTTGTTCGTAAGATATAATTATAAAAAGTTTTATATATTATAGTATTGTCAAATCATAAGTGTAAAATTTTAGTTATATTGAATTTATAAAAAATATTTAAGTGTAAAACTTTTATTTGTATTAATAATAATTAAAATCAATAAAATTTTCTTGTGTTTTTTTTTTTGAAAATTATAGTGTTGTAGTTGTGATTAATTAGTGTTTTCTTTTATCCATTATATATTATAGGATTGAACTTAAAAAATAAATTGTTTATTACTTGGTTTGTAACAGTCGACTCAGTCGTCTGTTGTGTGAGCAAAGGGTTTTGTTGAACACACTGTAGATTGTGTTTTTGTGTTGTCATTAGTAAAAATAAATAAATAAATCGATACGATATAGGAAGGTGGAAACACCAACAAAACAAGAAGGAATTTAGAAAAAAAAAACGAAAAAAAGGTTTTGGTCTTTCTTTTGGGGTCAAGATTGTCACCCGATATAGATCGGAGGAAAAAAATAAATACTGTGTTTAAAGTTAAAATAAAATAACAATTTTTGAATTAATTAAACGTTAAAAAAAGATTATGTATAAATTAGAAGTATAATATAATAAAAATCGTGAAGTTAAAAAAAAAGAGAGAAAAAAAACCTGTTGTGAAGCCAGATTAACGGTGCAAACTGTGGATGAACAAAAACGCATGGTTTTGATAAACTAAGGAAAACGTGGATTTGGAGTGACAACACTTGCACGACAAACAAAAAAAAAACAAGTATATTATACAACAACAACAACTCGAAAAAACGAGATGTATTCGGAACGTCATCCATAACATCCACACAACCATAAATAAATAAACAACCATAAATAAAATAAAATCATATTTTATGGATTTAATAAACTTATCGTTAATAAATGAATCAAACTTAATAATAATAAATAAAACGTAGCACCCATATTTAAATACATAATATATAATATTACCAACTAATTAAACAAACGAACCAATTAATCCATTCATTCATTGTAAAGTCACCAACAAAGTCAAAAAAAAAAATATGTATGCAGATCAACGTCATCACAAATAATATCAACACAACACAACACCACACAACAACAACAAGAACAAAAATTAAAAATATTTTTTTTGTAATTATTTGGGAAGCGCATGCTGGTGCCGGGTAGATGTAAGTTTTGTGTAAAATATTATTATATAAATTTATTTTTGGTTACTATTTTTTTTCATGTATAAAAATTAATTAAGATTAATTAAGTTGCAAATAATAACAGTAATTTTTTTTTCTACGATCTGTTGTCTGATGTCGATCAATCTTTGAAATATAATATAATTAATGTTAGATTATCTTTATTTATTCTTTTTTTGTTTGATGAATAAATTATTTCAAAATGAAATCTATCTATTTAAAGTAATGTGGTAACTGGCTACCATAATGTAGTGATACCAGCACGAATTAAAATCAGGGGCATATCTGAAAATTTAAAGTAGGTATGCATTGGTAGGGAGGAGATATGAGTGGATGTCGACACCAAGGCCACTCTCCTAAATATACATACCTGTATACAGATATGTTTATATTTGGGTGTGCATGATGAACAAGTGATCAAACAACGCAACTGTGATATTCTCTGTTAATTTATGTTTAATTTATTTCCCTCGTCCGCAATTTAAAATGTTCCGTATCCTTCCATCAAACCGTATACATTCTATTGATATCGTTAGTATTTAATTTTAGGTCTTTTTTTTTTTTAAATTATACAGCACTCATAAATCTCTGTTGGACTTGTGGCAAAAGAACTCCCCCCCAACCGTTGTCACCTAGCCGGCAAATGTGCTGTAGCCACAACTCCGTCTGACAGAGAAGTCTGTTAACCCGAGCCACGTTCGTGAAGCTCAGGGTTACAGGTTCATAAAGTAAAAATAATATCAAACATTAAGGTAAGATTAAAAGTAAAACAACCATCAGTTCCAGAAACCAATTCAGGCAGATTCAACAATTAAAAAAATATAATTCTGGCGGATTATATACGGAAAATTACTGGACACCATCAGTTCCAGAAACATTTTGATATTTTTTTTAAAAGTTATTCATTTTGAATATCATATTCATAATAAAATGTTATTCTTAGTAATCAGTAAAGTATCACATTTAATAAAATGTAAAATACTGTTTATCAAAATGTAATTAAATATATTAAATATAAAATGTGTTGACGTATACAACCTAAAATTAAATCGAATCATTTGAATTTATGTAACTTACCTCTTGTATGAATTGTTTATGTTTAATTTTAATGTTTACCTTAATGTCTAATGCATTTGACGTCTATATGTAATGAAGTTAGTATAATTACTAATTAAGAAACAAGTTTAGTACAAATTATACATAGATCATATTTGTACACCTATCATATAAGAGATGTCGCTATATTTCATAAAGAATTATATTGTAACACAATTTGGCGGTAAAAACAAGTTAAGCCGCACCTACTTAATACTTGTCAACAAAAATTGCAAGTAATCATTCTGAAGCAAACCATCAAAGTAAAATATTGTATTTTCTAAATAAAAAGAATAAAAAGCTGAGATACGGAGAGACGAATAATTATTGATCATTAACATAAGTATCTACAAACGGAGAGACGATAATTATTAATCATCAACATAAGTATCTACAAGAACAAAATGCTTAATTGACATATTACAATAAACATGTTACAACATGTCTAACAAAACACTATAAGAAAATAGAAAATAGAGATGGGATTCAAAATACTAACTCCAAAGAGAACAGTAAGGAAGTTTTGTTTCCCGGCTCTAAAGAGACCGGTAATATTAAGTTAAAGTTAAAAAGATACAAAGAAAAATAGAAAAAAAAAAAAAAATTTCGAAGATACAAAAATTTACTTCAATTATAATTAAATAAAAGTTTAATTAAAGTTAGTAAAAGTTAAATAAAAAGTTTTAAAAAAAAAATCAAAATTTCGACTAAAAGAAATAAAATATTCAATTCAAATCGAAATAAAATCGAATCAATTCAAATCGAAATAGTAAAATGAACCCAGAACAGTTGGAACAACAGTTGCTACATCAGCAACAAGTGTTAATAAACCAAGTTAAAACTTTACAACAACAAATAATTAAACAAGATGAAAAAATAAAAACTATCAAAATTACGAGATTTGATCTAAGTCCGGATCAAATCATTCGGAATTTTAATGAAATTCAATGCTTTTCCGGAGAAGATTCGTACAAATTAAAATCTTTTCTAAAAAGTATAGTCGACACTGAAAGTCTTTGCCGTGATCGAAATGAAGAATTAAAGCAATACTGCTTAAGAAAACTAATAAATACGAAAATAAATGGCAACTCAAGAGGAACCATCATGGAGATTCCAGAAAATCTACGTACTTGGGAGAACGTGATCAAACAACTCAAACTGAGGTATAGACCAAAGAACACCATTCATCAGCTCCTGTACAACGCTAAGGAAATCAAGGTATTTAATCTTAAGGACATTTTTAACAAATTAAATAAATATACAAGTCAATGTAGTGAAATATGTGACTTCGATGATGAAGCTTCACATATTATTCAATAGATAAAGAATTAGTACAAATATTAAAATCGAAATTAGTTCCTTTAGTTCAACTTCAAATAGACAATTCTAAATCATTATTTGAACTCGATAATATTCTTTGTAAAACAGAAATTTATTTATCAGAGGATATTATTAAACCAGAATTTAGAGTAAATCGAAATAAGGATTCTAATTTTAAAGTAAATAATTCTCAAAATAAATTTTTTTATAGAAACAATAACCATAGTAATAGTAGTTATAATCAGGAATTTAGAAATAATAATAACCGTAATATTTATAATTATAATAACAATAATAACGAGTCAGGACAAGTTAAAGTAACAGATAATAAACTTAATTCAAGTCAATTTAGAACACAGTATAACAGAAATAATGAATTTAATTCAGGACAGTTTAGGCAACAATTTAATAATAATAGAACTGGAAAATATAGAATTAATACTCAGCGACCAGAACCAATGGAAATTGATAACATAAACCAGGTAAATCCCTTAAACGAAGAGGTAAATTTTATAGAAACCACACAATCAACCAGTTACTAATAATAAAATTAACTTTCAATGATAAACCTATTAATTGTTTAATAGATACTGGTTCGGATACCAGCCTATTAAAACCAAATATCCTTAATTTTAAGACATTAGATTTAAAAACTCCTGTTATGGTTGATCGTTGAAGAGATCGGACGTGTTTTTTCCAATCTCTTCAATTTTAAATTATAAAACATGTTAAAATTAATTTAATTAATTTAATTTGTGTATTTATCTTATTAATTAAATTATGATTAATTAAGTAAAAATATGCATGGCCAATTAAATTAATTATTAAAGTGTTTATTTTGGAAAATAATGGTGAATGGAAATAATAATAATTTTGTATCGTCGTTCGATAGTTTTTTGAGTGTGTGTCTGATTATGTTGTATAATGGATATACAATAAATTATTTATATACAATAAATTATAAATGGAGCTCTGACGCTTTTCCTAGAGTACAGGTAGTAATTGCCAGTGATGTTCGAACCAATTCTAACCTGATACTTTTAACTTGATACTCAAAAGGTTCGAAATATCAATTGAGTACCTTTCAAAGTATCAGGTTAAAAAGACTCGTTTTATTACTCATTTTTTTTATTTTATTTTTTTTATTTTTGTTTTTTCCATTTCTTCATTTTTTAAGCATGCGCAACATGTTTGCGAGAACGAGTTAGATGAATACGTATATATGGAAATGTGTCTGTGGCGTTGGGTCGTTGTCGTTACGTAGTATTGGTGGTTTGTTTTGTACCACGCGCGGCTTATTGGGCAAACGTACGCATGAACGAGGTTTGGCGAATTAAAAAAAAACAAAACAAAAAAATCAAAAATTGCACGTAGGCATTAAGAAAAAAGGAGAGTAGTCGAGAAGGCATGTAAGCGATAGCACGCTAATCGTTGTTGGAAAAATATATATAATAAAAAGTCTCTGTGTAAAATTGTAACAGATAAATAAGCAAATTATAAAAACATTTTTATATGAAATAAAAGTAAAACCCGTGTAAGAGCGGTAGAGTTTTAATTATAATTGATTCATTTAATAACATTGTGTTTTGTCGCGTAAAAGTGGTGGCACGCCATTCGTGAGTAGAGAACGCATACTTAACATTATCGGGAGCGGAAATTATCCACCTGTTGTCGGCTTGGGGATTGTAGAGACCACAACCCAGCCGGATCCCTAACATTGGTGACCCCGACGTGATCTTTTGGGGCGGATAGTTTCCGTATAATTCGGTTTTCATCATAAAACATTACCACGTGTGAGACATAACCTCAGACCGACTTGTTGGCGCGCGTGATCATTGATCGTATACGAAAGCAGATTTAACCAGGACATATCCTTTCAGCAGCAGTTTGGGAATCACAACAACATCCGGTGCAGCAGTTAATTTAAGAAAGCAGAAAATTGTAAGTGCAATTTGATTTATTGTTGATTTTTCTCGATTTGTGTCCAAGTTCAAGTGTACCGTGTGTCCAATGATTGCCGTCATATTATTCGTAATTTCAATTTTATTTTTATTTTTGTGTTTTTTTACGCGTTTAACGGTATCTGGCAACGACCCGGCAGACGTAGGCGCACACCTTCCAGGTGATGCAGCGGCGAGTGGGGCCGAAAGTGTAGGCACCGACACAATTACTGTCACCATGGCACAGTTAAACGATATAGTTAGCTCGAAGGTACAGCAGTTGGTTGACGCGCGTTTAGCACAGGTGCGTGATTCGGGTGAAAATAGTATACCTATTTTGAGCACGAGCCCCAGGGAGCACCCAATTACAAGTAATCCATGCGACGACACTGCGACCCCTTGTAGGGATGTAAAGTTGGGAACCCAGGTGGCGCATATCTCATTTAAAGCTCCGCAACCACTTTATACGCAGAACCCATGCGTGTGGTTCGAAATCTTGCAACAACAGTTCATGATTGCCAACATAACGCGTGAAGCCACAAAATATTCTCATGCCGTCAGTGCACTTGACGCGCGGTTGCATGACCAATTTGCTGGCCTCATTATGGGCAGCAAAGGAAATAACCCTTATTCCACGTTCAAGCAGGAGGTTATTAAAGTCTTGGGGGAATCGGACAAAGCTAAGCTGCATAATTTATTGCATGGGTTGTCTTTGGGTGACTCAAAACCTTCGCAGTTGCTCGCGAAATTTCGATTAAATGCGGCCGGTAGGTTTGACGACGTATCTCTTCGTCAGCTTTGGATGCAACGTCTTCCACCTCAGGTACAGTTAGTGTTGTCACCTTTTGAGAACGATTTGGCATTATCTGTGCTTGCTGAGAGAGCAGACAATCTTATCGAGACATTATCTCAGCAGCAGTTGTGTTCAATAGGTTCAGTCAATAATCCTAGTAAGGAGTTAACTCCCGTAGGATCTGGGGACGTAAATAATTCCTCTAGCATCGAAAAAAAATGGGAAGAATTCGAATCTCGTATTCTCAAACAAGTGTCAGCAATAATGAGTGGCCAGACGCCGTCTCGTAGTCCTTCCAGAGGTCGTTATCGTCCTAACTCACGCGAGCCCAGTCGGGATAAGGATGAGTGTTTTTACCATCGGCGCTTTAAGGATCGAGCGACAAAGTGTGTGTCAGGATGCAAGCATCATCGGTCTTTTGCCGGTGGGTCTGATGAACCTATCGCCTCAAAAAATTAATCGCCCAACCACTTTTGACGGCATGTTCGGTTGAGGCAGAATCTAGTCGTCTTAGCATAAAAGAAAAAAACACCAATCAAACATTTTTAATTGATACCGGGGCCGATATATCGGTAATACCAGCCAAGTTTAATAAGGAGTCCGAGGTTAAGGCCGAGTTCAACATATACGCCGCTAATGGTACACCCATTAAGGCATTTGGCACACGCACACTTAACCTCAACATCGGTTTGAGACGCATTTTTACCTGGACTTTCATTGTAGCTGACGTAACGATGCCTATTTTGGGCGCGGATTTTCTGCGTAGTACCGGGCTGATCGTGGATATTAAACAACGTCGGGTTATTGACCCATTGACATCCTTGTTTGTTATTGGTGCACTTACGGCTACCCAAGTCCTAGCATTGTCTGTCTTGAATAAAACTGCGATCGACCCGGATATCTCGAACCTATTAATGAAATTTGAGGCCATCACTCGGGAAAATTTTGCCAATGTTCATACCAAACATAATGTAACACATTGTTTAGTTACTAAAGATCCACCCGTTTCATGCAAAGTACGGCGTTTAGCCCCGGATAAGTTGCAGATCGCAAAAGCCCACTTCGAGGCTATGGTAGCACAAGGTATTTGACGTCCTAGCAGTAGCGCCTGGTCAAGTCCACTGCACTTGGTGCAGAAAAAGAACGGCGAATGGCGACCCTGTGGCGACTATCGCGCACTGAATAATGTTACAGTGCCGGATCGCTACCCGATACCACACTTGCAGGATTTCTCCTTCCAACTAGCAGGCTGTTCTATTTTTTCTACGCTAGATTTGATCCGTGCATATCATCAGATCCCTATTGAGCCACAGGACGTTCCCAAAACCGCTATATCAACTCCTTTTGGGTTGTATGAATTCTGTAGGATGACCTTTGGACTGCGCAACGCTGCTCAGTCATTTCAGCGTCTCATTAATTCAGTGCTATCGGGCTTCCTTTTTGTTTTACGTATCTGGATGATATTCTTATTGCGTCCAAATCAAGGGACGAGCATTTGAACCACTTATCGGTTGTGTTTCAGCGATTGGCGAAGTACGGGTTGATTATCAATGTAGACAAGTGTGTTTTCTTAAAGCACGAGGTACGATTTCTGGGTCATAAGGTAACCACTACCGGTATTTTGCCCTGCCCAGAACGAGTTCTGGCCATTTCTCAGTACGAACGCCCAGTAACGGTGCAGCAGTTGAAACGATTTCTGGGAATGATCAATTTTTACCGTAGATTCATTCCGGCTGCGGCACAGGATCAGGCAATATTAAACGATTTCTTAAAGGGCTATCGGAAGAATAGCAAAGTTCGCGTCACATGGACCGAACGAGTTACGACATCAACGGATGTGCTACACACAACAACACCAACAACATTTAGTTAAAATATTTCTTTTGTTTTGTCTTCAACAAAACTATAATCGTATTTCAATTTATTATCTTTTTTCTATTAAATATTATATTACTATTTTTTTCTCACAATAATTTAACGTAGTTGCATTTTATTATAAATTTTCCATTTTCTTTATTGTTAACGTAAACATAATTTTACTTTTAAAATTTCCAAGTGATATTTCTGTGAAATATCACTATTCAGATTGTACTTGATAATTGACGAATGAACATCGTCAAACAAAATAGATAAAGTGTTAAAAGTTGTTTGTTTTTTTATATAATAAAAGTTATTAAAAATTATAAATAAACTTATAATTGGCGCAGTTGATAAAGATTAGTATCGGTCTAATCCATAAAAAAAAAAAAAAAAAAAAAAAATTTGTTTAATTAAAATATCAAGAAATCAGATGAAATAGCCCCCACCAGTGGTAAGCTGTCTGATATAACAAAAATAAAAAGTAAAGTAATAAAAAAAAAAAAAAAAAAAAAAATTAAGTGAAAGAAAAATAAACAATAAAAACAATTGTGAAAACACATATTTCATCGATTTTATCGATTTAGTGCATCGACATCATAGTGAACATATTGGTGAAGACATCCGACGGTTTATCGGACAGAAAAAGCACGAAGTATGAGATTGCTGTATTGGTAAGCGACATTTTTCACAAAAAATATATTTATTGAGTTTCCTTTCATTCTTATTTTATGTCCTTTAAATCTAAAATCAAAGTACAATTCTCATCCAACCGAAGAATACGGTGTTAGTGAATTAAGTAAAATTAAATTAGAATTTCCAAATAATTTTTCAAAAATGAACGTTAAAGAACAATTAGAACAATTAAGAATACCCGATGCAGTCAAAGATCTTCCTCACTTTGACGGCAATCGAAGGACATTATATGATTTCATCGCTAATGTCGAAGAGATATTATCTCTGATAAAAGGGTTAGATGGTACACCCAACGCAAAAATCATACTTAGATCTATTAGAAATAAGATTACAGGAGAAGCTAACGAAATACTTAATACGTACGGCACTCCTCTACTATGGGACGAAATAAAAAAAAATTTAATAACCCATTATAGTGATAAAAGAAATGAAACAAGTTTGATCAGAGATCTGCATGGACTCAATCAATCAAATAGTACGGTGGAACAATCCTATTCAAAAATCATAGATATATATTCTACCATAATTAACAACATTAAAATTAATGACAAAAATGAAAATGTAGTAAACTCAAAACAGACATTATATGAAGAAATGTGCAATAATATATTTCTTTCTGGACTAAGGGAACCACTAGGTTCAACTGTTAGGGCAATGAGACCTTCAACCCTTAGTGAATCATTTAGTTTTTGCCTTAGTGAAAATAATATAACTTACATCAAAAATAACACATTCCGAAGAAATATAATGCCTATGAGAAAACCTTCACCTCAACCTTTAAATTATAGAACTAATTACCCAATCAATTTACCTTCAACTTCCTATCCTAAATTTAATTACCAATATCCACATAATAATCAACAATTTCATCAGTATCATAGACCAAATTTCTCACAAAACCATATTCCATTTAAACCAAATTTTAATCAGTTCAGACAACCTGTAAATCAAAAACCACCTCAACATAATCATCCCGAACCTTTTTCATTTTATCAATTAAAGAAATTACCTATCAATAATACCTATACCTTAGAGTTAAAATCCCAATTTCTCTTACTCAATAAATATATTCATCAATATGTTGAAAAACCATGTACAACAGTCGAACAAATCCGATATTGTTCAAAATCAAAATTTACGAAAAATTCACCAAACGGATGTGTCGAAAACATAATTAACAACAAACCGGCACATTGTAGTACGATTGAAGAAGTCATTGAGGACACAATTGAATCAATGGAACAAAATTATCTATTCATACGGAGTCACACCGAAATTATAATGGAGACGACGTGTAACAAAGACACACAGTCAAAAACTTTAAAAGGCACAACATTAATCTACTTTGAGAACTGTACCATTCGTATTAACAACATGCAATATTCAAGCAAATATCCAACATTCTGGGATTCAGTTCAAGTAGTATCGACATTATACAATGAAATCAATACAACAGTAAAAACAACGAACTTAACATTACAAAAAATAAACAAGTGGACAGCACAAAACGCAGAAGCTATTAATCTATTAAATTTATCAAATAAAACTAATAAGATTTCTCTTATAGGAGTAATATCTGTCATTTCAAGTACCTTGGTAATCATCATAATAGTACAATTCATAAAGAAACACAGACGAACAGGAATTGCACCAAGTCCACCAACAGAACAATCTCCTCAACATATTCAGCTCAGTTGGCCTTCGCTTCATTCTTAGGGGGGAGGAGTTACGACATCAACGGATGTGCTACACACAACAACACCAACAACATTCAACATGTGATTTTACATATCTTAGTTAAAATATTTCTTTTGTTTTGTCTTCAACAAAACTATAATCGTATTTCAATTTATTATCTTTTTTCTATTAAATATTATATTACTATTTTTTTCTCACAATAAAAAAAATGGAAAATTTATAATAAAATGCAACTACGTTAATATTTAACGTAGTTGCATTTTATTATAAATTTTCCATTTTCTTTATTGTTAACGTAAACATAATTTTACTTTTAAAATTTCCAAGTGATATTTCTGTGAAATATCACTATTCAGATTGTACTTGATAATTGACGAATGAACATCGTCAAACAAAATAGATAAAGTGTTAAAAGTTGTTTGTTTTTTTATATAATAAAAGTTATTAAAAATTATAAATAAACTTATAATTAACGCGCAATCGAAGCATTCGAGGTATGTAAAGCGAAATTGTCCGAAGCCACCAGTTAAGCACATCCTCTTATGACAGCACGCATTGCAATAATGGTGGATGCCTCAGATTCCGCAGTCGGTGCTGTTGTACAGCAGTGGGTTGAACAGAGTTGGCAGCCATTAGGTTTTTTTTCGGTTCGATTAACACCGGCTCAACGCAAGTACAGCGCTTACGATCGAGAGCTGTTAGCTGCCTATTTAGGCGTCAGGCATTTTAAATATTTATTGGAGGGGCGATCATTTGTTCTATATACGGATCACAAACCGTTAATATTCGCTTACAAACAAAATTTAGAGAAAGCAACACCGAGGCAATGTAGACAGCTAGACTATTTAAGTCAGTTCACCACCGACTGGCAACATGTGTCTGGTGCAAATAATGTGGTTGCCGATGCACTCTCGCGAGTAGATCAGATCAATATTTCCGAATCCGTAGATTACTCGTTGATTGCAGACTTGCAGAGCACTGATCAAGAACTGTCTGAGTTGATTCGTAGTAGTAGTTCAGCATTAGATCTTCGTAAATTCCCAACGCAGTTTAGTCCCGATAAATCCTTGTATTGCGATATGTCGACGAATAAACCAAGACCATTCATTCCTGTTGGTCTGCGAAAACAAGTTTTCGACACATTTCATAACGTGGCACACCCGGGAGTCAGAGCGTCAGTGAGATTGCTCACTGAACATGTGGTGTGGCTGTCGGTTAGGAAAGACGTTAGAATCTTCGCACAGTCATGTGTTTCTTGTCAAAAAGTTAAAGTCTCGCGACATACTAAATCCGCATTAGGGTTTTTCGAAAGTACATCAAAACGTTTCAGTGAAGTTCACATGGACATTATAGGGCCATTACCCATTTCTGATGGGAATCGATACTGCGTTACGATGATCGACCGGTATACGCGTTGGGCAGAGGCCGTTCCGGTCCCAGACATAACAGCACCCACGGTGGCATTTGTTTTATTTTCAAATTGGATTGCACGTTTTGGGGTTCCCGCATTTATAGTAACGGACCAAGGCGCACAGTTTGAATCGTTGTTATTCAGCGAACTGTCAAACTTATTAGGTTTTGAACGAAGGCGAACGACGGGATATAATCCCAAGTGTAATGGCATGGTAGAGCGTTGGCACAGGACGCTAAAAGCAGCGATCATGTCCCACGGTAGAACGGATTGGTCAAAAATATTGCCCTTAGTACTGTTGGGACTGAGAACAACTTATCGAGACGAGCTAGAAGCGACAACGTCAGAGCTAGTCTACGGATGTACGGTGCAGGTACCAGGTCAATTTTTTGAGCATAATGCAAAGTTCATACCACAGTCCGAGTTTGTTAAAGATCTTAGGAGGCAATTCGACGAGTTAAGGCCAATCACTGCAGCACGACACAGTACAGAGAAAACTTTTGTTAGCCAAAGGCTAGGTAACTGTAAACACGTCTTCCTCAGAACGGACGCATTACGGAGTGCCTTACAGCCACCGTATACGAGCCCTCATTTGGTTTGTAGCCGGGCGGAGAAATTCTTCGACATTATCGTTAACGGCAAGCAGAAAAGGGTATCAATAGATCGTGTTAAACCTTGTTTCGAGGAGGGTTTAGAGGTGGATTCGGATCAAATAAATTTGCGAAATGCGTCAGCACCTAATTCGAATGCGAACTTGGAGATTCCGCAGATTTTAACTGAAGCTGAGCAAAACAAACATAAGGTCCATTTTCCCACAAACGTCATTCAAGGCCCTGCGGTGACAAGAACAGGGCGTAGTATTAAACGTCCACTGCGTTTCACTCATTAATTTCGTGTCTGCACTGCGTTTTCCACTGGGAGGGGAGTGTGTGGCGTTGGGTCGTTGTCGTTACGTAGTATTGGTGGTTTGTTTTGTAAACAGTACTCAAATCAATTACTGGTAACATGGACCATGACGATTATATAGAAATTGGAAACGCGATTGATAAACTTTATGTAAATCAAGAAACGCTAAAGGATCAATATAATTCTCAGGTACAAATCAATAATAAAATGATTGATAGATTCAACGAAATTCAAAAATATATTAACAATCATGCCCGGAAAATAGAATTTGAAATTAAAACTATCAAAAATTATACGGAAAATTTGGTACAAATCTTAAAACTAGATCAATATTTTTTCAAAATCAATTATAACATAGATACACTTAACAATCATATTTTAGATATAACTGAAACAATAGCATTCGCAAAATTAGAAACTATTTCTAGACATTTATTATATAATGAGGAAATAGAATATATTCATATCAGATTAGCCAAAGATAATATTAGTATTAATTCGGAGGAAAATATATACCAATTATTAAAATTACAAGCATATTATAATGATACAAGATTAATTTTTAGCATTCAAATTCCTAAATTTCATTCTGACATATTTTCTTATTATAAATTAAAAGCAATACCTATTAACCAAACACTAATGTTAAAACCTGAATCCCAAATCCTATTACTAAATGAACATGTGTATCAAAATGTGTATAAACCATGCCTAGAAATTGAACAAATCCAATATTGTGGAAAAGACAAATTAAAATCAGTAGCAGATAATTGCATACCAAACATCGTATTAAACAAACCAGCAATATGCAATTTCACCAAACAGAAGTTTGAAACGGAAATCACTTATTTACATCCGCAACACTTATATGTAGCAACACAGCAGGAACTACCATTTAATTCAACATGTTTACAGCAGCAAAAATCGGTAAAAGGAATCAATTTAATCCAGTTTTCCAATTGCATCATCAACATCAATAATGAGGAATATGACAACCCAACTAATATATACTACGATAAAACCATCTTTATATCACCTTATAATGATATCAACATATCAAATATTGATACTTACGTCGATTTACCTACCTTACAAAATTGGACGATTCAAAATAACCAAGAAATTGAATTACTTCATATTAATAACATAACGCATACCATGCACAAAAGTATATTTTCAGGTACAATAATCATAATAACTGTACTCATTGGAGTATACACCGTTGTAACCTGCATTAAAAGACACAAAAAGAAATCAGCCGTTAACATCAACATTCCATTACAACCTATTGAAGACAGCAGCACTTCAGATGATGTCCACAAACGTCGTTTATGGCCATCTCTTAGGGGGGAGAAGTTACGTCTTACGCCTTCACCCGCTTCTTCACCAACACAAACCTCTGCAACTGTTAAATAAAACAATGCAACAATGTAAAACAATGTAATCATTTTTCTGTTTACAAAATATTCTCATAAAGAATATTTTGGGTCATCAAATTTTTGCTTTCAATTTTTGTTTACAAAATATTCTCATAAAGAATATTTTGCGATATCAATTTTTGCTTTCAAATCAAATTGAACACTTGTGTTATTTTAACGTAGATATATACTTTATCATATTATGATTTCATATATCATAATATTTTCTTTTACACACTTGTGTTAGTTAACGTAGATTATTTTCTTTATTCTTTTGCATTATATAAACTCATAATTAAGATACAATCGGGTTAGAACTATTTTATACCTTAACCAGATAACTCCAATACGTATAATATAAATTTATTACGTTTTTTAAAAGTGAATAAAATTAATAAAATCATTAAGTGAAAAAAGAATTTTAAATCAAGTAAATTTTAAAAAAGTGATTTCTTTTTTTTTAAAAACACCACAACTACAAAAAACGTAATTGGCGCAGTTGGCAGCGGATATTTTTTAATATTCAAGTGCGTTCAGAAATAGTTAAAAACATTTTTTTTTATTCAAGTGCATTATTCGGGAGAAATCCACACTGACGGTTTATCAGTGCTAGTGAAAGTGTCAGAGAAAAAAAAAATATATATATAAAAACTATTGACAATAAGTGAAAAGTGAAAGTGAATCGACGGTTTATCGACGAACAACATTTTAATCACGAATTGCTGAGCCGCACACCTACGCATATGGAGCTGGTCCTGTTGTTAATTGGATGGTGAGTACACGTATTTTTTTTACATGTTCAAGAAAAATAATCCCCAAATTACAAACAATAGTGTGGTTAATAGTTCTCACAGTACCACGGTTTATGGTACAAAATCTAAATTAGGTATAGAAATAGATAAGATCATAGAAAAAATAAGTAATTTGAAAATAGATAAAGAAATAAATATTGAAGAAAAATCAAATAAAGAAATAAATATTGAAAGAAAATTAAATAAAGAATTAAAATTTAAAATAAGTGAATTAAGAAATATTAAAGAATTTAAAGTAAATAAAGAATTAAATATTGATAAAGTTTTAAAGTTAGACAAATTAGAAATTAATAAACAATTAAATAATTTACCTGAAATTTGTAAGATGTCTTGCGAAGATTTAAGTAAAGTGAGCCCAAGCCTATATAATTGCCTCAGAATCCCTGATGCTATTAAAGATTTACCTCGTTTTGATGGTAATAGACATACACTTTTCGATTTTATTGAAAATATTCAAGAAATCCTTAGCTTATGTAATGATATAGATGGTGAGCCATGCTCAAAAATATTCCTAAGAGCAATCCGTAACAAAATCGTTGGTGAAGCCAATGAAATTTTAAACATGTATGGTACTCCTCTCGAATGGGAAGCTATTCGAGACAACTTAATAACTCACTACGCAGATAAACGTAATGAGACAAGTCTGGTGAAAGACTTGTATAGTTTAAGTCAGGGAAGTGACACGGTCGAAAAATACTTCTCAAAGATTATTGACATTCAAAGCACAATAATCAATCACATTAAACTCAACGAAACCAATAGTTCGGTAATAATGGCCAAGAAAATCTTATATGAAGAAATGTGTTTAAGTACATTTCTGTCAGGGTTAAAAGAACCATTGGGATCAATGATTAGGGCAATGCAGCCCGAAAACTTAACAGATGCCTTTACAAATTGTGTAAAGGAACAAAATATGTCATACTTAAAAAATAAACAAAATAATTCGTATAATCCACCTCAGTTAAGGAAACCCATTCCTTATAGACCAATCTATCAAAATTTCATTCCACAGCGAAATCCTTCACAAACATTTCAACCTCGATTACAACAACCTCATTTCCACAAACCTTTTAATAATTCCCCTACCTATAAACCATTCCAACCATTCCCTAGCCAAAATTTCAATCCTCAAAGAAATTTTTCAAATAATTTTAGTAAGGAAAAACCGAAATTTTACCAACAAACCAACAACAAACCAAATATTAGTAACAATTATCAAACAAAACCCGAACCCATGGATACCACGTCTAACATGGACAAATACAAACAACCTACACGGTTTCCTCAACAAACCCCATATAGACCTCCTTATCAATTCCCAACTAATGGGCCTCCAAGATTCCATTCTCAGGAATTATTTCACTCAGAAATTCCACAAGAAGAATATTCCGAGGAAGATTATTTCAACTATCCTAACGTTTATCAAGAAGACGATAATTATTACCCAAGTTTGGATATCCAATCAAATAATGAAGTCGATGATGAGGATTTTCATCAAGAAGCCTTGGAACCCCCATCGGATACATAAATCTAAATTCGCATCAATCTTTTCTCTTACCCTATATAAACATATCATTAAACCCTACTACCAAACTTAAAATGCTAATCGATACTGGAAGCAACAAATCATTTATCGACCCCAAGTATGTACATCCTTCACGGATCACAAAAATAAAACCAGTCAATATCAAGACATTATTTAATACTCATGAAATAGATCAACAAGTAGAAATACAAGGGTTAATGGAATTTAAAACACGTGAACCTCTTCAATTCTTAGTTTTCAAGTTTCATAATTATTTCGATGGTTTAATTGGCCTCGAAATGATGCAACAACTTAAAATAAAAATCGACTTTCAAAATTCTTTAATTGAAACCGATAAAGTAAAAATTCAATTAATATTTAAACCCAACTTAATGTCAAAACCATACACCGTTAGTCCCAGAAGTAAAATTATAGTTTTATTACCTGTAGATATAAAAGACGGAGATATCTACCTAACTCCAGTAAAAATTAACGAATACTTAACCATACCCGAAGGTATCTATAAATGTAAAAATTGGTATTCACACTTAGAAGTAGTGAATTTTTCAGATAAAGTTCAAAATTTCATGATTGAACAACCTCTAAAAGTTCAATCACTGCATTCTCATTACCATGTCGAAATCAATCATCATTCAACTACATCTCAAATCGTAAATCATAAATATAATACTAAAGTAATAAATTCCCTTAGAACAAATCATTTAAATAAAGAAGAAGAAAAAGCAATTCATAAACTAGTTCACAGGTATGAAGAAATTTTCTTCCAAGAAGACCAAAAACTTACATTTACGAATCAAATAAAACACGAAATAAATCTTAGCAATGAAACCCCTATTTTTAACAAAAGTTACCGATATCCCTATATCCATAAAGAGGAAGTTAAATCTCAAATTAATAAAATGTTGGATCAAGGTATCATACGCCCTTCGTATTCCCCCTGGTCAGCACCTATATGGATAGTCCCAAAGAAACTTGATGCTTCAGGCAAAGTCAAATGGCGATTAGTTGTAGACTATCGCAAATTAAACGAAAAAACAATAGATGACCGTTATCCCCTTCCTAATATTAACGAAATACTAGACAAGCTTGGCAAGTGTATGTATTTCACTACGTTAGATCTGGCATCTGGATTTCACCAGATTGAAGTTAGGAAACAAGATATTCAAAAGACTGCCTTCACGGTAGATAATGGACATTTCGAATATGTTCGAATGCCATTCGGTCTTAAAAATGCCCCGGCAACGTTTCAAAGAGTCATGGACAATGTACTCAAAGATCTTCAAGGTAAAATTTGCCTCTGCTATATGGACGATATAGTAGTATTCTCTACTTCCCTTCAGGAACATATTGATAGCTTAGACAAAGTCTTTACAAAACTCAAAGAAGCCAACTTAAAAATACAGATTGATAAATCCGAATTTTTACACAAGGAAATTGCATTCCTTGGACACCTTATAACTACCGAAGGAGTAAAACCAAATCCGGAAAAAATAAAAACTATAAAAAATTTCCCAATTCCTCGAACAGAGAAACAAATAAAATCATTTCTCGGTTTACTCGGATATTATAGGAAGTTCATTAAGGACTTCGCAAAGGTAACAAAACCATTTACCGAATGTTTACGTAAAGGTAAAAATATTATATTAAATGATAACTACATAAATTGCTTTGAATATTGTAAAACATTACTATGTAATGATCCCATCTTACAATATCCAGACTTCTCTAAACCTTTCATTCTAACTACCGACGCAAGTAATATTGCATTGGGAGCCATATTATCACAAGGACCAATAGGATCCGATAAACCTTTATGTTATGCAAGCCGAACATTAACGCAAACGGAGCAAAATTACTCCACTATTGAAAAGGAGTTACTTGCAATAGTATGGTCCACAAAATATTTCCGACCCTATCTTTTTGGTCGCAAATTCAAAATTATAACGGATCATAAGCCGTTAACATGGTTATTTAACTTAAAGGAACCTAACTCAAAGCTTGTTAGATGGCGTTTACGATTAGAAGAATACGACTATACTATCGAATACAAGAAAGGTGTAAAAAACACTAACGCAGATGCGTTATCTCGTATAGAGATAGAAAACTTAAATGAAAACAACAATAACAAATTTAATAATAACATTACTGAACTAAACATAAATGAACATTCTTATTCAGATTCAGAATATAACAGTTCACCAATTTCTAATAATTCAGAAAATACTATTAATATAAACAAAATACCAATTTCAAAAACCTGTGTAAACGAATTTTCCCATCAAGTTATTTTTGAGGAAATCGAAGATCCTCAACCAGACATTAAATTTAAAATATTATTCGGAAACAAACGAAGACACGTAATTAAACAAAATAATCTAGGAACAGAAGAAACAATCCTTAAATTAATTCAAGAATATATAAATCCAAATAAATTAGTTGGAATAATATGTAGTGACAAAATATTCAAAATATTGGAGCTAATATACCAAAAACATTGTAGTAATTTTAAATTAATCAGATGCACAACCCTAGTCGAAGACATAACAAAAAAGGAAGATCAGGTAACCATTATTAAAAATTATCATTCCGATTCAAATCACAGAGGAATAACCGAAAGCTACGAAAAATTAAAAAGGAAGTATTACTTTCCTAACATGAAGTCAATAATTAACAGTTACATCAATAAATGCGAAATTTGTCAAACGGTTAAATATCAAAGAAACAGGAAAAAATTAAAATTTGAGATTACGGAAACCCCGACCAAACCACTACAAATATTACATATAGATGTATATTCAGTAAATAAAGGTAACTTCCTAACCATCATAGATAAGTTTTCAAAATTCGGAAGTGCTTACATGTTAAATTCAAGAAATAGTTTGGATTTAATTCAGCACATGAAGCATTACTTTTCTCATCATGGAATTCCACAAAAAATAGTAACAGATAATGGAACTGAGTTTACCTCACTTATATTCCAAGATTTTCTAAAACTTTACAAAATTGAAATGCATATTACATCAGCAAAATCATCAACCGGAAATTCTCCAGTTGAACGTTTTCACTCAACCTTAACGGAAATCCTTAGAGTAATTTACACAGAAACTAAAACTAAATTAATATCTGAAGCTATGAACGAAGCAGTGTTGACTTATAATAATTCAATTCATTCTACAACAAAAATGACACCCTTTGAATTACTGACAGGACATTATAATGACTCAAATCCTTTTCCACCAGAAACGAACATTAATACTGAACAAGATTATTTACAAGACCACAAATCAAAATATAATAAATTAACAAACTTAATACATTTACGAAACACACAGACAAAACAGAATCTAATTGAAAATTTAAATAAAACAAGAGTAGATCCCCCAATTTTTAAAGAAAATGACATAGTTTACGAAGCAGATAATAGACGAAATAAACTAGCTGCAAAATTTACAAAGCACATAGTAAAGAAAGATAACAAAATTACAGTAACAACCGGTAAACGTAAAATTCATAAAAAGAAAATAAAGAAACCTATCATTTCAGGTTCATCCGGACATCCTTGACACAAACGATAAACATAATTAACTTGGACGACAATAAAGGGATACTCCCACTTAAAATATCAGAAGCTAGAATAATCGATGGTTATTCACGACTATTACATATCATCGAATTAGACAACTATGACCATAATACTGAAATCTTATACGACAATATTCAATCAATTAATAAATTAGTTACAAATAATTCTCTTTTAAAACCACTTTATAAACCTCGCATAGAAATATTATTATTAAAATATAACGACTTAGTAAAAAATATAGATCACATAAGACCAAAATTTAGACCGAAACGAGGACTCATTGACGGACTAGGAACAGTACTCAAATCAATTACTGGTAACATGGACCATGACGATTATATAGAAATTGGAAACGCGATTGATAAACTTTATGTAAATCAAGAAACGCTAAAGGATCAATATAATTCTCAGGTACAAATCAATAATAAAATGATTGATAGATTCAACGAAATTCAAAAATATATTAACAATCATGCCCGGAAAATAGAATTTGAAATTAAAACTATCAAAAATTATACGGAAAATTTGGTACAAATCTTAAAACTAGATCAATATTTTTTCAAAATCAATTATAACATAGATACACTTAACAATCATATTTTAGATATAACTGAAACAATAGCATTCGCAAAATTAGAAACTATTTCTAGACATTTATTATATAATGAGGAAATAGAATATATTCATATCAGATTAGCCAAAGATAATATTAGTATTAATTCGGAGGAAAATATATACCAATTATTAAAATTACAAGCATATTATAATGATACAAGATTAATTTTTAGCATTCAAATTCCTAAATTTCATTCTGACATATTTTCTTATTATAAATTAAAAGCAATACCTATTAACCAAACACTAATGTTAAAACCTGAATCCCAAATCCTATTACTAAATGAACATGTGTATCAAAATGTGTATAAACCATGCCTAGAAATTGAACAAATCCAATATTGTGGAAAAGACAAATTAAAATCAGTAGCAGATAATTGCATACCAAACATCGTATTAAACAAACCAGCAATATGCAATTTCACCAAACAGAAGTTTGAAACGGAAATCACTTATTTACATCCGCAACACTTATATGTAGCAACACAGCAGGAACTACCATTTAATTCAACATGTTTACAGCAGCAAAAATCGGTAAAAGGAATCAATTTAATCCAGTTTTCCAATTGCATCATCAACATCAATAATGAGGAATATGACAACCCAACTAATATATACTACGATAAAACCATCTTTATATCACCTTATAATGATATCAACATATCAAATATTGATACTTACGTCGATTTACCTACCTTACAAAATTGGACGATTCAAAATAACCAAGAAATTGAATTACTTCATATTAATAACATAACGCATACCATGCACAAAAGTATATTTTCAGGTACAATAATCATAATAACTGTACTCATTGGAGTATACACCGTTGTAACCTGCATTAAAAGACACAAAAAGAAATCAGCCGTTAACATCAACATTCCATTACAACCTATTGAAGACAGCAGCACTTCAGATGATGTCCACAAACGTCGTTTATGGCCATCTCTTAGGGGGGAGAAGTTACGTCTTACGCCTTCACCCGCTTCTTCACCAACACAAACCTCTGCAACTGTTAAATAAAACAATGCAACAATGTAAAACAATGTAATCATTTTTCTGTTTACAAAATATTCTCATAAAGAATATTTTGGGTCATCAAATTTTTGCTTTCAATTTTTGTTTACAAAATATTCTCATAAAGAATATTTTGCGATATCAATTTTTGCTTTCAAATCAAATTGAACACTTGTGTTATTTTAACGTAGATATATACTTTATCATATTATGATTTCATATATCATAATATTTTCTTTTACACACTTGTGTTAGTTAACGTAGATTATTTTCTTTATTCTTTTGCATTATATAAACTCATAATTAAGATACAATCGGGTTAGAACTATTTTATACCTTAACCAGATAACTCCAATACGTATAATATAAATTTATTACGTTTTTTAAAAGTGAATAAAATTAATAAAATCATTAAGTGAAAAAAGAATTTTAAATCAAGTAAATTTTAAAAAAGTGATTTCTTTTTTTTTAAAAACACCACAACTACAAAAAACGTAATTCGCGGCTTATTGGGCAAACGTACGCATGAGCGAGGTTTGGCGAATTAAAAAAAAAGAAAACAAAAAAATCAAAAATTGCACGTAGGCATTAAGAAAAAAGGAGAGTAGTCGAGAAGGCATGTAAGCGATAGCACGCTAATCGTTGTTGGAAAAATATATATAATAAAAAGTCTCTGTGTAAAATTGTAACAGATAAATAAGCAAATTATAAAAACATTTTTATATGAAATAAAAGTAAAACCCGTATAAGAGCGGTAGAGTTTTAATTATAATTGATTCATTTAATAACATTGTGTTTTGTCGCGTAAAAGTGGTGGCACGCCATTCGTGAGTAGAGAACGCATACTCAACATTATCGGGAGCGGAAATTATCCACCTGTTGTCGGCTTGGGGATTGTAGAGACCACAACCCAGCCGGATCCCTAACATGTCTATTTCTTTCAGAACAATATAAAATACACGATATATTATATAACTTACTCATTCTCACAAATTAATGAGAGTAACGGTCAAATATAGAAACCACTGTATGTGTATGAATTTAGAGAATAAAGAATATTGAAAAAATTGATATATATAGTACTTTTGATTTGATTCGATTCGAATTTCGAACTCGAACTATAGATATTTAAATCAAAAATCGTTGGTATTGTATTTAAAATTACATATTAAGCTGTCGATTTGGTAGTTTTGCTTTCATATTTTAGACTGTTTAGTGTTTCTGTGATTTTTATGTTCTTGTAGATTTACTACTAAAAAAATTATTTAAGTGAAGTATAACTTTGTATTATTTTAAAATTGTAAACGTTAGTTAAGTTTTATTTTCGAACTTTAATTAATATTTTACGGCAATGCCTTCCGGTTCAAGAAAGCGAAGCGAAGTTTGGCTTCATTTTAACGCTATAAATGAAACGCAAGCAAAGTGCGATATATGCAAAAATACATTTTCTTCAAAAGGTGGAGCTACGACTAACTTAAAACGCCACCTCGAAAAAAAGCACCCAACTGTGCTTCAAAAAGTACCAACTGTAAATCAAACACATACCAACACTTCGAGAAATATAAACGTCCCTTCGACAAGCAATTCAATGGCTTCAAGTAGAATTAATACTGTTTCAGTAGATGTAGATGCAGAAGATGTAAAAACTACGGCAGAAACGTCGAACTCTGGAACTGCTACAGCGGCCCGTTTCTTACAACAACACACATTAACACAGTATATAACTCGGCCCGCATCCATAACTCGGCAAAAACGCTTAAATAATGAATTACTGAAATTCATTATACTAGATTTTCAAACTTTTTCAATTGTTGAAGATAAAGGTTTCCAAACTTATTCGAAAGCTTTAGATCCATCCTATATTTTACCATCAAGGTCAATGTTGACCAAATCATTGTTGCCTCAGCATTTTGACAAATGTCAAGCTAACGTTACCCAATTTATCAAACAAGCCGAGAGTGTAGCCATAACTACAGATACGTGGACCTCCTTAAATACCGAAAACTATATGGCAATCACAGGCCATATAATAACAGATGATTGGGTAATAGAAAGCGTACTTTTAGATTGTGTCAATGTGTCATCTTCCAGACACACGGCAGAATATCTAAAAGACACACTGTTAGATGTTTTCCAAAAATATACAATAGAAAAAAAAATTAGTGCGATTGTAACAGATAACGCCAGCAATATTTCGGCAGCGGTCAATCTGTCGAAACATGAGATTTTTTGTAATTTTCTTGTTGGTACAACATGAAGTTCATGATTTCTGGCATATGTATGAGAGTTTGCGGTTAGTGTCTAAGATTTATAAATTTGTGGAGCTACCCGTCAAGATTGTTGTTCTGATTTTGGTCATTTTCGTATAATGGCACAATTTCGATGGGCTTTTATTTTGATCTGTGGGTTAAAATTTTAAAATTATCGGGCCAAAAATGCTGGTTTTCTGGCTTTAAAAAGTTTTTGATTGAGGACTTAACACTGTCATAAGTAAGACAACCATCACGATTTTGTAAAATTTTCGATTGTGGGAATTTTGTTTAATATTTTAATTTAATATTTAGTTTAATATTTTGTTATATTTCCAATGGAAAATCGAAGAAATCCAGTTTCTCCTCCTTGCTTGGTAGTAGGGTAAGAAGGAAATGTTTGTTCTATTTTTAAGGTTTGTAGATTAGTTTGTTGTTGCTGTTTTAATTATTATAATATATATTAATTAATATATATCTTAGTTTTTTTAATGGAGTCACATAAAAACGGTTGGTTCAATTGAATTGTACTGTTTAATTGTACTGTTGAATTGTACTGTTGGTTCAATTGAATTGTACTTTTAATCCAAATTTCAGTCCATAAAAGGGATCAAATGAAAACAGCTTTTTCAACTCCATTTGGCCATTATGAATAAATAAGAATGCCTTTCGGATTGAAAAATGCCCCTGCTACTTTTCAAAGATTAATAAATTCCGTATTGAGAGATTATATTAGTAAAATATGTGTAGTTTATCTAGATGACATATTAATATTTAGTACCTCCTTACAGGAACATTAGTAAACATTAATAAAATTTTCGAAAAACTTAGAAAAGCGAACTTAAAAATCCAAATCAACAAATGTAAATTTTTTTGCAAAGAGACCGAGTATTTAGGTCATTTGTTAACGACGGAAGGTGTAAAACCAAACTCTAAGAAAATAGATGATATTAAACAATTAAAACATCCAGTAACACACAAACAAATTAAGTCATTTCTAGGTATCACTGGATGTTATAGAAAGTTTATCAATCAATAGAATCAAGAGATTAGGTATAGTACAACTGAAAAAGAACTATTAGCTGTCATATGGTCAGTGAAATATTTTAGAATATTTTAACGGGCCATCAAGCATTAAAATGGTTGCATACCAAGTATTTAGGGAAAGATTTAAACCCAAGACTCCAAAGATGGATTCTATCTTTAGGGGAGTATAATATTAAAATAAATTATTTAAAGGGAAAGGAAAATAAAATTGCGGATTTTCTTAGTAGAATAAACAATGACACTCACGAAATAAACCAAGTTGAACAAATGTTTCAAGCTAACGAAGGGAGAAGTAATGTCATACAAAATACCCCTTTTCAACCAGAAGTAAATAATGAAGAGCAGGTAGATGTCAATCAAAATAATTTATCCTTACAAGCTACAATACATTCGCAGGAGGAAAATTTAAATGACGAAATAATATTTTTAGACACGACATATTTACGGATAATTTCACTAATGAATTTGAAAATATATTAGGTAATCGTCGAATTAACATAAATCCACATATTAATCACGGAGAGTTATTTAATAAACTTAAAACTTATATATCGTCAACAAAAGTTGCTATATATTCGGATATACCCGATCATCATTTACATGTAATTTTTAAAACATTAATCAAAGAATTTCCAAATACCAAATTTATAAAATGTAGATATTTTGCTCAGGAAATAGAAGTAGAGGAACATTTAATTAGGATCTTATCCTTACAACATAAAAAACAAAAATATCCAGGGATCATAGCTTTATATGAAGATTTAAAAACTAAAATTTACAGTAAAAGTTTAAAAATTACTATAACTAAAATTACGAATAATTGTGAAATTTGCAACACTGGAAAATAAGTTTCAAAAGACAGAAATACCAACAAATAAGAATCAAATAGTCCATATAGATACATATATCAATAAAAAACAACCTTTTTTTATTTTTGACAAATTTACAAAATACGCAACGGCTTATCCGTTGGAAAATAGAAATTATACTGATATTATTGAAAAATTTAAAATATACATCAACCACAAAAAACCAAGAAAAATTATAGCCGATAATGAATTCAAACATGTCAAAATTAAAGATTTTTTAGAAAAGGAAGGCATAGAACTTCATTTAACGTAACCTAATAGTCACACAGGTAACGCCCCGATGTAGAAAGACTCAACAGTACCCTTACAGAAAAATTACGAATTTTAAATATAGACCAACCCAGTCCTGTAAGATACCAAATGTTAGAAGCAATTAAATGCTATAATAATCAATTTCACAGTACCATTAAATGTACTCCAGTAAAAGCAGAGGAAGGTATTAATCAAGAAGAAATTTATAAAAAAATTAATTAGTTCTCAAACCAAAAGGTTAACTTTACATAATAAAAATAGAGAAGAATATACAGAAGTTAAGGAACATGGTTACATTAAAAACTATAAATCACTCAAGCATAAAGACAAACCAAAATTTAGACGATTTAACTTGGCTAATATACATTTGACAATTATTAAAAGACCATTAAAATTTGCAGACTATAATGACAATATTACTATTAATACTAACAATGACAATTATTGTTTTGCACGTCGATGTATCAAAATCATTGTTTTTGGTCCAGAGTTAATTTATTAATTTTTTAGTTGTTTCATTTGAACTGTTGATTTAATTTAAATATATTTAGTAAAGTGATTTTACGTAAATTTTATTTAAAAGTTTTGATATATTTTAGTTCAATAGTTTTACATGTTAATTTAATTATTAGTGTGTGTTAGTTGTAACGAGCGACTTTGTTGTGCTCGTTCCCCTGAAATAAAAATTTATTTATGTGTCCACCCCCGAATTTTTTTTTAACTAATAAGTCGCGCTGATGCCTTAAATTGCAGGGGTTAAATTTTACAGAAGATTGAGTACCGCAAAGGTAAGGAAAACATTGTTCCAGACGCGCTTTCACGCCAGGCAGAGTCAGTTACGATTAATGAAAATATGATTAATGATAAAATAACTGGTGAACGGGATGCCAGCTTCTTCAATGATCCAGCTTATTTACAACAAACATATCAAATTAAAAACAAAACCTGGTCTGGAATCTTACTTGCGTATCAGGAATGGCAAGATTCAAATCCTTCCGAAGCCTGATTATGATTACAAAAAACCTATCAAATTCAAAACAAAACCTGGTCTGGAATCTAACTTGCGTATCAGGAATGGCAAGATTCAAATCCTTCCGAAGCCTGATTTTTATATTGCTTCTGACATTCCTTCTTGGAAAATTCTTGTACCAAAAGATCTGATTCCGGTTATAATGGAAAGAGAGTTAGAGAAACCACATCTAACGATAGGATTCTCACATACACGAGCCAATGACGCCATCACAACGCCATCGGCTACAGCAACAAAAGATAGATTGTATCCAAGTGTATTATATCCCAGCGAAACAAATGTTATCACCATGTAACACTCATGATGATATTACCAACAGGTAGTGCCCTTAATTATTGTTGAAGACACTATGAAAAATCACTGCACACAATTTATTATTCCGAAAATTATTAATTTATTATTATTATTGTTTTAAATACCTGAAATTACAATTAACCATTAATGTTTATATTTATAATTTATATAATTTTATATACTTATCTTGTATAATATTAAGAAAAATACCACATATTCCGATTGTAAACAAATTGTCAAATTGGAATGGAAATGTCAAAAATGTTATATTTAAGTCGAACAAAAATGTAATAGAACTTGGTTGCATACCGTCAATTAACTTACTCGTGAAGTTGTACGCACAATATATTTATTGTGACATGTCCAAACCAAAGTAAAAAATATCGCTCTCTTGTTACAACCATCGAAGTGTGAACATCAAATTAGCGGCAGTATCTCAATAAAATCTACAAACCAACCAAATAAGTATCATCCAAGCCTTGTTTTTTATTTATAAATAAAATCTTGTTTAAATTATAGTTTGCACCAAATTTACATTTTTACCAGCGAAACCTCAAACGTTTGGTGTAAAACATTGGTCCTTCGAGCCGGATATAAGGCATTACAGTAGCGGTGAAAGGCCGTATACAACAATTTAAGTATATTTTCTATATTTATAAAATTTAAAGTTTTTTTATTGAGTGATTTTTATCATAAGTTAATAATTTATTCAAGAAAAATTAATTAGTGAACCCTTTTACATATTAGTTTAAATAAAACATTAACTTCTGTATTAACTTTGGTGTGCTTGTGAACATTTTGAACATTAATATTTCATATAAGTGAGTTCTTTTAGAGTAAACAAAGTGCACGTGTTTAGTTGTCTTTCAATAATTAAATTGATATTTCGTTTGCTCAACCTTTCATAAACCAAGAATGGAAGCTCTTAAAAGGCGGCGTTCTATTCTTAAAGGTCAAATGACTAAAATTGTAACGTTTGCTGAAGCAATTGATGCCGGGACAAAGCATGAAACCATTAAAGCGCGTTTAGATAAAACTAACAGTTTATGGAGTGAATTTTCGAAAGTCGAAGGTGACATGTTTAAAATAAACGCGGAGGTCGAATCTCAAACCGATGAGTTTGACGAATCATATTATCACGCGGTTGCTTTGTTAAGTGCAGCTATACGACATTTTCATTCCAATCAATTAAATACTTCAGTGCAAAACGGAGACAATTCCCAGATAGGAGCCTTAGAAACAAGATTACCAAGGTTGAACATACCAATGTTCCACGGTGACTATCAAGATTGGCAAAGTTTCTTTGATTTATTTAATAGTTCAGTGCACGAAAAGGTAACATTGGCCGCCGCACAAAAGCTACAATATTTAAAAAGCTTATTAAAGGGAGAACCATTAGGTTTAATCAGACATTTATCTGTAACTGACTCGAACTATATTGAGGCATACCAGATCCTCAGTAAGAGATACGATCGAAAGAAATCAACCATAAACAGTTATATCGATACTTTTGTCAATCAAGAACCAATTAAACGCATTAACTCAGCTAGTATTCGGAAATTGGCCAACACTGCAGAAGAAATCATAAGAGGACTTAAAGCTGTCGGACCACAGGGTGAGTTACGCGACCCTTGGTTAATCTACATTATTACTAAGAAATTAGATGACCAAAGTAGGCAATTTTGGCAACATGACTCATCCAAAATCGAACATCCAACCTTTCAAGATCTGATCGATTGTCTTCTCATCCGAGCGGACACTCTTGAAGGTATACAGGAAGTCGGGTGCAAACCGGGGGCGAAGATTACATCTAGTGTAAAGCAAACACATACAGCAATACCAGCTGTTTCGTATCCAGTTCAGTGTCCATTGTGCCATATCGAACATATGCTGTATCAATGTTCAAAGTTTAAAGAAATGACCATTATAGATAGAAGATCCTTTATAAATGAAAATTCGCGTTGTTACAACTGTTTAAGTGATTCGCATACCGTGAAATCATGTCGATCTAAGAGGTCATGCCATATTTGTAAAAAACGACACAATAGCTTGCTGCATTTACCATCTAGTTCCAATTTGCACTCAAGTTCTATTGTCCAATCACCACCAACACGTTTTACTAATACTACATTCCTCAACACGCCATTAAACTCATTAACGACCACAAATAATTCTTCAATCAACACACCAACAACTAATTCACAAGCAACCGAGAACATTTCATCACTCAACATACCATCACCAACCGAAACTATTGGGTTCGTTAATACTTCACCATCATTCAACCAATTGCATCCAGAAATTAATAACCAGCTGCATGTAGCTAATACCTATGAAGCTACTTTACCGATCACACCAGATCCTCATTCCAGTATAACCAATCGGCTATCACTTATACCTACCGCACTCGTCTATGTAAAAGATGCTTTTGGAACCATGCAAACCTGCCGAGTGTTACTCGATTCCGGTTCTCAGGCGTCTTTTATAACCGTAGAGTGTTTTAAACGCCTCTCATTACCAAAAAGAAAGGCAAACGTTAAAATTATAGGAGTTGGTTCCTCAACCGCGGGAATTTCCAACGGCATAACCAATCTGAACATTTGTTCTCGATACAGTCCAACATCTCAAATTGAAGTTAACGCTCTCATATTACCAAAGGTGGCTATGCCATTACCATCAACCAGTTTCTCGAGACAAGGTTGGAACCATCTGGAATCGCTTCAACTGGCAGATCCGCATTATAATGAGACTAGCACTATTGACATTTTAATTGGAGTGGATCATTTTTTTGATATCATCAAAGATGGCAAGGTATATGGAGAAACCGGAATCCCGATAGCACAAAATAGTATTTTTGGCTGGATTATTGTTGGCAATATACATCACGACCAACTTCCACACATTTCAACCGTTAGTCTGTTGACTGAAATTGATGTAAACCAGTCATTACAAAGATTTTGGGAAACCGAAGAAATCCCAACCATCCACCACCTGACAAAAGACGAAGAGCTCTGCGAAAACCATTTTAACGAAACTCATACCCGTGCTTCTGATGGGAGATTTGTAGTCAAGCTTCCATTTAAACCATCTAAATGTGAGTTAGGAAACTCGCTAAATGTAGCAATCAGGCGTTTTATATCCATGGAGAAACGACTGCAGACCGATCCAACTCTAAAAAATGATTATATCAACTTCATGCGCGAATATATAAATTTGGGTCACATGGAAGTGATACCCCGTAGTGAAGCTAATATAGATCCAAAAATGTCATACTACCTTCCACACCATGCCGTAACGAAACTATCCAGTACAACCACTAAAGTTCGGGTAGTATTTGATGCATCGGCAAAAACATCCAGCAAGGTTTCTCTTAATGACAACCTCCTGGTGGGACCTACCGTTCAAAGGGGCTTGTACGAAATTTTGTTACGATTTCGGAAACATTCTATTGTTTTTACCGCGGACATCGAAAAGATGTACCGCCAGATAAATGTTAACCAGTCTGATACTGACTACCAACGAATTGTGTGGCGAGAAACTCCTCTTTCACCGTTAAACCACTATAAACTTCTAACTGTTACATATGGCACCGCTTCAGCTCCTTACCTAGCCACCAAAACGTTAAGTTCTTTAGCCAAAGAATATCATATGCAATATCCAACCGCATCCAAAACCATCCAAGAAGATTTCTACATCGATGACTTAATGGCAGGAGCAAGAAACCAAGAAGAAGCGCATGTATTGAAGGAACAAATCATCACAATTTTAAAATCTGGAGGCTTTAATCTCAGAAAGTGGACCAGCAATTGCTCGTGGTTACTAGAATCCATCCCGTCAGAAAATCAAGAATTGTCAGCAATTGAAATCCGTGAAGGCACCCGATCAGTAAAGCTACTAGGCTTGGAATGGAACCCACAAACCGACAGTTTCCATTTCAAGGTTTCGATGCGACCAAATCTTACACTTACTAAAAGAGAAATGTTATCGGAAGCATCCAAACTGTTTGATCCTATAGGGTGGCTGTCCCCATCTACAGTTTCAGTAAAAATTCTCTTTCAATCATTATGGCTTTTGAATTTGCAGTGGGATGATCCGCTACCTGGAGGTATTGGTAAGAAATGGATAGCTCTAAGAGAAGAATTCACCGAATTAGAAAAGATCTCAATACCCAGATGGTTGAGGATCAGTGATTCAGATTTTGAACTGCACGGCTTTTCAGACGCGTCAGAATATGCATTTTCCGCAGTTATATACTCACGAACCAGAATAAAGGATGGAACCTACGAAACAAGAATCATAACCGCCAAGACCAAAGTAGCACCGATTAAATATGTTTCTATTCCCCGGTTAGAGTTATGTGCTGCTCTTCTATTGACCAGGCTGATGAAAACCGTCATACACGCATTACAATGCCCAAATGTGTCAGTATACACCTGGACAGATTCCGCCAACGTGTTATGGTGGCTATCATCACATCCACGAGTATGGAAATCCTACGTCGCAAATCGTACTTCTGAAATTCTAGAGACGACTTCCAGATCAAATTGGCGCTATGTACCGACAAAAGAAAATCCAGCTGATTGCGCCAGTCGCGGCATACCACCCTCCGCGCTGGTAAATTTCAAACTATGGTGGAATGGGCCCACTTGGCTTGCTCATTCAAATGAACTATGGCCAGATCAAAAAAATGTGCAACATTCGGTGGATCAATCTGAAAATAAAAGCTCAGTAGTGATCGAACACCATGCTGAAATTGAACAGACATTTCTTGCATTTCTGGCACATCAATACTGCAAGTTCACCACATTTGTTAGGGTTGTCGCCAGAATTTTTCATTTCTACAACAACATAAAAAGATCTATGTTATGTGTCCCAAGAGAAAAGTTAGTCACCAGAGAAGAATTTACAGTAGCACTTGAGCGAATCATCAAATGGGCACAACTGGAATCATTTGCAGTGGAAATTAAGACTATTCATTTACAAAAACCACTTCCAAGCTCAAGTAAATTAGTATCTTTAAATCCATTTCTAGATGAAAGTGGAATTTTGAGGGTTGGAAGCCGAATAAGGAATGCTAACATACAATATAACACGAAATTTCCAACCATTCTACCAGCAAATCACATTGTCACCGACTTAATCATTGAGGAAACCCATATAAAGCATTTTCATGCTTCTCAGTCAACAATGATATCCACTTTAAGACAAAAATATTGGATCGTCAATTGCAAAAATCTCGTTCGTCAACGCATTCACAAGTGTATACCATGCACACGAAATAAAGCTTCCAAAAGCCGTCAATTAATGGGAGACTTGCCACCAGAACGTGTCAATTTTAGATATGCTTTCTACCAAACTGGTGTAGACTATGCTGGACCTATCTGGCTAAAATCTATGATTGGAAGAAAAACTACACCACATAAAGCTTACATCGCGATTTTTGTTTGCCTTTGTAGCAAGGCTGTGCATATCGAACTAGTAAGCGATTTAACCACCGATGCATTTATCGCTGCCCTGAAACGATTTATGGCCCGTAGAGGCGTAAGTGCCGATATGTTTAGTGATAATGGCACAAATTTTGTTGGTGCTCGTAATACCTTTGCGGAAATACTAAGATTAAATAAATCAGTAAAACATAATGAACGAATTTCTACTTTTTTATTAGATACCAATACAAAATGGCATTTCATTCCACCATCCGCACCCAGTTTTGGTGGTTTGTGGGAGGCAGCGGTCAAATCTGCTAAGTACCATATCCGACGAGTGCTTGGACTCACAATTTTGAATTTTGAAGAGATGACAACATTCCTTGCACAAATTGAAGCTGTTTTAAATTCGCGACCGTTGTGTTTATTGTCACCACATCAAGAAGATCCGCTAACACCAGCCCATTTTCTTATTGGCCAACCATTGACCATGACTCCTGACCCAAACTTCAAACCCATCAAACAAAACCGATTATCACGATGGCAGCTAATACAACAGATGATACAACATTTTTGGGTCCGTTGGCATAAGGAATATTTAACCACACTACACAACCGATCAAAATGGCAACACAAACACAAAAACCTGAAAATTGATGACATTGTTCTTATTCGAGAAGAAAATGTATCACCCACTACTTGGCCACTCGGAAGAATCATCGAGACCCATCCCGGCCAAGACGGAGTAGTTCGTGTAGTCACTCTACGTACAAAAGCTGGAATAATCAAAAGGCCGATTGTTAAGCTTGTAACACTTCCAGTCAATTGAACCGAACGGTTCAACGTCGGCGGTATGTTGAAGACACTATGAAAAATCACTGCACACAATTTATTATTCCGAAAATTATTAATTTATTATTATTATTGTTTTAAATACCTGAAATTACAATTAACCATTAATGTTTATATTTATAATTTATATAATTTTATATACTTATCTTGTATAATATTAAGAAAAATACCACATATTCCGATTGTAAACAAATTGTCAAATTGGAATGGAAATGTCAAAAATGTTATATTTAAGTCGAACAAAAATGTAATAGAACTTGGTTGCATACCGTCAATTAACTTACTCGTGAAGTTGTACGCACAATATATTTATTGTGACATGTCCAAACCAAAGTAAAAAATATCGCTCTCTTGTTACAACCATCGAAGTGTGAACATCAAATTAGCGGCAGTATCTCAATAAAATCTACAAACCAACCAAATAAGTATCATCCAAGCCTTGTTTTTTATTTATAAATAAAATCTTGTTTAAATTATAGTTTGCACCAAATTTACATTTTTACCAGCGAAACCTCAAACGTTTGGTCTAAAACAATTATATTTACGACTAACAAGATAACACAAAAGTATACCATATTTATTATTACTTAAAACCCATAATCATATAATAGTTATTATATCGTAAAATCAATATACCAACTCATTAAAGAAATACCATTTAACGTAACGTAAACATTACCCTTTTACATATAGTTTTGTTATTGTATTTTACGAGAAATGCGATGCATAAAAATAAACAATAAAACCCTTTTTGAAATGACGATAAAAGCATAGCACATGTTTAATCGCGCGTCTCCACATTTTCCTAACAATATATAAACCATTGCAATACTGACCCAGTTAGTTATTGTATATCAGAAAATTGAAGAGTAAACTTCAAATATAAAATTATATCTTTGTGTAAAATTAATTAATCAGATATAATAAAGAAAAATATAATAAAAAAAAAAAATTAAACTATTATTTTTAATCAAAGAGTTCATAATTGGCGCAGTTGATAGGATCCGGTAAATAATTATTCTTAAGTAATTATCCTATTCTGCAAAATACCGTGAAACAACAGAAATTTTTTTTTTTTTTTTTTTTTTTTTTTTTTAAACAAGTGAAAAGTGTTAAAGTTCGAGTGAATATCGGGCATATAAACATTAATTAACTAGTAAAGTAAATAAACAAATAAAAAAAAAAATAAAAAAATAAACCAAATTGATCTAATAATAGTCGACTGTTTATCTACGTAAATAAAATAATTTGTTTTTCATAATTTCTTTATTATAACTAATAGAAAAGTGTGCAAAGTATTGTTCACCATTCGACTGTTTATCGAATCTGTGAAACATAAATATAATAAATAAATTACATACAAAATTTGGTGAAAACTATAATAAATTCACTCACAGTCACGACTGTTTATCGTGAGAAATAAAAATAGTTAATACGAGTGCATATCGTATATTAGTGCCAAGCTTAAGTGATTAATAAAACATACGAGCGAATATCGTATCATAAAAATATCACTTTAGTCAAACGTGTAATTAATAAATAATAAACAAATAATAATACCTACAGGGGTACGTACCTGAACTGTTATAAAATAATAATAATAAAAAAAAAAAAAAAAAAAAAGAAGATTCAAGAAGTCAATTAACCATCAGAAGAAGATGCAAACAACACCTTTAATCATCATATTATGGTAAGTGAGAAATATACTGATTATACAATAAACTCCTTGTAATCTCCTCCTATAAATCATCCAAAATTAAAATAAATTCAACTTTGCCTTATAAAATAAAAATACATATTAAACCTCAGATTTCTAAATAAATTTATCAAAATAGGCGGTGAAAAAATTTTACAACCTCAAAACCTAAATCTTCAAGCAGCAGCTGACGCAAATATGCTTAAAACACAAAATGAACGTGTAACTAAAACGTCCACTAACACTCGTATGATACGAGTTTTCCCTGAATATAACGGTGATTCTGCCGGATTGCATAATTTCATAGCTCAAATAACTGGTTTTATAGACATGGCAAGACCAGAAAACTCAGTATTTCCAGATACAATATGTAGGGCGATAAGGAATCGAATAACTGGAGAAGCTTCTAAAGCTCTTGACCTTTACGGTACAGAAAATAACTGGAATGATATCCAAACAAATCTTAAAGCACACTTTGCTGATAAAAGAGATGAGTCTACACTCATCCAAGAACTTCATAATCTATCCCAAAATAATAGCAAAATCAAAGATTATTTCGCAAAGCTATCCTCTATATTACGTGCGCTAAAAATTGGTCAAAAATAAACGATGGTGAAGACCATAAAATTAAAAATACCTGGTATGATAAAATGGCGCTCAACATATTTGTTAATAGATTAAGGGAACCATTAGGATCACACGTACGATCAATGCAACCTGCCACTTTAGCGGATGCACGCATTATCTGCATACGCCTCTCAGAGGATAAGTACAAAGTGTCGTCTTTTACTTATACAAGCATTCTTAAGCGTTCATTAAGCAAAAACAATTAACTAAAGCAATTAACTAAATTTATAAAACAAAATCATCATTTTTGATTTAAATAGATTATTAGAGGGGTAATCATAAGTACAATCTGCACCTCAACTGTGTACCTCTACGTGGTTGAGAGGAGGCAACGAAGAAGTGGTCACATCTAAAGGGTGAAATAAAAATCCGCTGAACGGCTAAATTGCAGAGCAGATAGGTATAGAGAAAAAAAAAAAAAAAAAAGAAGAAGAAAGGGCGGTGGGATGGGGATCGAAAAATCTCCATCTCAAGTAGCAGCTCGCAAACGAGCCCGTACAGATAGTACGGAGTGCTCTGAGCCTACTAGCGTCGTCGTGCCGATGCAACATCAAAGCGATGCTGCAGTCACAGAATCGAGTCTAAACGTAACGATACAGGGCCAGCAGACAATCGGCGAATATAATGTTAATCTTTTGTATGATACTATCAAAGCCCTTGAGGTGGAGATTAAATCAATATCAAAGATTAGCATCGCTGAGCGAAATAGGCTTTCTGAAAATCTCAGTTCCATCAGAGATGTTGGATTTGCGATGAGCCTTGAAATAGCTGGCCTTAAAGGTCAACTAAAGGAACGATTAAAAGTAGTGGAAACACTTAACAAACAAGGTAAAGAACCGATAAATAATAAGGTGTCTTATGCACAGACACTGAAAAACGCCGTGGTACTTGAGCCAGGTGTTCAAGAACAAAAAAACTAAAGCTCAATGGAAGTCAACTAAGGTTGTCAGAGTACAACCGATAGTTGGCAAAGAAGGAAACTTCGCTAATATTGAAGCTATTAATACAAAAGTAAGGGCGCTAATAAATCCTGCGGCATCAGGATTAGCAATAAATAAGGTCAATAATGTCAGCAATGGCATTATAATTGAGACCTCAAAAGACGAAGACATTGAGTTTTTCCTTAAAAACAAGGAGTTATAAGAGGCTGGGCTAGTAGCTACGCTACCTGAAAAGAAATTACCCAGAATCATTGTATATGATGTGGACCGCACAGAAAAGTTAGAAGACATTAAAGCTTCTATTTTAAAACAAAATAACGGTGAAATCACGAGTGATGACATTAAAATTGGGTTCAGAACTGGACCCAGAAACAGTGAAGTCGTCCAATGGGTCTTAGAGGTGTCGCCAAGAGCTCGGAATACTCTTCTAAATAAACGCAGAGTATACATAGGGTGGTCTTCGTGCAAGGTTTCCGACTATGTCAGAATCTCAAGGTGCTTTAAGTGCCATGTATTTGGACATATTGCCAAGTTCTGCAAAGTACAAGAACAAATTTGTGGACACTGCACTGAGGTCGGACATGACCATAAATCATGTCCAAAAAAAGCGGAAGGGGCTAAGTGTGTGAGCTGTAAAAGATCCAACAAAGCTTTCGACCATTCCTCAAAAAGCAGAATATGTTCAGCATACAAAAAGGCTCTGGACTTAGTCGAACGCAAAACCGTTTATGACAATTAACGCCCACATAAACCGTCAATTAAGGATTATCCAACTAAATATGCAAAATGCAAAAATAGTTGGACATGAAATTAGACAATGTGTACATGAAAAGAAGATTGATATACTCTGTATGCAAGAACCTTATATGGTCAAAGAAAGAGTGGGTGGCTTGGCGACATCAACAAGAGTTGTCACTGGTGGTGGTGACAACATAAAGGCCGCTATAGGCATTTTTAATAATGACCTAGAGGTACTTAGAGTCTCACAATTCTGTGACTCACATTGTGTATGTGTTGAAGTAAGATCTGCTCTGGGTAATTTTTACCTAATCAGTATCTACTTTCAATACTCAGAGGGTCCAGTGGAATACATTAATAGGCTTGAAAAAATTATGGATGGACTCAGAAACCTTCCAATTATAATAACTGGCGACTTCAATGCTAAGTCCAAACTATGGCACAATAAGGACACGAATGATAAAGGAATTCTCGTAGAAGAATTTATAGCAAGAAGAGACCTCTTTGTTATAAACAAAGAAGGTCAGCCAAGTACCTATTGCCACAATGGAGAATCAAACATTGATATAACACTTGTGAGTGGTGGATTGTTGAGAAAAGTAACCAACTGGAAAGTAAAAGAAGGCTGGACTTCTAGTGATCACCGAGCTATTGTCCTAACTCTAGATTCTGTAAGCGCACAAAGTAGCAATGAGTCCTCAGGCAAACTCTCCCGATATGCACTAAAACGTGCAAATTGGGAAAAGTTCGACAACTTGTTGGAAACATCTTGGCAAGGATGGTCGGAAAATATAACATGCTCATCTCAAGAGGAAGTTAACTTGTTAGAAGCGAAAATCACGAGCTCTATAATCGGTGTCTGTGACAAATGTATACCACGTAAGCGTGCACACAAAGGAAGATTACCTTGGTGGAATAACACCCTAACCACCAAAAGAGCAACAGTAGCAAAAGTACGCAAAATATATCAAAAAGAAACGGATCCTGCAGCTAGACTGCTAAAGAAAAACCATTATAAAGAGTGCCGTAAAGAATATATGAATGATGTTACTAAGACTAGCCAACTTAGTCTACAAAGATTCATTACAGAGCACGGTAATGCAGAGCCATGGGGCTTCGTATATAAATTCAGTGCTGGGAAACTTAAAACTCCAGAAGTTTTAAGCACCTTAACAAACAGTGATGGCCTGATAACTACGTGTTGGAAGGACACCACAAAATGTTTGTTAAGTGTACTGCTTCCTAATGACAGTGAGGCAAGTGACACAGAAGTGAATAAAGAGATAAGACTGCAAAGATTTACAACACCAAGAAACTGCGACGTGGAAGTATTCAGTGATGATGAAACTACGGAAGCAATAATGTCTTTTAAAACAGGTAAAGCACCCGGCATTGATAATATCGAAGTCGAAGTGGTACAAAGAGCATGGCCTAGAATAGGGCCCAGTATCACGCGCTTCCTAAACGAATGTCTTAAAACAGGAATTTTCCCGATAGCTTGGAAAAATGGCAAACTAATCATAATAAGGAAGGGCGGTGAAAGAGATCCCACTGACCCAAAATCCTATAGGCCAATCATGCTACTACCAGTCTTGGGCAAATTACTCGAGAAAGTAATTACTGGCAGGTTAATATACGCTTTTGAGAATAGTGGAAGGTACAGTGACAAACAGTTCGGATTTAGAAGGAATCGGTCCACAGAGGATGCTATGGTGAGAATGATCGACATAGTCAAACAGTCTGAGCAAAAATATGTTCTTGGTGTACGACAAGGTATTACTCCTTGCTGGAAATTCAAGACAAAGCGTTCAGGATGCAGCGCAGAGTGCTATTAACAAAATGTTAGACTGGTGTCACAGCAATAAAATGGAGCTTTCGTCAGCTAAAACAGTTATGATCCAACTTAAAGGATCACTCGACATCAGAAGACCACCTTTGGTGTCTATGAATGGATCGAGGATCAAGATGGTCAAAACTGTTAAATGGCTTGGGGTGGAGTTTGACGAAAGGCTCGGTGTCACGTCTCATGTCAAAAGGATTGCTGAAAGCAGTAAGAAAGCAGTAAGAAAGTGTTTTATGCACTAAGAAGAGTAGCCAAAGAAACTTGGGGTCTTAAGCAGAAGACGCTCAAGACTATATACGAAGGCCTAGTGGTTCCATTACTAACATATGGTAGTGCTGGGTGGGTTGACAGGATGAATTGTCACCATCGAAGATCATTGATCAGCGCACAAAGGGGAATCCTAATTGGTATTACTAAGGCTTACAGAACTGTATCAACTGATGCACTTCCTGTTTTAGCTGGTGTAATACCAATTGATATACTGCTACAAGAAAAAGTTGCAAGGTATAAACTTAGAAAAAGAATAAATGTGACGTACGGCAACGTGGTGATACAAGGTGACCAAAATGGCACAAACTTTATCGGTTCACTTAAAAGGCAGATGCGAAGAGCATCCATAGCAGTATGGCAAGAAAGGTGGAACAACGCGGTAGATGGAAGGACAACCTTCAGTTTCCTTCCAAACATTGAAGAAAGGTTAGTTGAGGGGCTTGAGCTAAGTGCACCGTTTTCTCAAATGTTAACGGGGCATGGCAACATAGCATCTTACCTTCAAAGGTTCCACATAAGCGAAACCAGCAGTTGTGAGTGTGGCCATGAAGACGAAACCATGGACCACGTGCTCTACAACTGCAATCTTGTCGAAGGGGAAAGAATCCAACTGATGATGGAGCTGGGAACAGAATGGCCAGCCAGTAAACTTACGTTAATGATGCCCAGAAACATCAAGGCTTTTAAAAGGTTCTGTGGCAATGTTCTTAGAAATAGATAGTGTCAAGTTCCCGCGAAAAAGGACACTAGACAGTGCATTAACATGCACATGTCAACGTAGTATTAGACAACGGGGCTAGATAGTAAGAAGTATGCGCCTCCACGTGGCAGGGATGGAAACAGGTTTTAGAATCTGGCTAAGCATACCAAGAACAATAAGAAAGTCCAAGCACGACGGCGCGAGAATGTATAAAGACTAAGTCTAGGTGACATTCTCAAGCATAAAAAACGTCAAATGATTAATATGATGATGATTATCTGCATACGTGAACAATCGTTAACAGGGTTAAGAAATCTTCATTACAATGAAAGAACACAAATGCGACCACCTCCTATTCCTATGAGAAGTAATTACTCTCATAATCAAAATCATTTTCAAATTTCAAAATTCCAACCAAATTTCACACAACCAACAAGAAATCTGCATTCGCAAAATAATCAAGTAGCGAAAATACAACCAAAAGAACCAAATCCATATTACAACCATCGTCCATTTGCACCACATAATAAACCTATCATGGGAAAACCAGAACCTATGGACACTACATCAAACACGAGTAGATTTAAACAACCCACTGCTGGTCAAAATCAAACTAGACCATTTCAGAACAAATTTCAACCAAGCGGACATTCAAGGTTCATAGCGGAAGAAATACATTGTAATGAATTCAGTGAGGATCATTACGATCCTGAAAACTAAAGGTATGAAGAAGATAATAATGGTTATTACATATATCCTTCTTACGGTGAAAGTACCGCCTATGAGAATGTAATGGAAGAAAATTCACAAGAACAAATCCCGATTGTTGAAATCGAAGAGGATTTGGATTTTCCGTTAAGCGCTCACAAGACGCAGGGTACTTAGGGATACATAATAATAACACTAGTTTGAAAGGGGTTCAACTTCCTTTCATCACAATTATAATTAATAACACGCCTGTCAAGATGCTCATTGACACAGGTGCAAATAAGTCTTTTATCAGACCAAGTCTGATCAATCCAAAACAAGCCAAGGAAATTAACCCAATTAAAATTTCTACTCTATTCAATTCTACAGAACTGAATCAAGAGGTAACAATCAATAGTAAATAATTTGGGAAACCACTAACGTTTTTGTTATTCCAATTCCATACCTATTTTGATGGCCTTATTGGAATCGACTTACTGACCGATTTGAAAGCAGACGTTAGTCTAAATCGTCCAAATCGTTATTAATTACCCCCAATGTTCAAATTCCAATTGAATATAAAATTAATTTTGTCTCACGACAACACATTTGCCCTCCACGGAGCAAAACACTGATCAATATACCGGTAACATTAAAAAATGGGAATGTGTACCTTCAACCAATACAATTACCAAATAGCTTGTTAATTCCAGAAGGAATTTACATAAGTTCTGACCATTATATTAGTGCAGAGGTCATAAATTATTCTCCTAGAGTAAAGCAATGTTTAATAGAGCAGCCATTGCACTGCAAAGCCCTCGAAGAAAACATGGAAGTGCATGAAATAAACTTCTGCCATTCCACAAGTTCAAATGAAGATAAACGAGATCTCATTAGAACGGACCACCTGAACGGCGAGGAGCAAAAGACTATACAGAAACTATGCCTGAACATATTTTTCAAAAATCTGATCATTCATTAAATTTTACAAATCAGGTAAAACATAACATCAAGCTCTCAAATGAAGCTCCGATCTTTACGAAAACATATCGTTATCCATATATCCATAAACAAGAAGTGGAAGAGAAAGTATCGAAGATGCTAACCCAAGGTGTGATTAAACCATCTTACTCACCATGGAGCTCACCAGTTTGGATAGTACCTAAAAAGGCCGATGCCTCAGGGAAAACCAAATGGAGAATGGTAATCGATTATCGTAAACTCAACTAACGAACGATTAATGACAAATATCCGATTCCAAACATCACGGATATTCTCGACAAGCTAGGGAGATGCCAATATTTCATAACATTGGATCTAGCTTCGGGATTTCATCAAATCGAAGTAAACCCAAAGGACCAGGCAAAGACAGCCTTCAGTGTCGAATTTGGATATTATGAATTTATTCGTATGCCCTTCGGACTGAAAAACGCACCAAGTACATTCCAAAGAGTAATGGATAATGTATTAGGTAATTTACAAGGAAGCACGTGTCTCTGTTATATGGATGACATTATCGTATTCTCAGTTAGTTTACAAGAGCATATAGAAAGTCTCTTAAAAGTTTTTCAAAAGCTAGATAGTGCTAATTTGAAGGTGCAGCTTGATAAATCAGAATTTCTCCACCGAGAAGTTGCGTTTCTGGGTCATATAATAACACCCGACGGAGTCAAGCCAAATCCAGAAAAGATCAAATCCGTGAAAAATTGTCCAATCCCAAATACCGAAAAACAAATCAAGTTTTGTTGATGTAACATAAATTAGTATAATTAGGCAAATAACGTATGAGGTTCCACACATTGGTCAGTGACCGATAATATTGATGCATCAGCATTCTATTTATTTTAAGTTTATAATTTTATGTATTTCGTTTATATTGATGCATCAGCATACCTAACATAAGTAATTTAATGTAGTAATTTACTATATAAAGAAAATAAACATTATGATTAAAGGTCAGTTCATCAACGACTATTACTGAGTTAGTTATACATTAGTTTGGGCCTCATCCGTGGTAACCCAAACTCTTTACAATATAACATTTGGTCCTTCGAGCCGGATCAGAACAGGCACCTAAACCAACTTACCGGTCCACAATAAAAAGTTATAATGATAGATTCTCTATTAAACGAGCAATAGGAAATTGCCACAAAAATAGAGACTCTGCAAAAAAACTATAAGAAGGATGGATCAGAGAAAAACAAAAAAATATCTGGAAGCAAAAATTCAGATATTAAAGGAGTTCATCAGCCGATATGAAGCCAACCATGAACAAATTGAGGCAGAAGCTACATTAGAGCCTTCACATGGTTACTTCATTGAACGAAAAAAAATGGCAACAACTTACGGCACGTTCCTTGCTGAGATGCGACAACGTTTAAATGCAGCCCCAACAACGCCAACGATTCAGGCATCTAAAATCTTCAATTTTCCTGAAAATAAAAATCATCCCGCCGAGTCACGCAAGTTACAACAAGTCAACGTTGAAAATAACAGTACTGGGGGTGATATTGCGGATGAAATACCAACGGAAGTAAGAAGACTCGTAAAAAAAGCAGGAATAAAAGTGAAACATATCCGGAGTTTGCTGCAACAAGCAGAACTATGCGTAATTGAAAAACGTTCTAGTTATCAGCTGTCGCAGAAATTACAGCAACTAGAGAACAACAGGAGCATTATGGATCAACTGCATGAAGAGATACTTTTGGAAATTCCAGAGGAACGCCAAGGTGATTTCCCGTATTTCATACATCAAGAATATGAAGTAACGAGTGTAGAAGTAGATGAGATGACAGTCAGGCTTAAAAAGGCAACACAACAACAATCAGCACAAAGAACATGTTACATATTCCAGAAGAGTCATCATCTACACAAAATGCTACATCAGCAGCATTCAATTCAACACATATACAAAATGAGGTATCAGCAACATTAAAACATGTTGTTAGTCAATTCTAAGAAACAGATAGAAAATATGCAAAAACTGTTGATTTTGCATAAGTTGCATGCTTAATGGAAAAAACCCAAGGAAAGACGACACATTTTATTATCTTTTAATTAAAACTATAAAGTAAAGTAAAAATTATAATAATTTGGAATTGTTAGTTGAAAATCAGTGCTGTAAACATCAATTAATGTAAATTATATTTTCTTAAACTAAATAAATTTAAATATTAAATAAAAGACTCAACTTCCGAGTTGAGTCAATAAAAAATTAAATAAAAGTGTTAATAATATTATAACTTGGGCAGTACAAGCAAACTTTTATCCTTACATCCGTTTCTGGACAAGAATGGAGTTATACGAATCGGAGGCCGTTTGCAGCACTCAATTTTACAGTATAACGAAAAACACCCAATGATACTACCATCTAAATGCCATATCACGAGCCTGATCCTCGATTGGGCGCATATGTAGTGATCCCACATATCTTAAAGTTTAATAACTCGTTTGAACTTAATTAAACTTATATATAAAGTTGAATCAAACATAATGTATAAGCGGATATTCAAATTACACATGTGCAATATAATTATTCATATTGACATTAATATTTAAATTTAAGTTCAATAAATTGGAAACCAAAAATTGTAAAATATATTGTCACATAAACATAATTTCTGATAAATATATTCGTGGACAATTGCGCGTGTGAAATTATGTTTACGCGACATTATATAAAATAAAGAAAATAGAAATATGTAAAAAAAGGGGCAGTGTAAAACAAGAACCTTAAAGGTGAACATGAAATAAAATAAAAAGACCAGAATAATGTTAAATCAGAAAGGTGTAAAGTGTTTTTATTATGTAAAGAAAAGAACCTACGACATGGCGATCTTGCCAGACTTAAAAGCATAAATACTATTATTAACCAGTAGTTTATTTTAATTTTACTAATACAAGATCTGTTACTTTAAAATTGTGATTATCGTTTTATCAATTATGAATATAAACACTACTGTGCATAAATACTAACTAGTGCCATTAAGACAAATAAAGTAAATGTATCTAAGTGAGTTAAAAATAAAAGCTCAATTAGAATTGTGTTAAAAGCATAAAAAAAAAAAAAATATATATATAATAAAAAAGTGAAGTAGTGAGTGTCCGTCGCACCACTTAAAAAATACATAGACGAGAGTGAACCCATCACTTAAAACTTTGGGAACAAATAAATAAGAAAATGGACTTCTACAAAGGCATGCAGAACATGGAAAAGGCGAAAATGGACCAACAAAAAAAAAACAGTATGGATGACAAACCTCAGGAGAATACCGAGTATATATTGGATATATTGAAGTAAGTCTAATAGTAATTGTAATTATGATAGTAGTATGTGTTATAAAATATGTAATAAAAAGAATTTATGAAAAAATTAAAAAAGAGGCTATTGCCAATATACGTCAGATAAGTTCATAAAAAAAAAAAAAAAAAAAAAATGTAAAGAAATTAAGTTCTTAGTTTAAGTCAAACAAAAATTTTTTTTATGTGTAGAGTAAATTTTGTTGTTATACTCTAAATGATAGATAATTATATAAATTTTGTTTGTTATTATAAAAATAAATGCCATTCCAAAAGAAAATGGATTTAAATATGAGTGACATAATTAAAGTGGTACCAATCTTTGATGGTAATCACAAAGATTTAGATAATTTTTTAAATTTAATAAAATTGTACCATGATTAATTAAAGGTAGCTGAGCAAGCAAAATTAATTACACTTATATTAGCAGTAAAAATTAGTAATTGTGTAAGATCGAAAATATCTCTAGAAGAAACGCCCGACACATTTAGAAAACTTAAAGAATTACTAAATAAAATTTTCCAATCTAAAAGATCTGTACTGGAAATTCAGTCAGAGCTATTTAATGCTAAGCAAACGGGAAGCATTGAAAACTTCATAGCTGAAATCGAAAGTTTAGTTAATGAATTGAATGCTGTACAAAAAAAGAATCTGATTAATGCTGATGCTAAAACCATACATCAATTATCAGATCAATTAGCATTAAATGCCTTCAAAAATGGTTTAATGGAAAAATTAAAACCAACGGTGCTAGCGAGTAGACCGAAAAACTTGTTGGAAGCTGTAGAAACAGCAAGAGAAGCAACCAAAATTATAGGATATGATACGAATAACGTTTCATACTTAAGAAATAGAGACTTTAGAAATAATATGGGATATAGACCCAATTTTGATACGAATAGAACTAATAATTTCATAGGGATAGGGAATTATAGATATAACAATAATTTCAGAGGTAACAGTTCGCATCAGAACTTCAATTCATCTCTTGTAAAGCCTCGTTTTGCAAATAATAATGACTTCACAAATAATAATTATAATCATAGAAGACAATATCATGGGCAATACAATAATAAAAGAGGTATTAATTCATCGAGACATGGACAATACCGTTTCCAAAAAGATTATAGAAAGAATGATATAAAAATATTGAATCAAGCGGGAAACGAGTTGAGCCCTCCAGTACCAGCGGAGGAGGATATCCTAACAAGAGTAAGAGAAATGAGAATAGTATAATTACTAAAATATATAATGTTAATAAAAATGCAGGAAATTTGATCATGTTGCAATCAGATTTGTCGGGAGACGTCTTGACGTATCTGATTGACACAGGCTCAGATATATCTGTTTGTAAGATAAATAAAATAAACAGGGGATTCATAAATAAAAATAATAAGTGTACGATTACAGGAGTAACAGACTCGGAAACTTTATCATTAGGAACAACATATACAAATTTTAGCATAGGAAGACAAATAGTTAAGCAAAAAATACACGTAGTAGATACAAATTTTCCAATACAGACAGACGGTATTTTAGGAAGGGACTTTTTGAGTAAAAACCAGTGTAAAATTGATTATGAAACATACACAGTTACAATAAGTTTGGCAGAGGAAGAAATTATTATTCCTATGGAAACAAGTCTCCCAAAACAAAATAATTTTATAATACCGGCGAGAACGGAAATTTTAAAAGCAATAAATATTAAAAGAGATAGAAATAGTATAATATTAAGCGATGAGATAAAGAAAGGAGTATTCATAGGTAATACAATAATCCCAAAAAATGGAATAGCACATATAAAAATAATAAATACTAATGAAGAACAGGTTCATATAGAAAATTTTAACCCAATAGTAGATGATTTACAAGATTATTATATAGTTCATAATATTAAAGACAGTAATATGTCACAAGATGAAAGATATAAAAAAGTAATTGAAGAAATAAATATGCAGAATAACAATGATTTTGAAAAGGAAGAAATTTTTAAAATATGTAAAGAATTTTTGGATGTATTTTATGTCTCAGGTGACACATTGACGACAAATAATTTTTATAGACAAAAAATATTAAAAGAAGACAGTAATCCTGTATATATAAAGAACTACAGACTGCCGCATGCGCAATATGATGAAATAAATACAGAAGTTAAAAAGCTTTTAGATAATGATATAATTGAACCTTCAATAAGCCCATATAATTCACCACTGTTAGTAGTACCTAAAAAATCGACTGATGGAAACAAGAAATGGAGGTTAGTTGTAGACTTTAGACAATTAAACAAAAAAATTGTAGATGACAAATTTCCATTAACAAGACTAGATGATGTTCTAGATAAGATTGGTAGAGCAAAATATTTCTCTACACTTGATCTAACTAGTTCTTTTCATCAAATAGAGTTAGAAGAAGAATCTCGACCAATGACAGCTTTTTCAACTAGTCATGGGCATTTTCAATTTATGAGATTACCATTCGGACTTAAAATATCTACAAATAGCTTTCAAAGAATGCTTACATTAGCGCTGGCCGGTTTAGATGAACTTGCTTTCCTTTATGTCGATGACATTATTGTGTTTGGCTGTGGTATGAAACATCACAACACAAATTTAATCAAAGTACTAAAACGCATGAGGTCCTATAATCTAAAAATAAATCCTTCGAAGTGTAATTTTTTAAAAAAAGAAGTTACTTATTTAGGCCATTTTATTACAAGGGAAGGTATAAAACCAGATCCTTCAAAATTTGAAGTAATTAAGAAATACCCATGTCCAACAGACGCAGATAGCACACGTCGATTTGTAGCTTTCTGTAATTATTATAGACGGTTCATTCGTGATTTTGCTTTAATAGCAAAACCTTTAAATACTCTATCAAAAAAGAATGCGAAATTTATCTGGACAAATGAATGTGAGGATGCATTTAAGTTATTAAAATCAAAACTGATAAACCCACCAATATTGCAATATCCAAAATTTGATGAAGAATTTATTCTAACAACAGATGCATCTAATTTTACTCTTGGAGCAGTATTATCGCAGGGAGAAATTGGAAAAGACCTGCCAATTGCATTTGCAAGTAGATCAATGGATAAACATGAGTTGAATAAGCCAGTAATAGAAAAAGAACTTCTAGCCATTCATTGGGCTATAAATTACTTTAAACCATACCTATACGGTAGGAATTTCACGGTCGTAACAGATCATAGACCGCTGGTAAGTTTATTTACCGATAAAAAGCCTTCGTCTAAAATGACAAGAGTTAGATTAGACTTAACAGATTATAATTTCAAAATTATATTTAAGCAAGGAAAACTAAATACAAATGCGGACGCTCTATCCAGAATAGTCTGGAATACGGAATCATTAAAGGCATTAATTCCAAAAGAAACTGTCAATGTCGTCACAAGAAGTATGAAGAAAAATGAAGATTTTAAGAAGATGATTAGTGTAGACATACCCAAACAAGAGCCTGATCAACTTTTTGCTTGGGAATGTACGTCAATTGCTGAAATTACAGCATTAAAACAATTGCAATTTAAAAATGAATTAGAAAACTCGCGAGAAAACAAGAATTTACTTAAAGATAACAAGGTACCAAATAAATTAGAAGTTATGGATAAAAATGAATTAAAGAAAGTGACTGTGGTTATTAGTGATAACCCAATTTTGGAAATAGATTCAAAATTAAGGAAGCTAATAAATCGCATGTATGAATTAAAAATAAATAAACTAGTGTTAAAAAATAACGATATAATCTTCGGTCACATAGGTATAAATGAATTTAAAGAAAAATTCAATAAGTTACAGAAAGATAAAATAGGTACATATAAAGATAGTAACCTACAAATATTAATATATAAAGCTCCAATTCGAATAACTAGCCTTGAAAATATGATGAAAATAATTGAGGAAAACCATACAACTCCGATTGGAGGACACACAGGTATAAAAAGAACAATTTGTAAAATAAAACAAAAATTTGTATGGAAGAACATGAATAAAATGGTAAAAAACTTTGTAAATAAATGTGAATCGTGTAAGAAAAATAAAATCACTAAACACACAAAAGAAAAAATGGTGATAACTGAGACACCAGGAAATAGTTTCGAAACAATATCGATAGACACCGTAGGCCCTCTTAAAATATCAAATGAATATAGATATATACTGACATTGCAATGTGAATTAACAAAATACATTGAAGCGATACCTATGAAAAACAAAGAAGCAATAACAATTGCGAGAGCCCTTGTAGAGAAATTCATATTAAAATATGGTATTTTCAAGATTTTAAAATCAGACATGGGATCTGAATTTTTGAATGATGTTATGAAGAACGTTTGTGAGTTATTGCAAATTAGCCAAGTGAACTCAACTCCTTATCATCATGAAACATTAGGATCAATAGAGAGAACCCATAGAGTGCTAAATGAATATTTAAATAACTTTTCGACAGATTTCAATTGGGAAGACTGGTTACCTTATTTTGTATTTGCATACAACGTAACACCTCATACGGAAACAGGTTATACTCCATTTGAACTAGTTTTTGGCAAAATAGCCACGATACCTTCTTGTATTACTGATCCAGTATCAAAACCAATTTATAACTATGATAAATATGCAGAGGAGGTTAGGTTCAGATTAAAAGAAGCACATAAAAAAGCCAATGATCTATTAAATCAGTCAAAATTGATAAGAAAGGAAGCATATGATAGAACTATAAATCCATCAAATTTTAATGTAGGTGATTTCGTCTTTCTAAGGCGTGGAAACAGGAGAAAATTTCAAAGTAATTACACCGGTCCATATGAAATTCTGGAACAAAGTGGTGTAAATTCAAAAATAAGGTTGGATAACGAAATCAAAGAAATTCACAACAACCGTTTAAAAAAATAAAATAAATAAATACCTTTAGTATTAAGTAAAAATCTAATTATATATTAATCAAAAAAAAAAAAAAAAAAAAAAAAAAAAAAAAATTTTAATAGATTAAAATTTTCTTAAAGAGTAAGGGTGTAGTGATCCCACATATCTTAAAGTTTAATAACTCGTTTGAACTTAATTAAACTTATATATAAAGTTGAATCAAACATAATGTATAAGCGGATATTCAAATTACACATGTGCAATATAATTATTCATATTGACATTAATATTTAAATTTAAGTTCAATAAATTGGAAACCAAAAATTGTAAAATATATTGTCACATAAACATAATTTCTGATAAATATATTCGTGGACAATTGCGCGTGTGAAATTATGTTTACGCGACATTATATAAAATAAAGAAAATAGAAATATGTAAAAAAAGGGGCAGTGTAAAACAAGAACCTTAAAGGTGAACATGAAATAAAATAAAAAGACCAGAATAATGTTAAATCAGAAAGGTGTAAAGTGTTTTTATTATGTAAAGAAAAGAACCTACGACACATAAAACCACTCTGCATGGAGGTGTGGATTTAACTCTTGCTTTTATAAGAAAGCAATTTTGGATTCTTCAAGGCAAAAGAGCGACAAAACAACATAATCGCCGATGTCTTAAGTGTTTCAGATTTAATGCTGGACGTGCAACCCAACTAATGGGAAGTCTACCAGCACCGAGGGTTACACCATCAAGAACATTCACTCACACGGGGATAGATTATGCCGGCCTCATACATTTCCAAATGTCTAAGGGCAGAGGATCGAAAAGCCAGAAAGGTTATATCGCTATCTTCATCTGTCTAACCACGAAGGCGATGCATATAGAACTGGTGAGTGATCTGACATCAGAAGGATTTCTCTCTACTCTCAAACGCTTCATAGCACGAAGAGGAAACGTCGCACATTTATATAGCGATAATGCAACAAATTTCGTTGCAGCAAATAAGCATTTGCAAGCCATCTATCACAATTCGGACAATATATCGAGCAAATTGTCGGTTCAAGGGATACAGTGGCATTTTATTCCACCGGGATTTCCACATTTTGGAGGTTTATGGGAAGCGGGTGTAAAACTAATAAAACAACATATGAAGAAAATCATAGCATCGGCACTATTAACTTTCGAAGAATTGACCACGTTACTATGTCAAATCGAAGCATCATTAAATTCTAGACCTCTGTGCCCTTTAACAGATGATCCTAACGAGCTTGAATGCCTAACACCAGGACATTTTATAATAGGCAACTCTATGCTTGCCCCACCTAACGTCGAGCCACTTCAATTAAAGCCACAACTATTAACTAGGTGGCAATTAGTCGATAGAATGCACAATGATTTTTGGAAAATTTGGAGCAAGGTTTATATGCAAAATCGCGCGAAATGGACAAAATAACAACCAAATATTAAAGAGAACCAGTTAGTTCTCATAAGGGATGAAAATATACCACCTACTAAGTGGATAATGGCAAGAGTGATAGAAACACACCCAGGACATGATAAGTTAGTTAGAGTCGTTACTTTGAAAACTCAGAATGGAACTCTCAAAAGATCCATCGCTAAAATCAGTCCAATATGCAGTATATATCAGTCCAATATACAGTGTAGTGCCAACGACAAAGCAGACGATAACAAAATTCCTACAATTTCCGAACAAACAGATACTACACCCGTGGATGGTTCATCTGACCTGAAGGCTCCCGAAACCACTCATAGGATAACTCGAAGTCGGTCTGCAAAACTGGTATCAAATCTCATTTTATATTCTGTATGCCTGATGAGCGTAGTTTTTAACTGTGCAAGAGCAGATTGGGTAAATACAACAGAGTATAGAATAAAATATCTCAACCAACAGCCGGGGTGTTACTTTGAAAGACAAGCTGAAATGAATCCTCTAGCGTCAGACTGGAATATCATCATATACTATGATCTTAGAAGTTTTGACATGGAGCTGAAACACATGAATATGCAATATAAATCTTTAAAACAATTCTGCCATGAAACTGCTAAAAACAAAGATGAATCCGGTTTATGTATGGCCCTTATCCAACAGTTTGCACAGCAAATAGAAAACATTAGGAAGTCAAACTTAGTCGTCCATAATTCTAACAAGGAGCGCAAACGAGTTAAGCGTGGTTTTGGTGATACGATAGGACATCTCATGGGCGATCTATTCGGTGTTTTGAATGAGAGAGACGCAGAACATTACGAACAACTAATATTAAATCTGGAGGATAGAAGCGAAACATTACTCAACTTAGCACAAAACCAAACCTCGATTATTAATACAACTATAAATATTATGAAACATAATAGTGAGCAAACAAGACAACAGTTAAGTGCTATCAACAACCACATGAGTCTATTGTTTGATACAGTGAATAATCTCACATCCGATAATGCGAACCTCCATAAAACCCAAATGATTAATATGTTAGCTATACACCTCATATTAATCATTAAAAACATAGAGGATACTCAGAGAACCATCATCGAAGTACTCACGCTTGCGCATAATGGCATAATAAATTCACAATTAATCTCGCCTACGCAACTTGAAGATGAACTACGGAAAATTAAGGATCATGTATCCACGTCAGTGTCTCTACCTGGTTATCGTCTAGCTGACGTTTACGAAGTGATAACAGTAAAGGCAAGAGTATTGACAAACATGGTCATATTTAATATTCAGGTACCCTTAATTCATTCGGATGTATACAACATTTACCATATTATTCCGGTACCATTTGAACATCAAGGACAGCAATGTATTATTAACCCATCAACAACATTTTTGGCAGTGAGTGAGTCGCGTGAATACTATTCACCAATGACAGACTCGGATCTAAACCAGTGTATTGTCATCAATCCTGATTTGTCATATTGCTCCTGTCTACAATACAAAATCCGAAACCAGTATATGTGAAATGAATATGTTCCAACATAATAATAAACTTCACAACAGTTGCAATATTGAAGAATTCAACTCTACCAACTATTGGGCGAAAATAAACGAAAACAACAAATGGATTTTTAGTATAAAAAATGAAATTATATATGATTTGATTTGTGGAAGAACAATCAACGCAATCACAATAAAAGGGACTGGAATATTACAAATAAAACAAGGTTGTTCATTAAAGGATAAAGAATTTCGTATATCCGCTCCATTTAAAGTATCTTCCAAATTAAATGCAGCTTTTATTCCGAGTATTAATGCGAGCATCACAAACCGCACTTTCAATTATTCCAAAATTAATATGACCAAGATACCGATATCCAAAATCGACACCACTCATCTGGAAACGCTAATTGCAGGACAACACAAGGAACTTCATTGGAATTCTAATCCCAGTCGTCACGACATTCATCAATACAGCGTATCATATCTCAACTTCTCAATAATAGTAGGTATAATTATCGCGGTACTGGTATGGAGGAAAAAACAAACTCAAGAAATTTCGGAACCAAGTAGGTCAGGACAAGATAGAAGACATGAAGAAACCGGTGTCTGATAGGTGACTTCGTCACGTGAGGGGAGAATGTTGATGTAACATAAATTAGTATAATTAGGCAAATAACGTATGCGGTTCCACACATTGGTCAGTGACCGATAATATTGATGTATCAGCATTCTATTTATTTTAAGTTTATAATTTTATGTATTTCGTTTATATTGATGCATCAGCATACCTAACATAAGTAATTTAATGTAGTAATTTACTATATAAAGAAAATAAACATTATGATTAAAGGTCAGTTAATCAACAACTATTACTGAGTTAGTTATACATTAGTTTGGGCCTCATCCGTGGTAACCCAAACTCTTTACAACATAACACCTAGAGACATCTATTAGGTATCGATAGTACTGGTCGTACTAAAAATTGAGCAAATGAAATGTAGTAGTGACATCTCGATAGAAGTAGAAAGTTCGATATATTTTAATTTGTGTATATAAGCGAATCGATGTTGTATGCGAAGAAGAGTTGTACTTGAAATACGAAAGCAATAACAAGCGGTTAAAATAAAAAGTGATAATAAGTGATTTTTATTGTTAAATAAAGTTAACAGTACTAAGTGATTTTTGTGAAATAAAGAATTGGTAAAAGTTGTGAATAATTGTGTTTTATTGAGGCAATTATTGTCTGGTGAAAGTGAACAGTGTTTAAAGTGGGACTTGTGTAGTTTTGTGAAATTTGTTAGTGAACAGTGGTGTTCGGGTAGTTATTCACAATCCAGAGATACGAACCGTAATTGACAAGGCAAGATCGTAGCAATATTTATAGCAGGATTTATTAAAACATCAGATTGTGATCAATATGGGTGCAAACTGGCTCTAAAACCGCTTATCGATGTTTTCACATTACTCGAAACAGAGGGAATCAAAATTCAAACCAATAGTGGTGTCGTAGACTGCTGCTAATCAGGCTGTAAAAATTTAAATATGCAATTAAATTTTATGTATCAATCTAATTACCTTGTTATTACCTAATTCTGTCAACGATGTTTATTTACTGACGGATTAATCAATGTCAAACGTAAAAATAATCTAGTACTAAATTTAATGAATGAAATTTAATGAATCAGTCAAAAATTGTAATGACAACAATTAACATTTATAAAAATAAATAATCACTCTCTTACCTACAAACCTTCAAGCTGACAACAACTAAAATTGAAAATTATAAATAGTAAAAATAAAATAAATATTTAAGTGGTTAATTATTGAATTGAGGAACCAACCATTATAAAAGTTTATTTTAAACATTCATTTTTGTATCATAACACCCTTTGGTACAAAACATTGGTCCTTCGAGCCGGATCTCCGGATTTTATGAGCACCTACCAGCAGAATCCATACAACGTCCAGTACATTTCTACATTAGCGGCGGAGTTATTACATTTTGGATAAAACATTTTGGATAAAGGAATTGTGAATACCACTTGAAGAACTAACCTCAAAATCACCTCGTGGGAGAAAATCAAAATCGCAAGTATCTAAACACTTTATTGCACTATAAATTATAAAATAATTAGAAAATCAAATTGTGGTTTAATATTAAATATTGTAACAAATTATCACGGTTGCGAATAATTTATTAAATAATCGGTAGTCAATATTCAATTGAAAAGTGTATTAACGTGCTGTGAAGTGAAATTTTTTGAATTAAATCATGGCAGATCTTGCATCATTGCGGAAACGGCGAGCTTACATTAAGGGGCGTATGACTATATTAATAAACTACATCGCTACTATAGGCATTAATACGAATACCGAGGATATTAAAATCAGACTTACCAATGTAGAGCGATACCGCACCGAATTTATGAAACTTGAAGATCGAATAGTCACTCTAAATAATGACGAAGAGTTGGATGAGGAATTCGAAGACAATTACTACAAAATAGTGTCAGGTTTAAATCAAGCGTTGAGAACAAATACAGAACCGTCCACATCTATTAATCATACAATTCTTGATGCTTCTACATCCGGAATGCACATGGACGTGAAATTACCAAAACTATCCATCCCATTATTTACAGGAGATTATACTGAGTAGCAATCTTTCCACGACTTGTATTGTTCGACTATCCACGACAATGCAAGGCTTACACCGTCACAAAAATTGCAATACTTGAAGGGAACACTCAGAGGAGAAGCGGCAAATTTACTGAAACATTTTAGCATCACAGATTCCAATTATATTGAGGCGCTAAGAAAATTGCGAGACCGTTATGATAGGAAAAAACACACTATTTATGCTTTCATAAAAAATTTTATGACTCAGCCCTCTATAACAACGGCAAATAGTGCTAATGTGCGACAATTACTGGATACCTCTGATGAGATTATTCGCGGTTTAAAGGCTTTAGGCGAAGAAGCCGAATCAAGGGATCACTGGTTGATCCATGTACTAATAAATAAATTAGATAGTGAAACCAATAACCAATGGGCACAGATGTCATCAACGTATGACTTTCCAACGGTAAATCAATTATTTAAATTTCTATCACAAAGAATCGATGCGCTTGATTCCATAAAGTGCACAACTAAACGCTCGCAGCCGCATTGCTATCAGCCTAAACCAAGTCTTAGAAGTCATGTCATTTCACCAGCAACAGATTCCCAAGAGCTCCAAATATGCGCATTATGTCCAGAAGAATCTCATAAACTATTCCAATGCAACAAATTTATAGAAATGCCGATTGTCGAAAGGAAAGATTTGATGAAGAAACAAAACCGATGCTTTAATTGCCTTAATACTAACCACAATGTTTACTCGTGTAAATCAAGGTTTAGATGTAGGCAATGTAATAGGAAACATCACACCACGCTTCATGAGAATCAACCAATCCAGAATGAATTAACTGTAGCTATGACCAATACTCAAGAACTTGTACCTAGCAGTCATAGCTGTGCCACATCAATAACCACGCATCCAAGAAGTGCTTTGTTACCTACCGCATTGGTCAAGGTGACAAACGACCAGAACCATTATCAATTATGCCGAATACTGTTAGATTCAGGATCCCAATGTTCATTTATCAGCGAGAAATGTGCACAGAAGTTGCAATTGAAACGAAGTAATGCCAAATTGGCCATCTCAGGCATAGGAGCAACCACAAATGGATATACCAGAGAATCCGTGTCTTTAGAAGTGACCCCATGGAACAAAACGGAACCGAGATTCCAGATAGACGCATTTGTGTTTTCTAAACTAACAACCAAGCAACATTCGATTGCCGAATTTATCAACATAGAAGACTTTAATCAATACCAATTAGCGGATCCATTATTTTACAATGGTCCAGAAATCGACATAATAGTAGGCGCAGATATCTTCTTTGAGATGTTGGTGGATGGGAAAATCTTAACTAAAAATCAGTTAGTAATGCAAAACACCAAACTAGGATGGATAATTGCGGGCGAAACAAGTGCAACACAACCAATACAATCGATTTCCATCACCGTGAAAGACAACGAGAGTAACTTAGAAAACCTCTTGCGAAGATTCTGGGAAGTTGAAAATATTGAATTATGCCAACCTCATTTGTCCCAGGAGGAGAAGCTCTGTGAAAAATGGTTCCTGGAATCTATAAGTACAGATACATCTGGTCGAATCAAAGTATCTCTACCATTCAAAATCACACCGGCAGTATTGGGCGACTCTTACCAGAAGGCCGTGCAAAGAATGTATGCCATGGAGCGGAAGTTTGTGAGAGACGTGACATTTGCAGATTTGTACAAAAGCTTCATGATCGAATACATGGCACTGGGCCATATGAAAGAAGTCAACATCAGCCCAGAAAAAAATAGCGAGAGCCAATATTATTTACCCCATCACGGTGTCCTCAAAAGCAGTAGTAGCACAACAAAACTGCGAGTTGTCTTTGATGGATCCGCGAAAACATCAACCGGGAAATCACTGAATGACTGTTTGGCGGTTGAGCCAATCATTCAGTCGAGCTTATACGAAATATTGTCGCGGTTTAGGAAACATCGAATAGCTATTACAGCCGACATTGAGAAAATGTATCGGCAGGTTCTCATATCAGACGCAGACACCAAATTCCAAAGAATAATTTGGAGGAATGATCCAACTGAACAGTTCAAAACTTACGAACTGCTAACTGTCACATATGGCACATCCAGCGCGAGCTACCTAGCTACTCGAGCAGTCATACAAGCTACGGAAAACTATTCCGACGAGTTTCCTCAGGCCGTTAATTGTATCAAGTCGGATATGTACGTTGACGACTTAATGACTGGAGCTGACACACTCGAAGAAGCCACACTACTCAAAACTCAAATAAATACAATATTATCCAGCTCTGGGTTTGAACTACGAAAGTGGTTATCCAATGAGAAGATACTGAATGATACCACTATACCGAATGTAAAATCAATGGACTTAGAACTAGAGGAATCTTCAATTAATTATACCAAAGTATTGGGGCTTAACTGGGACCCAGTAACTGATTGCTTCCAATTCAAAGTGAGCTTAAACCATCAACCAACCATCACGAAACGAGGAATACTCTCCGAAGCTAGTCGTTTATTCGATCCGCTAGGTTGGCTAGCACCCATCACAATCCAAATAAAGATATTCTTTCAATCGTTGTGGGCAGAAAAGTTAAGCTGGGATGACGAATTACCTACCAATCTTTTAGACGAGTGGCTAAAAATACGAAGTAACTTCAGCAAATTGGAGAATATTCGATTGGCAAGATATTTAAATACAAATTCCAGCAGCAAAATCGAGCTTCACGGTTTCTCAGATGCATCTAAGCAAGCATATGCTGCAGTGATATATGGCAAGATTACCAACTCAAAGGGAGAATCATGTATTAAATTATTGTCAGCGAAAACCAAAGTAGCGCCGGTAAAACAATTATCCATTCCGCGCCTTGAACTTTGTGGTGCGTTACTTCTAAGCAAATTGCTAGTGAGTGTCAAGCAATCACAGAAATCAAACATTACAAGCTTATTTGCCTGGACGGACTCCACCATAGTGCTGGATTGGCTAAACACACATCCAAATAAATTAAACACTTTCGTGGGCAATAGAACCGGCGAGATTCTCACTCATTTCAACCGGTCACAATGGGGACACGTAGAAACGCAAGATAATCCAGCTGATTGTGCCTCCAGAGGACTAGAACCAGAAAAACTTAAATATTTTGACTTATGGTGGAACGGCCCAAAGTGGTTAAATAATGCTGAGTTACCCAAAACCCTAGTTTGTCAATCAAATACTGTAGAAGAAGTTCATAACGAGTCGTCAAAGTGTCAAGTTGCTCAACCAAATGAAATCGATGATCTAGCTACACGTATATCCAAATTCAGTAATATAATTCGAGTCTTGGCATATGTATATCGGTATATCAGTCTGAAATTAAAACGAATTTCTAAGGAATCTTTCTCATCTGTTATTAGTCTACCCGAAATACAAAAATCACAACATTTGATGTTTCGTCATATACAATCTAAATATTTCAAGGCCGAAATTCAACTAATAAAATCAAATAAACAGATACCCGCATCCAGTCGCCTCAAGTATTATAAACCTTTTATCGATGAATTAGGGCTTTTACGCGTTGGTGGAAGAATTGTAAATGCCTCAATCACATATAACGTGAAACACCCAATTATACTCACCGCTCAAGATACTATAATAGAGAAACTAGTACGAGAACATCATTTGCGATACTTACACGCGGGACCTTCATTAATGATGGCAACGTTACGACAGAAATACTGGATTCTGGGCGGTAGAAGTGTAATTCGGAAAGTAATACGCAACTGTGTGAAGTGTACTAAACATGAAGCAAAGACCTTAAACCAAATAATGGGACAGCTACCAAATCCAAGGGTTGAGTTAATTAGGCCCTTTCACAAAGTTGGAGTTGATTATGCCGGTCCATTTCAAACCTACACCACGAGACGCAGAGGACAAAAACCCGGCAAGAGTTATATATGTTTATTTGTTTGTCTTTCAACAAAAGCTGTCCATATAGAACTTGTCTCCGATCTGACAACCGATGCCTATCTAGCTGCGCTCAAGAGGTTTATCGCTCGTAGAGGAATATGCAAGGAGATTCATAGCGATAATGGAAGCAATTTCATTGGGGCTCGCAACCACTTACATAAATTATTCACCTTACTAAAACAAAACAATAATACTATATCCAAATTTTTATTAGCAGATCAAATTATCTTCAAAATGATTCCTCCTAGTGCACCACATTTTGGCGGACTGTGGGAGTCCGCGGTTAAAAGCGTCAAGCACCATTTGAAACGAGTAACGGACGGCCATATATTAACCATAGAGGAGATGGCAACATTAATTGTGCAAATCGAAGCCATGTTAAATTCACGTCCTATTTGCGAACTGTCCGATGACGACAATGATTACTTAACGCCATCTCATTTTCTAATTGGTCGACCTTCAACGCAACTGCCCGACGAAGACTTAATAGATGTAAAAATATCTAGACTCTCAAGATGGCAACTCATACAGCAGATGAACCAACACATCTGGCGAAGATGGCATCTCGAATATCTAACCAGTCTTCAGCAAACATCCAAATGGCATAAACCGCATCCCAACGCAATCATCGGCAATATAGTGCTCATCAAAGACGATAATTCACCCCCATGCAAGTGATTGATGGGTAAAATAGTGGAATTACATCCTGGATCAGATGAGAAAGTTAGAGTCGTCACCATAAAAACAATAAATGGAATCATCAAACGTCCCATACACAAAGTATGTCTACTCCCAGTGGATTAAATCATCGATTCAATGCGGCCGGTATGTCGTAGACTGCTGCTAATCAGGCTGTAAAAATTTAAATATGCAATTAAATTTTATGTATATTATGAAATGCCTAAATTAATGCAACATTAACCCAAGTCAGTATATATATTACACCATAGGTAATAGATTATACTATTTAGATTCAGTACCAATTATTGATTTAACTAATTATTAAGGTGCTTTACAAATATAAATAAATTGCATTATCATTAAGAAAATTTGAAATACGCACCAAAATGTATTATGTATATAATAGTAAGTAAATAGTGTCATGTAAATGTTTATAGTTAAGGTTTTAATATAATAAAAGTCAGTGTTTGTCGCTCTCTTATTTCAACTGTTGAAGCGACAACACTTTACATCAGTCTGATAAATAAAACATAAAATATAAACTACAACCCAAATTTGATTTTGCTTGGCTTACATTCACTTTAGAGTTCTTCACATTTCTCTTGGTGAATCACGCGTCATCAAATCACTACTTTTGGTAGTCAGTTTAACATGGTCCTTCGAGCCGGATGTAAAGCCTGACACGTGGAATTACAATTAACTTCTCTCCTATTCATTCATCATAGAAGAGCTGATCATTTTCCATTATCAACATTTGCATCCAAGTTACGAGTATACGTAATCACGATACAGTTTAATTGCATAGCAAGGTAACACTGTAAGTTAAATATTAATTCTGTAAACTTAAATATTCAAGTGATTTCCATTGAACTATTAAGTGCAAGTGAACAGTGCTAAGACTTAATTACAAACCAGTGTTTTTTTTAAATATTTAAAAAATAAAAATAAAGTGATTTACTGTGAGTGAAAACATGGCTGGATTACTTGTGCAAAAACGTGGTCGAGTGTTGGCTTCCCTAACAAAGGCTGTTACGTTCATAGAGAATATTGATGAGAACACAGAGGTTGAAGAGATAGATTCAAGGCTTCAGAAACTTGAATCATGGTGGGAAGAGTTCTATAATATCGAAGATGAATTACTATTAATACAAAATCAAGTAATAAAGGCTGATGAGTTCGAATCGAAATTTTTTAGTACTCAAGCCGCTTTAAAACGAGAATTAAAGAAGCGAAAGCCAGTAGAACCTTCAAACAATATCGATTTAAATGCCACTCTAACAAATATGTGTTCGTAGCAAAAAGCATATTTTGAATCATTTCATAATAAAACTATAAACCAATCCAACGAAGTGAAGCTCCCGAAAATTAATGTTCCAGCGTTCAACGGAGAGTACACACAGTGGCCTTCGTTTAAGGATATGTTCGAGGTTTCTGTGCATAAGAATGATTCAAAATCTCGTGTTCACAAATTCCAATTGTTAAAGGGTCTGTTACAGGGAAGCGCCGCTCGATTACTAAATCACTTATTGTAGTGTAACCCTGTATAGATTTTAAGTTTTTATGTAAAATAAGCAATATTAAGTTTTTATATAAAATAAGCATTCCTTTGTGCAACAAGAAATTTGAGCACAAAGTATATTCCATTATTATTAAGAAATAAATATTAGTTATAGTAAGCATTTTTCGTCGCGCTAAATAAAGAAACATGAGCGCAAAGGCGAATGCACTTAAAAACACCAACGCGTCAATTTTCGATGTACACGACGTTGGTGTTAAAGAAAAAGATAAGATATGATGCAGTAGTCTTAATAAGTAATTAAGCTAAGACAGACAGAATAAAGTGAATAAAGAAAAAGTTAATATTAAAGAGAAAATGTGGTTTTAATCTTATTACATGGCGACCGTGACATGACACGTGTAAAACAGTGACCGTGAGTGAAAGTGCAAGAATTTTTTTTTATAAAATAGTGTTTATAGATCGATATACTATAAGGTATAAAACAAAAAAAAAAAATGCAAAAGACATAGATAAAAGTATCTATGTAAGAAAAATAATTCGTAAATGGTGTATAAAATTTAACATACAAGTGTATATCAATGTATATAACATAATGAATCTAATATATAAAATAATGTACGAAAATAATACGTATATGCAGTGAAAATATAAATATAAACATATAAATATAATAAAATAATATAAATAAAAATATAAAAATTTTATAAACGTAGAACGAGAAGCACCCCATAGATCCATAAAATATGGGCGGCGGCGATTCCAAACCCGAACCAACGGTAAAAGAGAATATAGTGCTGAAAAACGCCAACAAGAATGGTAGTGAGGACGACGAGGGATCCAAATTAATTATCGAGATGGTAATAGTGGCAACTGGTGTCTACATTATGGGTGAGTTAATTAAACACTTGTATAACGGACATTTAAATAAAATTAAGAAGATCGCAAGCAAGATCACAAACCGAGTTGGCATAAACAAAAAAGTAAAATGATGAAAATTTAGAAATTAGTTTAAAACAATAATATAAGATTCTAATTAAGATAAATACAATTTAGATGCATAATTAAAGTAGTTAAGTTACCGATAAAAAAGAATTAAGTGAAATGTTTTTTTAATGAAAAATATAAATAATTTAATCAAAACGCTAAAATTAAGAAGGGATAGTTTTATAAAAAACCCAAATAGAAATTTTTCAGATAAATTTATATTAAATAGTATAACGATTTTACAGGATACGCACAATAAATACGTGTCAATAATCAGTCATTTAGACAAAAATGACGATGATGTAAAAGCGTTATGCTATACATACAATAAAGCGTATCAATCATTAAAAGAAACATTGTCACAAAAACAAAAAATTGTGTTAAACGAAACTTTAGATATAGACGAACTCGACAAAATGAGTCAATTCGATCTATACAATAGTATGAAAATAGTACCCGAATTTAAGGGGAAATTTTTAGAATTAGACAACTTCCTAAATATAATAGAATTAGTGAATGAATCGTTGTCAAACGACGATGAGAGAACGAAGTTATTAAAATTTATCTGGTTAGTTAAGATAGAAGGGAACGTAAAATTAAACCTAAGTGTACAAACGATACCAAAAACCTTTACAGAGTTAAAAGATTTGTTAAAGAAATCTTACCCAAATAAAGATACAGTACAAACACTGCACAGCCAATTATCGCGCATTGTACAAAATGGCTCGTTAGAAACATACATAAATAAAATTGAGGGAATAATTCTAAAATTAAATAGGTTAAATAAAGACGAAATAACTAATGGTGATGCTAATACGATTGAAAAATTAAATGAGCAATTGGCGCTCAACGTATTTAAAGAGGGTCTATCAGATCCTATAAAATCTTTTGTCGTAGCAGCCAGACCTACATCCTTTGCAGAAGCTACTAAACTTGCGAAAGAGATGGAGGCAGCTAGCCAAACCGTTTCTACAAACAACATAAACTATATTCAAGATAGAAATAAAAAGTTTGAAAGGAAACAAAATAATTATAATAAATTGCAGAGACAAACCACAAATCAAAACGATAGCAATGTTCAAATATATAAAAGACCATTCAATTATGGCAATTATTCAAATCGCAACTTTAAACCTCAGCAATATAGGAATAACTATAGATCTAAATATCAAAGCCAACAATTTAATCCAAGAATCGTCTATCAAAACCAACGGTACGGATACATGCCAACAGCCAATTATCCAAACCGACGGTACGAGCAAAACCGAAACAATAGTTGTCAAAACAATAAAGTAAATTACATTGCCAGCAACGAAGCAAAAAACGAGGTCATCTCCCCGCGAGGGAGAGAAAACAAAACGTTGGAACAAGAATTCCTCAATCTACAAATATAACAAGTAGTAAACTACAAATTTTCAAGATTGCCAACAATTTAAATAACTACATTGAAGTATATACTTCACCAAATAATTCCAAATCGAAACTCAAATATCTGATCGATACAGGGTCAGATATATCATTAATCAAATTAGACAAATGTGATGAACATCATCAAATAAATACCAGAAGAAGATGCAAAGTAACAGGCATCACTGAAAATGAAACTTGCACTCTAGGAACAATATATTCTAATTTAGTATTAGACAATAATAATTTCACGCATGAACTCCACGTGGTACCTAATGATTTTTCAATTCCAACGGATGGAATACTAGGTAGGGATTTTTTACATAAATTTTGCTTTAAAATAGATTATGAAAATTGCATCATATCAACAAAGTTAAATGAAGATATAATTGAAGTACCATTAATAGTTTGCGACTCAGAAAGTAATGAAATCTACATTCCAGCTCGATGCGAAGTCATCTGTGCTATTAACATAGTTAGGGAAACAGAAATTATAATTGAAAACCAACAATTAGAACCAGGTATTTTCGTGGGCAGTAGCATTATACCTAGTAAAGGTATAGCACATGCCAGATTTTTAAATACGACCGAAAAAGATGTAACGATTAACAATTTTAAACCACGAATTTCAAAATTTTGTTACAATGAAAAACCTTATTCGACTACACAAGGTACAATTGATCGAATCAAAAATCTAGAAAAAGTTTTAAAGATAGACGGCATAGACGAAAACGCGAACAAAGTTATTGTTGATATATGTAAGCAATATAATGATATATTTTTTCTCGAAGGTGATGTGCTATCGGTAAATAATTTTTACACGCAAAATATACTAACTACGGAACATGCACCTGTTTATATAAAAAATTATAGACAACCTTTTAACCAAAAAACTGAAATAAATTCACAAATATCAAAATTATTAAAAAATGAAATAATAGAACCATCTGTGAGTCCTTATAATTCTCCTATCTTACTAGTACCCAAAAAGGATCTCGATAATACAAAGCAATGGAGATTAGTAGTAGATTTTAGGAAACTTAATGATGTGGTCATAAATGATAAATTCCCGTTATCAAGACTAGAAGATATTCTAGATCAATTAGGCAGAGCGAAATACTTCTCCACACTCGATTTGTCTAACTCTTTCCATCAAATCGAGCTAGAAGAAGGTGCCAGACCTCTTACAGCCTTTTCCAGTGACCGAGGACACTATCAATTTAAAAGATTGCCATTTGGATTAAAAATTTCTTCCAATTCATTTCAAAGAATGCTCTCTATTGCCCTCGCTGGATTACACGGACAATCATTTTTATATGTGGACGATATTATAGTCCACGGATGCTCATTAAATCACCACAACAAAAATTTAATTTCAACTTTTGAAAGCTTGAGAAAATATAATCTCAAATTGAACCCTAAAAAATGTAATTTCCTCAAAAATGAAGTTGTATATCTAGGACATTTGATCACAGACAAGGGAATAAAAACCGATCCCTCCAAATTTGATAAAATAAAAAATTATCCCGTCCCAAGCAACGCGGACGAGGTGCATCGTTTCACAGCATTATGTAATTACTACCGCAAATTCGTTCCGAATTTCGCAAAAATAGCAAAATCATTATATAACCTTCAAAAGAAAAAAGTAGTTTTCAATTGGTCTTTAGAATGTGAAACTGCGTTCAAAGAATTAAAAGAACGATTAATAAATTCACCAATCTTACAGTATCCCGATTGGGACAAAGAATTTATTTTAACGACCGACGCATCGAATTATGCGTATGGTGCAGTATTATCTCAAGGAGAAATCGGAAAGGATCTTCCAATAGCATATGCGAGTAAAAATCTCGACAAATATGAAATAAATAAAGATATATTGCAAAAAGAGCTCCTTGCAATACATTGGGGCATTAACCATTTCAGACCGTATTTGTATGGTAAAAAATTTAAGGTCATAACGGACCATAGACCATTAATTAGTCTGTTTTCAGACAACAAACCTTCGTCCAAGATGACAAGAGTGCGAAAAAGCTTATGCGAATACGAATACGAAATAGTGTATCGTAAAGGTTCACTGAATGTGGTGGCGGACGCGTTATCACGTATCAGATGAGACTCCGAAATGCTTAAAGCACTAATACCCCGAGACGCCGAGATAAAGGTAGTTACTAGGTCTATGACAGATAAATCTCGGAAAGTTAATATAGATACGAATGAAACTGATGATAAATTGAAGTCTGATCAACTTCACATCTGGGATTGTACATCGTATAATGATGTAAAAAATTTAAAAAAATTAAAATTTATAATAGAAAATGGTTCCACTAAGGTGCAAAGCAAAAATAATGAATTACTGATTACAATTGACGAAACTCTGCCGAAGCTAGATTTGGTATTTGAGAAGTTAATTGAATCTATGAATAGGAACCGGATATTAGAATTATCCATAGATATTAATGATGATATTTTTAAATATATACCGCGCGAGGAATTTAAAAGTTTATATGAAAAAGTATGCGAAAGATTAGGAAAACGTATTAACAAATTAAAAATATTAATATATGAAGCACCGAAATTAATAAAAGATGAAAATGAAATAAATAGACTATTAGGTATGTACCATGATGCACCCATAGGAGGTCATGTTGGTACGCGACGTTTAATCAGAAAATTAAAACAAAAATATATATTCAAAAATATGAACAAAATTATAAGTAAGTACGTCAACAATTGTGACATGTGTGCTCGAACAAAAATTATTAGGCATAATAAAGAATTATTAATGATTACAGATACTCCTAATACTAGTTTTGAAGTGGTATCTATTGATACAGTAGGTCCTTTATTACCATCAAATGGTTTTAGATATATATTGACCGCTCAATGTGAGTTGACAAAATATATAATAACAGTTCCAATGAGAGATAAATCCGCGATTTCAATCGCCAAAGCTCTGGTAGAACATTGTATTTTAGTATTCGGTAATTTTGCAAGTATAAAAACAGATTTAGGTACTGAATTTGTAAACGAAGTATTCAGAAATTTATGTAAAACGTTACGAATAGAACATAGAACATCCACTCCCTATCACCATCAAACTTTAGGCACAATAGAAAGGAATCATCGTGTTCTCAATGAATATCTATTAGCTTTTGCCAATATTAACGATTGGGATGAATGGATAAAATACTACACGTTTTGTTACAATACGACACCACATACGGATACAAACTACACACCGTTTGAACTGATATACGGAAAAACCGCAACTTTACCAAATGAAACAATAGCCAATACGAACAAAATATATAATTTTGATGACTATACAAAAGAATTTAAGTATAGGTTAAGTTTAGCACATCGAAAGGCCAAAGAACTATTAGATATAGCAAAGATTAAAAGGCAGGAAAAATCCGCAAATGATTGTACAAATAACGAATTCAAAATAGGTCAATTCGTTCTATTAAGCAATGAAAATCGTAGAAAGTATGAGAATCCATACAGTGGTCCATACGAGATAATTGAAATAAATAACGTAAATGTTACAATAAGATTAAAAGATAAATTAAAAACAATACATAAAAATAGATTAAAGTCTTATCATTGTAAAACGTAAAAATAAAATAAAAATATAAATAAAAATTATAAAAAAAAAAAAAAAAAAAAAAAAAAAAAATATCTATATATATTTAATATATACATATTTTTTTTTCCTTAAAGGCCAGGGGTGTAGTGTAACCCTGTATAGATTTTAAGTTTTTATGTAAAATAAGCAATATTAAGTTTTTATATAAAATAAGCATTCCTTTGTGCAACAAGAAATTTGAGCACAAAGTATATTCCATTATTATTAAGAAATAAATATTAGTTATAGTAAGCATTTTTCGTCGCGCTAAATAAAGAAACATGAGCGCAAAGGCGAATGCACTTAAAAACACCAACGCGTCAATTTTCGATGTACACGACGTTGGTGTTAAAGAAAAAGATAAGATATGATGCAGTAGTCTTAATAAGTAATTAAGCTAAGACAGACAGAATAAAGTGAATAAAGAAAAAGTTAATATTAAAGAGAAAATGTGGTTTTAATCTTATTACATTATTAATTACTGATGCTAGCTATTTAGAAGCATGGGATAAATTAAAGCAACGCTACGACAAGAAGCGTACCATCATAAGTACAATAATCAAAACCTTTCTAGATCAGCCGGCTATCCACTACGCTTCACCGAAATCGCTCAGGAACCTCACCGAAACCTCAGATGAGTTACTACGGGGTCTAAAAGCTTTAGGTCCAGAGTGCCAATCTCGGGACCCATGGGTTTTGTACTTACTGTTACGTACCGAACAACATATAAAATATCAGTTAAATTCAAATTAAGTTTATTTTAAATATAATTCTTTTCTTTTACTATTTCTTCTTCGTTTTATGACACGAACATTTATTTGCTTTCCCTTTCTATGCATTTCGTTTCTTTCTTAAATCACTTCGTTTTATTTTTAGTCTCAGCTAATCATTCGTTGTAACTACAAGCTAAATAATTCTTTTTTGTGCGTTTTTTAATAAATTTAAATATTAATCTTAATTATATTATAAGTATATTTTTAAGTTTTGATATATATTAATAAATAACGTTATATTATAAATTAAGTGTTTTATTTGAATCTACGAAGAAATAATCTACGACGCTACCAGCAATTTAATAAAATCAACGACATTTTGGTCCTTCGAGCCGGATTGGCATCATTATACATGATAAATATCAACGATAATCTACAGTACAATATAGATTCACTACGAATAAACGACGAAATCTACGGTAAATTCTTTAAATCAATACAATATTTGTGAAAACTTACATAAAAAAGTGCGACGCATTAAAATAAAACTACACTTCATTTTATTACGTTACAAATTTCTACGAAAAAAGGTGCAAATATACAATATAAACCAATTATCTCTTACTACGCTAAAATATTATTGGTTTCCACGAATTTCTACGATACCGCAATCGCACACTATTCTACGAACTTCTCTTTCATTTATGCTTATATACATTTATATATAAGTAAAACAAAAGAGAATATCCTTTTTTAATTTACGACTACGAGTAAGCGGATAATTACCAACAGATGTTTTCAATTGAAGAAATATCATAGTATATGTGTGCTGTAAATAATAATTTCAACTAATTTATGCGTTCTTCGGTATTCAACTTTATTTTCAACAAGCATCTATAATTAGAATCATCTATAAAATTACATTTGTGACGACACTGATCTTCAATTTATTTAATTAAGGTAACATATGAAAGTAGTTTTGGTTTAATTATTATTATACATAATTAACCAAAATACATTCATATTTTTATTTAACATTTTTCAAGTTTTTAATATTCATTGGATTGAATTTGTGGGCTGATCAAATATTTTAGTAAAAATGGCGCATGACGTTGAATTCCTTAAACGATCTCTTTTTAGTTTAAAGGGGAAAGTTACAGGAATAAATAAAAAACTCGACGATAAAATCAATGTTATTACCGAAGGTGAATTAGAAGCATTATTACAACGGGCTAAAACGTTATATAATAAATTTGATGAATCTCATTTTGAGCTTAAAAGTTTAAGTGAACCCGACGCTTTGCTAATTTCACAGAATGATTTTGATGATTCTGTTAGTGCCCTTGAAACTAGAGTTAAAGAAATTATTTCCAAACGTCATCTAAAATCAAACAAAGATTCAAATTTCGATGATATCATTAGAGATACAAATAAATCCGATGATTACATTAATTTCATTCCACGATTTGACGCACCCAAATTCGACGGTAAATACTTTTCCTGGCTAACTTTTAAGCAAATTTTTTCTGAAACTATTCATAATAATAAACGTTTTCCCTCTACTATTAAATTCAAACTCTTAACAGATGCTTTAAAAGATGGCGAGGCATTTTATTTTATTGATGGTATTAACCCTTCGGGCGATAATTATGATAATGTGTGGCAATCACTATTAAAATTCTACGACAATGAAACTCGAACAAAAGACATGCATTTTGTTGAACTCTACGATTTAAAACCTCTGCCTCAGAATCCAGATTCACAGATTTTGAGAAAATTTGTTAACCATTTTTGGAAACATTTTCATGCTTTAAAAGCTCTTCAGGTTCCAGTTGAACACTGGGATTATTATTTTGTATTCCATATTCTAGGACTAGTAGATAAAGACTCTAAACTGGAATTACAAAAACTACGTGAGAAAAATAAACTGTCTTCACTTAAAGAAACATTGGATGCTTTAGAAAGTCGGGCTAGTTTAACAGCAGCTATAAGTAATTGTAACAGCTTATCTTTATCAATTGATTCTAAAAAATCAACTAAAATTCAACCAGAAAATTCCCAAAAAATATTTAATTCTAAAAATTCATATAATTCTTATCCACGATTTAAAACAAGTCAAAATTTGATCTCTACATCTTCAATTTCCTGTCGATATTGTAAACAAAACCATTTAATAGGGTCGTGCGAATTATTTAGAGTATTATTATGGAAACAACGCAGTGAATGGGTTAGTTCTAACAGATTGTGTAGAATTTGTTTTGATAATCACCATATGTCAAGATGTCGATCAATAGGTTGTCAAGCATGTGGTCGTGATCATCACACACTCTTACATTTTACCTCTACAAATAATCCAAATCAACGATCGGTTCGACCGTCTTTACAAAATACAGGGAATAACTTAAATCTCAACTCAGCCATTGAAGATGTTACTAAGTTAAATACCAAAAATGAACCAAATGCTTCGACAAATAATTTAATAGTTACGGAAAAATCTTTATGTTCCACATCTACGACCGCCCAGGTTCTATTGACAACGGCTATAATATTAGTGGAGAGTGCAAAAGGAATACAACTACCATGTCGCGTTCTGTTAGATTCAGGGTCTCAATCAAACATTATAACTGAATCTCTTTGTAACAAATTAAATCTTTCAAGGGAAAATGTATGTATTCCTATTGGCGGAATCAACGGTAAGGTCACTAAGATCAAACATAGAGTCTCATTAATAATAAAATCGAGAATATCCGAGTTTAAAACGAATTTAGATTTTTTAGTTTTAAATCAAATTACAGGGCGACATCCCTTATATCCTATTAATAATTTCGACAGCAAAATAATTCCCAACTCAGTTAAATTGGCTGACCCTTATTTTTACGAGCCTCAAGAAATAGATATGCTTTTGGGTGCTGAAATTTATTTTGATATAATAAATGATCAAGTTATTTCTTTATCCACGGAATTACCGCCACTTCGTGATTCAGTGTATGGATTTATTTTTTGTGGTAAAATTCCCTATACAAATATTCCATCAACAGTCTCTTTAAGTTGCTGTGAGACCGATGATTTAAGGAAAGATATTCAACGATTTTGGACTTGTGAAGAACTTATGATTGATAACCAATACTCTTTAGAGGAAAAGGCAGCGGAAGATCATTATATTAAGCATGTTAGACGTGATGAGACTGGTTGCTACATTGTTTCTCTACCTACGAAATCTAATATTGATCAGTTGGGTAATTCGTATCACTCCGCCTTTAGACAATTCCTCAACTTAGAACGTAAATTAAACAAGAATTCGGGTTTAAAATAGAATATTCAGATTTTATGAGTGAGTACATTTCACTGTCTCACATGCAACGAATCGATTTAGACAATTCTTCAATCAATTATTTTATGCCACACCACGCAGTTTTTAAAGAAAATAGCTCTACGACAAAATTAAGGGTTGTATTCAACGCATCTTCCAAAACAACCTCGGGTCTTTCTTTAAATGATGCGCTTATGACTGGTCCAACAATTCAACCTGATTTATTTAAAGTACTAGTAAATTTTCGGCAGTTGAATGTTGGTCTTGTCGCTGATATTGCGAAAATGTACCGACAGGTACTTATCGACAAACACGATCGCAAATTTCAACAAATATTATGGCGTCCTTCCGACGATTCAAAAATAGAAGTTTATCAATTGAATACAGTTACTTATGGTCAAGCTAGTGCTTCGTTTTCGGCCATAAGAACTCTGAAACAACTCGCAATTGATGAATATTCTAATTTCCCTCTTGCATCTGAAACATTGGTACGAGATTTTTACGTTGATGACCTGGTTTCTGGAGCAGATGGTGAAGAATCAGCTATACACCTAAAAACCGAGCTAACCAAGCTTTTAGCAGCCGGTGGTTTTGAGCTAAGAAAATGGGAATCTAATTCGAATAAAATTAACCCAGATTCTAAAAATGAAATTGTTAGCGTTCTTGGAATTAAATGGAAATTAAAATCAGATAGTTTCATTGTTAGCTTAGGAGATTTCTCTATTGAGTCTTCATCAACGAAAAGGTCAGTTTTATCTGTTCTTGAACAGATAAAAGACAGATTCTTGGAAAATTAATTATGCAAAAATTGTGGGCTGAGAACAACTTGGGTTGGGATGATGAAATACTCGAACCAATTTCTTCTCAGTGGCGTATTTATGTTAACGAATTATCTGAATCAAAATGCTTTGAAATACCGCGGTGCTGCATAAACTTTAGCGATGGTATTTCTTTTGAACTTCACGGTTTTGCGGATGCATCGGAGCGAGGTTATGGTTGTTGTTTGTATATAAGAACAATTGTTCCTAACGGTGAAAATACTTCTCAACTATTATGTGCTAAGTCAAGGGTTGCTCCTTTGAAAAGATATACTGTACCTAGACTTGAATTGTGCGCAGCATTATTGCTAGCGCATTTGTATAAAAAATTTATAGCGACATGTAAAATTAAATTAAATCGAATTATCATGTGGTCCGATTCTCAAATAACTTTGTGTAGGATAGCGCAGTTGCCTTCAAAATATTCAACCTTTGTGGGTACCAGAACAGCAAAAATTCAAAATATACTTCCTTCATTGGTCTTTTATTCCGACGGCAGATAATCCAGCGGATATTGTATCCAGAGGACTGTATCCATCAGAACTAGAATCTAATCACCTTTGGTGGCATGGTCCTTCATTTTTAAATGATACTCAAGTCCCATGGCCAGCTGTTTTTCGAAATTTTAATTTCGACAATATATCCGACGACGAATTATCAAAAGTAAATTTTCTTTTAGGTGTGAATGAGGTTAGAATCGATTACAATTATTTTATAGCACCATTTTCAAATTTTCACAAACTAATTCGAACCATTGCCATTTGCCTACGTTTTATAAATAATTGCCGTTCTCTTAAAAGTCAACGAATTTTTGGTCCCATAAATTTAAAAGATTTAAATTTATCTACGAACATACTAGTGAAGTTAGTCCAGGCTGATACATTTTCCAATGAAATTAAATTGTTAAAATCAGACAAACCCGTAAGTCTAAGCAGCTCTATAAAGAGGCTGAATCCATTCATCGACGAGTTCGGGATATTGCGTGTTGGTGGCCGACTTATTAATTCTTTGTTAAAATACTCCCAAATTCATCCTATTTTATTACCAGGCAATGGTCGTTTTACTAAAATGTTGGTGGAATGGGAGCACACAAAAAACTTGCACGCTGGGCCGCAAGCATTATTAAGTTTTATTCGACAAAGATTCTGGATAATAAATGGTAGGTCGTTATGCCGAAAAACAGTTCAAGTTTGCATAAGGTGTAGTCGTACGAAACCAGTTTCCTGTGAACAGTTTATGGGTCAGTTGCCCGCTGAAAGAGTTCAGCCATCAAGAGCTTTTACAAATGTAGGAATTGATTTTGGTGGACCATTTTACGTTACCTACAAGGTAAGGTCAAAAATCTCATCAAAAGTGTACCTTGCATTATTCATATGCTTTGCAACAAAAGCTATTCATTTAGAGCTTGTCCCTGATTTATCTACGAAAGCCTTTATAGCATGTTTACGATGTTTTATTGGGCGACGAGGCAAGTGTTTGTGCATATTCTCTGACAATGCTACAAATTTTGTTGGGGCAAAACGTGAGATGATAGAGTTGACCAGATTATTTAATAATCAAACCCATAATCATGATGTTCAACGATTTTGTTCAGAAAAAGGTATACAATGGAAAACTATTCCTCCACGTTCGCCACATTTTGGAGGACTGTGGGAAGCTGGAATTAAGAGTGCTAAATACCATATTAAAAGAGTTCTTGGGAAAAATTTGTGTACTTATGAACAACTTAATACTTTAATAATTCAAGTTGAGGCATGTCTTAATTCAAGACCTCTTTGTCCAATGTCCAATGATCCTAGTGATCTTTCTATGTTGACTCCAGGACATTTTTTAATTGGGAGTCCTCTCAACGCAATTTTGGAACCCTCTATTGAGCATTTAAAGTTTAATCGATTAGATAGGTATCAGCGTATTAAATTTTATCTCCAAACAGTTTGGAAAAAATGGTCTTCTGACTACCTATCAGAACTGCAAACACGTCAAAAATGGTTTGTTAAAAACAATAAAATTAAAAACGGTTTATTAGTTTTACTAAAGGAAGAAAATATTCCGCCCATAAACTGGGTTTTAGGACGTATCGTCGACATACATCCGGGGACTGATGGAATCATTAGGGTTGTTTCTGTGAAAACATTAAAAGGTGTTTTTAAAAGAGCAATTACTAAAATTTGTATCATGCCAATCGATGATAATGACTCTTTCGATGAAAATAAATAAGATTTAATATTTTCAATGAATTTAATTTAATATTTATATTTTATAGTTTTTGTTTATTTTTGCGTTTAGGTAGTATTTTTTGTTTGCATAGTTCTATTATACTTTTTTGTATTTAGGATTTCAATTTTATAAGTCTATACATAAATGTTTGATCTGCTTTACTTACAAATTTAATCAATAAGTTTATTTGAATTTTAATGTTAAGTTAATTAAGGAAATATATTAATACGTTACCTACTAAATGTGTTATCAGTTCTACAAAACGACTGAATAAAATGTTAATACAATTTTTTATTTAATTTAGTCTAAATTAAGATATAGTTTTAAAATATATATATATATAAGTATGTATACGTCAAATAAAGTGAAATGCCTTTATAATTAAATATTAATAGTTTTGTTATAATAAATGTATATGTAATCGTATATGCATTTAAATAAATGTACAAACTTTGTTTTGAAATGGATATTTCAAGGTGGCCGGTGATGTTACGTACCGAACAACATATAAAATATCAGTTAAATTCAAATTCAGTTTATTTTAAATATAATTCTTTTCTTTTACTATTTCTTCTTCGTTTTATGACACGAACATTTATTTGCTTCCCCTTTCTATGCATTTCGTTTCTTTCTTAAATTACTTCGTTTTATTTTTAGTCTCAGCTAATAATTCGTTGTAACTTCAAGCTAAATAATTCTTTTTTGTGCGTTTTTTAATAAATTTAAATATTAATCTTAATTATATTATAAGTATATTTTTAAGTTTTGATATATATATTAATAAATAACGTTATATTATAAATTAAGTGTTTTATTTGAATCTACGAAGAAATAATCTACGACGCTACCAGCAATTTAATAAAATCAACGACATAGTATATAAGATAAAATAAGGAGTAGGGATTATATATATAAATACATAATATAAATATCATAGTATATATACCATGAGTTAGTTAAAAATAGGAGGACTTTATCGTTGTTAGTTGAGATATCGAAAACAAAATAAATATAAAAACTCAAAATATCGTTTCGTTGTTAATTCGTTTAGTAAATTCTCCACCAGTATCAGTGTTGGTCTCAATTTAAACGCGCGATTCAATTCTTTTTTAATAAAACGTCCAAAAAGTCCCCCGTTGTTAGAAAAGAGGAACTTTTAAATAAAATATGTATCAAAATTGAATTTAAATATATAGGGGCACTTAAAATGATCAGCTAAACCTTATGACTGGTAAAAAACGGTATTCGGAAAATACGTTTTTAATATACCTTCAATCACCCGTTTAATATACCTTCACTTACCATTTAATTAGAGATCAAAATTTTTTAATTCTACCAAGTAAAAGTACTTTACAGCGACTATGAGGCCATCAAAACATAAGCCCTACAAATTTTGAAGGTAATAAAAGTTATATCTTTAAGCAAGCCGAACATTTAAAGCATATGCAACGCAAAGTCATAATTCAAATAGATGAAATTTATTTAAAGGCGCAAATAACCAATAAATCTCAAAAATTACCGGCTAGGCCCAGAATAATTCAAACGTCGCAAAAACGATAGTTGCATTTTTAGTTAGTTCCACGTTTGGTAATTTCAAAGAAATAGTTGTAAGTAACCTTTCAGGTTTTCATAAGTTAACTTTAAATATATTAAAATTAGTACAATCGTTAGATTTAGAAGTAATTTCAATCGTAACAGATAACCATAGGATTAATCAAAATATGTTTTCAATTTTCGCGCCGAAATTTATTAACCCTGATTTTCCTAGTAGTTTTATATTTCTTATATATGATCCAGTTCATATTTTTAAAAACATTCGGAACAATTGGGTCAATAAAAAAGACGGCGAAAAGTCGTTTTACTATCCGGATTTTGAAGATAAATCTATTAAAATTGCATGTTATAGGCATTGTGCATGCAAATAAAATTATATTTAAATATGAATCACAAAATTATTTTCATTTTTAAATTTTATCTTATTCGATCTTTACATTTCATTTGATGCGATTGCGAATTACGAATAGCGGGATACAGTTTTTTGAATAAACCACGTGTACATAATATAATATTGATTATAGTATACGATCTTTTATCTAATATTTTTGAATATATTATTTGTTATAGAGGATTTATTTTTGTTTTTGTTAATATTTGGAATTAAATATAGTAGCTATTTAATTAGATAGTTTGGTTGGTATTATCACCAGTAAATATATATATATATATATATATATATATATATATATATATATATATATATATATATATATATATATATATATATAAAGATTGTTTGGTTGGTATTTATCGAAATGGATTTTGTCGATGACAATCATATGAAAAGTGGAGTTCCATGCGCTATTGCTAGTTGCAGAGCTACTAGAAGAAGTCATCCGTAAAGACAGTTTTACAGCTTTCCAAAGAAAGATTGTGACTTATTTCAAACTTGGGTTACTAAATGTTTAATTCCAGATGAAAGTTTGTGTAAAAAAATAATCATTTGCGAAAAACATTTTTGAACAATCTGATAACGGCAAACGGAAACTGAAAAAAAATGTAACTCCAAAATTATATTTGACTGATTCAGCATTTTTAACGGATGCAAATGTCGCTTCGGAGCTTAATTCAAGCACATTTTTTTTAAATATCAAAACATAAAAACATATGAAGCTAAAAAAAGTGATACAATAATAGAAATGAATATTTATTCTTGTCAATACTACAAGCAGATTGCAATAACTGTTTAAAACATATTAAAATTTGTGACTTTTATAAAAAAATATTTAGCTTTCACAGAAGAAATACCAGACAACACCTTATATACAACCTCATCCCAAGACACAGAACCAAACAGAGAAGAACGAGTTATAAAAATAATAACAGAAAACTTAGACAAAGACAATAACGTACGAGAAAACATGGAAATATTAACCCTTTGCCTTAAATAACAGGACATATTTTTTCTAGAGGGAGACAATTTGACAAGTATACCTGGAGTCAAACACGACATACATCTATACACAGACTCAAAACTAGTACATGTACAGAGATACAGACTACTACACATACAAAGGAACGAAATAAACAAGCAAGTAGGAGAAATGTTAGTAGAAGGGAAAATAAAACCAAGCATCAGCCCCTACAACAGTCCTTTACTTGCGGTACCAAAAAAAACTGGGCCAGACGGGAAACCAAAATTACCATAGGTGACTCGTATCCTCTGCCTAATATAAACGATATATTGGACCAGATAGGACACGCACAATACTTTTCCACGTTAGACATGGCTTCCGGATACCATCAAATAGAGATGAATCCTCAAGACATGCACAAGACAGCGTTCAGCACCGACTACGGACACTGAATTTACTAGAATGCCATTTGGGCTCAAAAATTCCCAAGCCACATTTCTGACTGAAAGGTTTTGTATACTTAGACAACGCAATTATCTACGGGAAAAATCTGAGCGAACATAACAACAAAATAAACCGAAGTTTTCGACATCTGCAGACTAAATAACCTGAAATTACAAGGAACAAAATGTAAATTTCTAAGATGGGAGATCACTTTTCTTGGCCACCTAATCACACCAAATGGTATAAAACCAAACCCAACTATGGTCCAAGCCGTACAAAATTTCCCACAGCCCAGAAACGTCTGTGAGATTCAATCATTTCTTGGACTAGCCAATCACTACCGCAGGTTTATACCAAATTTCTCTATGATAGCTGAACCCCTAACGAAACTAACAAGAAAAAACACCCCTTTCCACTTTTCAACAGAATGCGAAGAAGCATTCAATAAACTAAAATCCAGCCTAATCAACCCACCAATCCTAAAATACCCTGAACTAAAGAAACCTTTTGCACTAACAACCGATGCTAGCTCACACAGCATCGGCACAGTACTGTCACAGATCCAACCATCAGGAGATTTCCCCGTGGCATACTTCAACAGAGCCCTTGGCAAATCGGAGAAAAACTACTTCACAATTGAAAAAGAAATGCTTGCAATTTATTGGGGTGTGAACAATTTCAGGCCATACCTCTACGGAAACAAATTTACGATAATCACAGACCACAAACCTACAGATTCCAACAAGAATAAAAGAAACCTACATATTCTAACCAGAATAAAAATCTCAGAAACCAAGGAAATATTTTAAGCACTTCAAAAATTCTACGAACATCTAAAAGAATTATGTGTGGAACTTACAAGCAAGAACCCAAGCGATTTATGCAAACCTTTTCGCCAAGAGCTAAAATGGCACATAATACAAATGCAAAGGCAAAACACAAAGATAAACGAGATGTACGGAAGGCAAAAACGCAGTTTAATAGATATAGGATGAAAGCTTTTAAAATTTTTATTCGGAACAATGGACTCGAAAGACGCAGAAAACATATATGAACAACTACAAAACCTAGAAAACAACTAGGTAAAACTGCTAGAAGTGGAGCGTGACCAAATAGCAGTGATAAAATCAAACTATGAAACATTATCAACACCGATAGTTCAACTACAAAACGAAACAGACCAAATAGAAGAAAAAACTAAACCAACTAATACAAAGATCAAACGACCAACAAGAATTTTTCAACAGAACTCAAACCTTAAGTCACGAAGTAGCAGAACTCTCATCACTAATATTAATACAGTGCATGCATGTAAACAAAATACATGAAGAAGCAACAGAAATAGTCACGAAATAGACACTGCATATTCACACTACTAATCAACCCAATGAACGCCAGAAAGACATGCAACACAAAACCCACAAAAACACCAAATACTATTATTAAACTAAAAAACAGTAACGCATGGCTATATATGGTCGGGGATAGCACAACAGTAATAATAAAATGCGAAAAAACCACAGAAACCCTAAACTTAAGAGACAACGGAATACTAACCTTCATGACTTTATGCACCATAACATCAAAAGATTTCACAGTGATCATAGCAGGCCAAAACAATAGAGATTGAACAACCAACGATAATGACAGAAGAACATCAAAGCAACGAAGAATTCAAAAATACAGACTCACGACAAGAAGAAGTAAACACGAAATTCGAAAAACTAAGATTAATCGACCATCAAGAACACAACAAGCTATTCTGAAAAGAAGCAAATAAAATAAAACATTTAACAGAGACAGCAGAGAAAATAAAACAAGAAGAACTAAACAAACATACTACAAGTGGATGAAGCAAAAAGATAACAGAAACAAGTATCATAGCAAGCGTAACAACAGCAACAGTAGTAATAATAATATGGACATGGACGAAATGCAGAAAATCTAAGAACTCAACAGTTGCAATAACCCACAAAATAAACGAGACACAAGACATACCAGAAGAAATACACACCGGAATAAAACAAAGACAGACTCAAAAAAAAATCAAAGACCCATAAGGCAACTAGAGCTAAGAGAGCAAAGACCCATAAGGCACCTAGATCAAAGACCCATAAGGCACATAAAATAAGAGTAGAAAACTGAAAGTAGATAGTAAAAAATAGATAATAAAAAGTAGATAGTTAAAAGTATATAGTGTAACGACGCACAATTTGGGTTATACTTCCCTGTAAAATATAATTTATGATTTATAGGTACGGTACATGATATCGATTTTGCAAAAGAGATTAAAAAATGTTAAAACAAGTTAAGAGGGGAAAATTTAATATGCATACATATATATAATTTAAAATTCTTTTTGCGGGAAATACTTGTTTCAAACCGGGACAATCAAAGTCGCTAAACTGACAAAAAGACATGAGGAGATCAGTCGGGGGCAACTTGTTGGTCAAAGAAGAAACACCAAAAATTAATTAAATTACTGATATAATAAAAATAAAAGATAAATGAATCCATAATTAGAAAAAAAAAGTAATAAAATGTTGTATTATAAAAGTTATTGTGAATATAGTTAATAAACAAACTTATAATAAAAATTAGAAGAACAACCACGTGTTACTATTATATATAGAGAAAAAAATATACGTCTAAACCCAAAGCGGGGAAATTAAGTGTGAATGCTATATTTTTTTTATATTGTTTTTTTTTTTTTTTTTTTGAGACGATGTGTGAAACAAGTGCCTGGTGATTTGTCAAATTAAAAGAAACGACAATTTCACTAAAAGAGAACAGCTATATATATAACGTATATATATAACGTCGATTCGCTGTAACGTCGTTAGTAAAATGCGAACCAACCTCGCTCTATCGTCGCTGTGTTTCGTTGTAACGTCGTTTTAATTTTTTCACATATGAAAAAAATAAAAAATTAATAAACAAAGCAAAAAACAAAAAACAAAAGGCAAAAAACACAAAAAACAAAAACAATGAAATTTTCTCGTCTATTCGTCTAAATACATACAAAATACATATATGTATGTAACACTCAAAAATATACATTGTAACAGTATCCATAAACATATAACATTCAATGAGACATCGCCAAATGCTCAGGTTGTGTTTTTAAAACTGTGTTAATTTGTTTTTATTACATACATGTAAATTTACATATAGACTGATTGTAACAGTAAGTATTTTTCAATGATTTTTTTTCTAATGTTTATTGTTTTATTCATTTAGTGTGATGTATATATTTAGATAAATATCAATGGATTCGATCAATAAAAGAAAAACTGCTGGGGAGGCAATAACTCCTAAAAAAACAACTAGGAAACACCTTAGTTTGCAAGTCAAATTAAATATTATCAAAAGGGCAGAAAGTGGTGAACGTGCGTCTGATATAGCTAATGATCTTTCAGTTCCACCTACAACAATAAGGACAATTCTTAAAAATAAAGAAAAGTATCAAAAATATGTGATGGATGCTATCCCGATGGAGTTTAAAGGTAATAAACCAAGAATTTGATGTTATGGTGAAAGCTTAATTGTAAAAATGGAAAAATTATTGATCATGTGGATCGAAGATCAGACGCACCGTGGAATGCCTTTAAGTCAAATGCTCATTCAACAAAAGGCGTTAAAATTATACAACGATTTACAAAATAGCGGTGGTGAGTCATCAACATCTGAAACGTTTGCTGCCAGCCGTGGTTGGTTCGACCGTTTCAAGAAACGATCAGGAATCCATAATGTAAAATTGATGGGAGAAGCAGCAAGTGCCGATACAGAAGCTGCATCTGAATACTTACGCAAATTTAAGGCAATTGTAGAAGATGGTGGTTATACAGCTCAACAAGTATTCAATGTGGATGAGACGGGTTTGTTTTGGAAGAAGATGCCATCAAGATCTTTTATTTCCGAAACAGAAAAATCGATGCCAGGGCACAAAGCGGCTAAGGACAGGATTACGTTATTGTTGGGCGGTAACGCAGCAGGTGATTTTAAATTGAAGCCAATGTTGGTTTATAGATCTGCGAATTCCAGAGCGCTCAAAAATATTGAAAAGCAGAAATTACCAGTGTTATGGAAGGCGAATAAGAAGTCCTGGGTGACAAAATCCTTATTTCAGTAATGGTTCAAGGAATATTTTGTGCCAGTGGTAACAAAATATTGCAATGAAAATAATTTATCAAGTAAAGCATTGTTAGTATTGGATAATGCACCTGGGCATCCAAATGATTTAGAATCAAATGGAAATATTAAAGTCATATTCCTCCCACCCAACACAACATCGTTGTTGCAGCCAATGGACCAAATACCTATAGCAATGTTTAAGCATTACTACTTAAAACGCACATTTTCCCTGGCATTGACCGCGACAGAAGGTGTTCCAGGGAAGTCAATAGTTCAGTTTTGGAAGGATCATAATATATTAGACGCTATTAAAATTATTGAGCTAGCATGGAAAGACGTATCAGCAAACTGTTTAAACGGATGTTGGAAGAAATTGTGAATCGAATGCACAAAAAATTCTGAGGAATCAGAATAGACTACACCGGAAATTCAAGTTGATATTGTAACAATGGGGAAACAGCTAGGTTTTGAAGATCTAAACACAAGCGATATTCAAGATTTGATTGACTCACATGATAAAGAATTAACAAACGAAGAATTAATTAATATAGAGCAAGATATCCTAGACGACGAGACTGATGCATCGAACGAGGTAGTGCAAACAGAGATTAGCTCTGATAAAATTAAGGAAGCATTAGATTATTTGGATAAAGCCAAAGATATTTTTTCAGAGCACGACGTTAACGTAGAGCGTCAAAGCATCGCTAATCGAGGAATCGAAAATGCAGTCCTTTGTTATAGAGAGCTGTATAAAAAATTAAAAAAACCTGCAATTCAAGTCACATTAGATAATTTTTTTTCAACTAGTCAAAAAAGAAAATCAGTGCAACAAGTTAGCACTGTTAGCACAGTTGAAAAAAAATTATCTAATGTGACTTGAATTGCAGGTTTTTTTAATTTTTTATACAGCTCTCTATAACAAAGGACTGCATTTTCGATTCCTCGATTAGCGATGCTTTGACGCGTTTGATCATCGAAGTCAGGTCCACCAGAAAAAAAAAACAAATTACACTTCATAAATATTGTTCAACTGGTGAAAATGAAAATTATGTTAGTTTGGACTCTTCTGAATCGGATTAAAAACTACATGTTTCTGTAAAAAAAAGTTGATCGATGTTATGTGGATTTATGTGCAGCTACATATTATTTTATGTGATACAAATTGTATAACCTTATTTTTATGTAATTTACATATGTATTATATTTACCTACTGAAATATTATTATTTTACATAATGTATTTAATTTGAAATGAGGTCGATCGTTGAAGAGATCGGACGTGTTTTTTCCGGTCTCTTCGTTTATCATTTTTAAATTAAAATTAATTTTATTTATTTTGTTTGTTTCATTGTGCTGTGTCGTGTAGTGGTTTTTAAGTGTGAAATTTACTCAAATGAGGCCTTCAATTTATGAATTGGTGCCTATGGTAGTGGTGTGTGGCATGCTGAATGCCATAAAATAATAATATAACGCTCAACAGATGCGAATGGCACATGTTGGTAAGCGAAAATAATTTTCGCTTAGGAATTGATTTGTAAGTAATAACTCTGTCGCTTGTCCCAGAGTACAGGTATGAACAATTTTTATCATAGAACTGTGGCATGTCATATAACTGAAGTGCATGATTTGGTAGTGGAATCGATCGTTAGTTTGTATTAAATGGTTTCAGTTATAGTTGTACACAGTGGAGTGAAAAGGTTTTCTTTCGTTTTTTTTTCATAAAATTCTGTGTTAGTGTGTGAGTGTGCGTATGTTCGTGGAAAATAAAACGAGGCATTTTGTATCGACGTTGTTGTTGTTGTTGTTTTTGTATAAAAATATAAAAATGAATCTCGTACATTTAAATGTGTTGGTGAGTGCGTGAGTTACGACATCAACGGATGTGCTACACACAACAACACCAACAACATTCAACATGTGATTTTACATATCTTAGTTAAAATATTTCTTTTATTTTGTCTTCAACAAAACTATAATCGTATTTCAATTTATTATCTTTTTTCTATTAAATATTATATTACTATTTTTTTCTCACAATAATTTAACGTAGTTGCATTTTATTATAAATTTTCCATTTTCTATATTGTTAACGTAAACATAATTTTACTTTTAAAATTTCCAAGTGATATTTCTGTGAAATATCACTATTCAGATTGTACTTGATAATTGACGAATGAACATCGTCAAACAAAATAGATAAAGTGTTAAAAGTTGTTTGTTTTTTTTATATAATAAAAGTTATTAAAAATTATAAATAAACTTATAATTGGCGCAGTTGATAAAGATTAGTATCGGTCTAATCCATAAAAAAAAAAAAAAAAAAAAAATTTGTTTAATTAAAATTTCAAGAAATCAGATGAAATAGCCCCACCAGTGGTAAGCTGTCTGATATAACAAAAATAAAAAGTAAAGTAATAAAACAAAAAAAAAAAATTAAGTGAAAGAAAAATAAACAATAAAAACAATTGTGAAAAGACATATTTCATCGATTTTATCGATTTAGTGCATCGACATCATAGTGAACATATTGGTGAAGACATCCGACGGTTTATCGAACAGAAAAAGCACGAAGTATGAGATTGCTGTATTGGTAAGCGACATTTTTCACAAAAAATATATTTATTGAGTTTCCTTTCATTCTTATTTTATGTCCTTTAAATTTAAAAATCTAAAATCAAAGTACAATTCTCATCCAACCGAAGAATACGGTGTTAGTGAATTAAGTAAAATTAAATTAGAATTTCCAAATAATTTTTCAAAAATGAACGTTAAAGAACAATTAGAACAATTAAGAATACACGATGCAGTCAAAGATCTTCCTCACTTTGACGGCAATCGAAGGACATTATATGATTTCATCGCTAATGTCGAAGAGATATTATCTCTGATAAAAGGGTTAGATGGTACACCCAACGCAAAAATCATACTTAGATCTATTAGAAATAAGATTACAGAAGAAACAAGTTAGCTCCTAGGTTCATGGAACACAGGGTAGTGAAAAACAACAAGATAACACTAATTACGAATAGAAGGAAAGTTCATAAACAAAAAGTCAAAAGAAAGAAAATACATATTCTAAATATTTATTAGGTAGGAATAATATCCCAACCGAGCCTAACTCCAGTGAGTAGGTGAAAAGTTTCCCAATACTCGTATTGAGGAAGTGTGGTAAATCTTAATTCCATCTTTTTAATTTCAGGTTCATTCTCTTCAAAATTATACAAGCACAGAAACTAGAAATACATGACCTAACGAATAACAGAGGACTACTACCACTTAAATTAGGAGACGCAAGAATTATTGAAACTCATTCAAAACTGATACATATAGTTAACATAACGGACTACGAATCTAACATAGACTTGATACAACAGAATATTAACAGGATAACTAATCAAACAAAGAAAGGAATACAGTACGGACAAAAAACTACTATAATAAAACTAAAATTCAACATATTATTAAATAATATAGACTTAATTAGACCAAGACAAAGACTAAAACGAGGACTGATTAACGGACTAGGATCAATTGTAAAAACAATAACAGGTAACATGGACCATAACGACTACATGGAAATAGATAAAAATATAAATCTTCTCAAATCTAACCAAGATAAATTAAACAATCAAATGAATAATCAAATATTCCTTAACGAACTTATGATGCAAAGATTTAACAATATATCTGATCACATCAATAACCAACAAACTCTTTTAGAAGATCATATTAACAAATTTCAAAATGACATTTCGGATAAAATAAACAACGTTGAACACATGCAAAAAATTAATCAATACTTCGATCTAATTTTCTTTGATATTGAAGTTTTGAACAATCATTTGGAAAACATTCTAGAATCAGTAAATTTAGCTAAATTAAAAATAATTTCAAAACACATTTTACACCCTTTGGAAATGCACTATATTCTTGAAAAATTGGAACAACAAAATGTTGATATTAAAATAAATGAGAACATTTACGAACTTTTGGAACTTGACGCTTATTTTAACCAATCTAATATAATTTTTATCATAAATATACCTATCTTATATCCCGAACCTTTTTCATTTTATCAATTAAAGAAATTACCTATCAATAATACCTATACCTTAGAGTTAAAATCCCAATTTCTCTTACTCAATAAATATATTCATCAATATGTTGAAAAACCATGTACAACAGTCGAACAAATCCGATATTGTTCAAAATCAAAATTTACGAAAAATTCACCAAACGGATGTGTCGAAAACATAATTAACAACAAACCGGCACATTGTAGTACGATTGAAGAAGTCATTGAGGACACAATTGAATCAATGGAACAAAATTATCTATTCATACGGAGTCACACCGAAATTATAATGGAGACGACGTGTAACAAAAACACACAGTCAAAAACTTTAAAAGGCACAACATTAATCTACTTTGAGAACTGTACCATTCGTATTAACAACATGCAATATTCAAGCAAATATCCAACATTCTGGGATTCAGTTCAAGTAGTATCGACATTATACAATGAAATCAATACAACAGTAAAAACAACGAACTTAACATTACAAAAAATAAACAAGTGGACAGCACAAAACGCAGAAGCTATTAATCTATTAAATTTATCAAATAAAACTAATAAGATTTCTCTTATAGGAGTAATATCTGTCATTTCAAGTACCTTGGTAATCATCATAATAGTACAATTCATAAAGAAACACAGACGAACAGGAATTGCACCAAGTCCACCAACAGAACAATCTCCTCAACATATTCAGCTCAGTTGGCCTTCGCTTCATTCTTAGGGGGGAGGAGTTACGACATCAACGGATGTGCTACACACAACAACACCAACAACATTCAACATGTGATTTTACATATCTTAGTTAAAATATTTCTTTTGTTTTGTCTTCAACAAAACTATAATCGTATTTCAATTTATTATCTTTTTTCTATTAAATATTATATTACTATTTTTTTCTCACAATAATTTAACGTAGTTGCATTTTATTATAAATTTTCCATTTTCTTTATTGTTAACGTAAACATAATTTTACTTTTAAAATTTCCAAGTGATATTTCTGTGAAATATCACTATTCAGATTGTACTTGATAATTGACGAATGACATAGTCAAACACGTGCGAGAGCTGTGAACAAAAGTAAATTTCTTTTATGTAACATGATTTATTAAATTTAATATGCATGTGTGTATATGTGTCATTTTATATACGTTTTACGGGATAAATATACCGTTGTTAGTTTTTATTTAATGGATGTGTATATTTATACACTTGTTCCTCGATTAACATGGTACCTACTAGTAGGCAATTAATAAATGTCCATGTATTTCTTTGAGTTTTGTTACTCTACCAACATTCGTGTCATCATATATAATTTTTCCTTTACCTCTTTCCTCATTTGGTCTTGAGTATATATAACGAAACTAATAGGACTTTAGTGCAAGTACATTGTGTAATTGCTAAAAAAACGGTGGATTCGATCGAATTCAGTTGTTCAATTATTTTAATAAAATTCAATTTGTAGTGTTTTTGATTTTAAAGTAAATATAAATAGAATTTTAATGCAGGTACATTGTGTAATTGCTAAAAAACGGTGAATTTGATCAAGTTCAGTTGTTTAATTATTTGAATAAAAATAGATTTGTAGTGTTTTTGGTTTTAAAGTAAATATAAACAGGATTTTAATGCAAGTACCTTGTGTAATTGCTAAAAAACGGTGGATTCGATCGAATTCAATTTTTTAATTATTTTAATAAAATTCGATTTGTAGTGTTTTTGGTTTTAAAGTAAATATAAACAGGATTTTAATGCAAGTACATTGTGTAATTGCTAAAAAACGGTGGATTCGATCGAATTCAATTGTTTAATTATTTTAATAAAATTCGATTTGTAGCGTTTTTGGTTTTAAAGTAAATTTAAACAGGATTTTGATGCTTTGTGTAATTGCTTTTATGTATTTATATATTTATGCATTTATATATTTTAATATTTAATTATTTAGGTATTTATATATTTATATTACATTAATATATTATCAGTATGAGACAAATTAATATATTTGTATTTTCAGGGAAAACTAATCCAGTTTTTTACAGTCTACGGCTTGCAGAAATTATATTATGATATTATTAGTTTATTGTATTACAAATTAATTAATTTATCATTTCAGATGAAAACTAATTCAATTTATTAAAGCCTAGGCTAAGAGCGGTTATTTCATTAATAGATTTTGCTTTTAGGAAACATTTGCTGATACACCTGAATGGGGGCACACTGCAGTTGATAATAAAAAATGAAATAATGCAGAGCAGCTCGTCAAAATTGTGATTGTCTTGTGCTAACATTAGTTGAAAATTGGCTTCCGGGAAACCGGGTCAAATCTGTCATTACTAACATGTCCTTCCTTTCCTTATACCACAAAAAAAAAAAAAACTATCGATCGCTTAGGTGTCTGCAACCGGGTCGAGTCTGTCACAACTAACATTCCTTCCATTCCTTCGGTTTTGTTATATGTAACACGGGTGTACGGTGGTGCCCGGCATTCCGGGAGTTCCTGGTTCGTCCTTGGCCGTACACTCTAATCAATCAATCAATCAAATAATGTATTTAATTTGAACTGAATTGATAATTTTAATGTGATATTTTTCAAGTATGTACATACATATTTGACAATGAATTTATTGCTAAATATATTTTTGTCATAAAATAAAATTTCTTTTACTGTTTTATCATGAAATAAAATGATTAAAATTCCTTTGCCCCTTATAACGTTGTTTCGCCTAACGTCGCGATTTCTCGGAACCAATTACAAGCGTTAGGCGGGGTATGACTGTATATATATATTTATATATATCCATATAAAACAATCCTTGTTGTGTCAATTTTATTAAAACCATTCCTTTGGTAAAAAATCAACTTGTGAAACAACCTTGTAAGCGGCAGTTGGTGAAAATATTACTTGTGGTTATATTGAACGAGAAACTACCAGCAGAGCCTAATATTGTGAAGTCACCAGCAAGGGTCATCATTGGACAACTACAGTGTTTGTTTTGGTGAAGTAGAGTTTTTGTTTGATTATTTTTTTTACTATGTATTGTAACGGGTGGCTCTTCATGGCACCATTCCAAGCTAAATTCTATAATTTATAAAATCAAATTGTAATAGGAAACTATAAGTTTCTTATTCAAATAAAAAAAAATGTTTTTTCAAGTAATAACAAGTATATGGTAAGGGCAGTAAACTTGTTAATTCATATTTTTATGCATTTATGGCATAATTTTTTTTCCCCCCTCTTAACTGACCTAACCCAATAAATTTTATTGGGTTAGAGTATAATGACCGTCCCCACCATACATTTTTGATTTTTGTTTTAATACATTTCCTTTTGGTGGGACGCTTTTTGAGTTTTCGGAAAAGAAACTTTAGTGGTGACTTTCGGACAGGGCGGTGGTCGGACGACCTGCTGAGGAAGTTCGTGTAAGTTTTTTTTGTTGTAATTTTTTTTAAATATTATTTTTTTATTTTTTTTAATAAATTTTAATTTTAGTTTAATTTTTATTTTTTTTTTGTTGAGTTTTTTTTGTTTTCTCTCCACCAAGATGTGAGCCGTTACAGGGGTTCACATTTTTCTTCTATCGGATTGGTGGTCCAAATTTTCTTATTCCCCTTTTTACCTTTTTTGAATCTATTGATTCATTAAATCTATAATGCAGCTTATCAAGGTCCAAAAGCGACTCTACCAACACCCACGACCATATCCTCGCACTGAGCTAGTGGGATATATATAGCTGCGGTGGAGAACGCATTGGACAATCTTTGTAATTGTCAGGACTCAGGTTTGCGCCTAAGTCTTGTTCATTACAGTATAGAGAAGGTTTACTTTAACTGAAATTTAAAAACTAAAATGTTTATAGTATATCTGTATCTGTAAATCTAGAGTGACATTTTTTTGAGTTAATCGATTTGATTATTTTTAGTTCATTATTAAAAATAAGTATACCATTTTGTGTATTTAGAGGGTTTGGTTTTCCTTCTTCAAAGTTGATTTGAATTTGAAAAAATGATAGGAAATTAGAGCCACGTTTAATTGGGATGATTTAAATAGCTACGGAGGATGATTAATTAGGAATGACTAATCTTTGATTGTTAGCACACTTTAAATTTTAATACTTAATTGTAATGGCTTCCGTCACCATATTTATTAAATTTAACCCCCCACTATTCAGTGATTGCTATCTAAAGTGTACAATATGGTGTCGGGCGGACCAAAGCCATGTGTTACAATAGTTAAAATTAGATAGTTTCAAACGAACAATCCCATTTTAACGGAAAAATAATCCAAACAGCAAGATGAACTAGAACAACAACAACACAACAACAGATCCGGCGATTTACCCGGAAATAAACAGAACGGGATACAATAGTTTTACAGAACTATTGGAGGCTCATAAGAAGTCTAAGGAGAGGACAGAAAAAACAAGAGACGACCTAGAAGGACTAATGCGGAAAATAGAAAAATTGGAGATCGCGGCCAAAAAAAAATAAAAAATGTAAAGTAAAGTTGATTGACCAGGTGAAAAAATTTGGATAGTTAGTAAAAAATAGCAGATAAAAAAAAATAATAATAATAATAAAAAAAAATGTCTAATAGAGTTGGTTTTTGACTGTTCATACACGTTGTTCGTAAGATATAATTATAAAAAGTTTTATATATTATAGTATTGTCAAATCATAAGTGTAAAATTTTAGTTATATTGAATTTATAAAAAATATTTAAGTGTAAAATTTTTATTTGTATTAATAATAATTAAAATCAATAAAATTTTCTTGTGTGTTTTTTTTTTTTTTTTTTTTTTTTTTTTTTTTGAAAATTATAGTGTTGTAGTTGTGATTAATTAGTGTTTTCTTTTATCCATTATATATTATAGGATTGAACTTAAAAAATAAATTGTTTATTACTTGTTTCATAAAGTAAAAATAATATCAAACATTAAGGTAAGATTAAAAGTAAAACAACCATCAGTTCCAGAAACCAATTTAGGCAGATGCAACAATTTAAAAAAATAATTCTGGCGTATTATATACGGAAAATTACTGGACACCATCAGTTCCAGAAACATCTTTAACACAAAAAAAGAAACATGAGTTTAGATACATTTTTTTAAAAGTTATTCATTTTCCATATCATATTTTTTTTATTTTTATTTATTTTTTTTTTGTTTATCGTTCGATCACGCGAGTTACATTCCGAGACACGGAAATGCAACAAAGTAACGAGTCCCATAATGTAGTATTATATTAATCTTATGCATTCCGAGAAATGGAAATAAAAAAAAATAACATTTTTCATAATAAAATGTTATTCTTAGTAATCAGTAAAGTATGGACGGTCGATCGATGATCGTTGAAGAGATCGGACGTGTTTTGTTCGTTCTCTTCAAATTAAAAATTAATTATTTGTTTTTGTTGTGTTTTTTGTTTGTTTTTGTTGTATTTTTTTTTTTTTCGTTTTTTTCGCATCAGTGTGTGTCTGTGTGGTTCTGGGATGGTGAAATGGAATATAAGCTCTGTCGTTTTCCCAGAGATCAGGTATCAATGCATCATTTTTAAGTTGCATTTTTATTTTATTTTTTAAGTACATAGGTGTAGCTATATAAATACATGTACATAAAATACGTTAGTATATAAGTCGGTTTTTGTTTTCCCGTTTTTGTTGTTTATTCTAGATTGTGTATGTGTTTGTATTAGTATAAATCAAGCATCCGTTTATCATTGAGCGTATTTACACTTGATTTCATGATAGCGCTTTCATTTCCTATTTCTTTCCCCTTTACCTACCAACTCGGATTTGTTTTGATTTCATTTTTGATCTACAAAATTTTTAGATTATTTTATTTCACGCACCAATACAAATAAACAAAATTTCAAGGACAGATTATTTTTTTTCTTAAAACAAAATTTAGTTTGAGTTTGAACTTTGACTGCTGAAGAGTAAACATAAAATATAAAATTCAAAAAGCTAATATAAAAAAAATAATACGCTCACGCAAAATAATTTAAAATGGAGGATAAAGAAGGCTGGAGTCGGCAACAGACGTTAATGCTTGTCAGGGAATTTAAAAAATATCCATGTCTGTACAATCCACTCGATGTACATTATTTAAACAAATCATTAAAAAGTGAGAAATTAAATTTTATTTTGTGTAGTTTAAAAACAATTAAACCCAAATTGACAATTTCTGACATAAACAAAAAAATACGATCACTTAAATCCCAGTTGTGGAAGGAGAAGCAAAAATTACTTGCTTCGAAAAGAAGTGGCTCGGGGACGGAAGATACTTTTGTGCCAAAACTATGGTGCTACGAGGAACTTTCGTATTTACTGTACATAAATGATGCTGAACCTAGCCAATCAAACATAGATTTTTTGGAAGTAAGTTTAATATTTATTTTGATATGGTTACAATTTTACATAATTGATTTTTTTTATTTCCAGCTTGGAATAGATGTAACAAGTGAAGCAAGTGTGATAAACACTACAGGTACAACACAAAAAGTAAGTAAGTTAGGTTATAGGTTCATACAGTATAAATGTTCGTACATTAGTGATGATAATACCCCTAACCTGAAGTGTCATAGTTTTTTTTTTAACATACGCTTTTCTATTTATAATATTTTTTAAATTGTATATATTATTTTAGACAAAATATACGAAAGCCGCACTTCTCGAAACCCAAGGACTAGAAGCCATACAATTTATGAAAAATTATTTTAAAAATAAGGCAGAAAAACCGCCGCCTGAAAGGGAAGAAGAGTTTTGTCGGTACCTGTGTACTTTACTCAAACAAATTAAACAAAATCATAATTTTATGGACCTAAGCATGGAAATCCTTCAGCTTGTAAACAATAAAATTGCTGAGGAGAGAATTGAAAACAATAGTTACCAACCTATTACAACTCCACCCATTTCCAGATCTACCCCATCTCCCTTGAATTTCATACCATCGATTAGTTCTTCCCCAATTTCTACTCCATTTCCCTTAAACTTCATACCTTCCATTAGTTATTCCCCAATTCCATATCATGATAACATCCATAAAGTTTCTCACCTTCAATCACGCTCTAAACACTTATCTTCAAGCTCCAATCAATTTCTAGACTCCTCATCAACACAAACCTCATGCGATTCCTTTCCTTACCCACATAATTTATCCAAACCAGTACACATTAAATTCCATCCTCGATTAACTCAATTAACTTCCACATCTGAGAATCTATTGAAAACTTCATCACCGCCAACTTCTGAACATCCAATTAACTTATATAATTACTTAGATTCATCCTCACTCGTAACGCAAGAGCCAAACAATTTATTTAACTATCCTCAACCCATAAACAAACCGTTTCATCTTGAAACGGGCTCCAGATCGTCATTTCCTTCTTCGCTCTCAACACAAACCTCATCCCAACAAAATCTTTCAAATACTCCCTCAGTGCCAACTCATCAACATCCCATATACTATAAATTTATTTCAAATTATAACACGAGCTCAACTAATCCAACTTCACTTCAAAAAGATAAGCCAACAATATTAGAAAATATATTGTTAAAACGTCCGGATAAAAATTATTCCTTACATCAATCGAAACCAAGGAATACATTGGAATTAGCATTAGATAGCGTCTTTGAGGATGTAATTATTGAAGATTCTGAAATTATATAAAATTTCATAACCTCAAATAAATTATGTATATTATGAAAATAAAACACAAAACTAAATCTATACATCTCTATATTTGTATTTATATTTTTATTTTAACTAACATTGTTTTTTATAATAAACCTTCATTATTAAAATATTCAGTTAGTTGTTGTCTAACTGTTTCCCCAGATTTGGATTTGGTTCTTGATATATTGCCATCTGCGGCCTGTTGAGATGTGGTATTTTGCGGGTTAGAATGGATGTCTTCACTGTACCATCGACTTTTCGTAATTAAAAAGTTATGGAGAACGCAGCAACACAGCACAATTTTTGTAACCTTTTCTTGGTGAAGATTAATTGGTTTATTAAAAATTAGAAAGCGATTGCTCAATATACCAAACGCTCTTTCAATGTTCTGCCGAGCACGACTTAACCTTTTATTGAATATTTTTTTTGATTCATCTGTTGTAGTAAACGAATATGGTACCATCATATGTTCCGATAATGGAAAAGCATTATCACCAATAAACATGTGAGGCAAGTTTCTACAGTTTCCAATCATTTTGTTTGGTGGTAAAAATTTATCGGGTTGTTGTAAAATATACATAAAATCCGATCGTTGCAAAACACCGGCATCGCTGATCCTGCCATTACATCCGACATCCACAAAAATAAATTTTGCATACGCATCTGCAAGACCGAGTAGTACTAAGCTATTAAAGCCTTTGTAATTGTAAAAGAGGGGTGCGTTTTTTTTCGATGGCCTGAACGCAATGTGTTTCCCATCGAGAGCACCTAAACACTGTGGAAACTGCCATTTTAAGTTAAAATCATTTGATATTGTTGACCACTCCTCTTTGGTATTAGGAAACTAAGATAAATATGTTTTATTAATAATTTTCATAATGATTTTTTTTTTTACCTTCAAATATTGTTGTTTTAAGCGATTATAAATAGCCTCGCAAACATCCATGATTGCTCCGGACAAGAACGGTTTCGACAATTTCGAGTTGTAATCTAACTCTATGAAGCTTTCCCCTGTTGCTAAAAACCTCAAAGTAATTGCGAGCTTTTCTTCTGGTTTGATTGAATCTCTCATAAACGTATTTTGTTTTTCAATATCTGCTCGAATCTGGGACAAAATAAAATTACGGATGAAGTTCTTGAAGTCCTTTGAATCAATCTTTAGTTCCAGCATGAGGCTTTGGGTGTTCCCGCATTGATTTCTTGTTTTTCTATAATCTTTTATCCAACAACGTTTTTTTTTGTTAAGTTTTGTTTCTTCTTTATTTGCTTCTACTGCAGCTGATAACAGTAAGCAAGCTGCCACAGTTGACCCCATAACAACCAAAGCATCATCATCTTTACAATCATTGTCCATAAATGTATCATTAGCCGGTAAAATTTTAAAATTAGAGTTCATAATTGTCACAAAAAAATTATTTTTCCAAATTATTTTATTTTGTTTTTTATTTCCACTTATTTCTACGTATCAACCTTCTTCGTTAACAACAGTACACGAAATGAATATATTTCCACACATACACACATAAAATTACTGTTTGAAACGAATTATATGAAATCGAGTTTATTTCTTGATATAAGTGAGAGCGCTATCATGAAATCAAGTGTAAATAGGCTCATTCACATTATATCAAATATAATTATATATAGAGTGAGAGAATATTATTTTACTGTTCCATTATACGATTTATAGTATGTTTATTAACAGATTCTACTTTTATTTTCGTTGTTTAAAGGGTAGTCCAGTAGGAGTGTCCTTTATTGATTTATTAATCATTGTTGGTCACTATAATTTTGAACACGTTTCGCGATTGCATTTTTAAATTTTGAATTGTGTAGTTGCATGAACGTTGTAGTAATTTGTTGTTTTTTTTTTAAATTTTAGTTGACTACGGTATGGCTAGTAAGATGCTATAGCTGTTCCGTTTTGTTAAAGGTGATTTAGTGCAAGGTGAGTAAATTGATAACAATGGATGTGTTGTGTGAGTGTGTATGTATGTGTGTGTTGCGTAAGGGGTCTTGTGTTTGGGGACTACATTTGATTGGTCGACGGGATTGTTGTTTTATTATTTTGTCACCGGTCGAATGGAGATGGTTGAGATATTAGTTTGGACACGCCACGGTCTTGGGTTCGGTTGTTACATATTCCAGAAGAGTCATCATCTACACAAAATGCTACATCAGCAGCATTCAATTCAACACATATACAAAATGAGGTATCAGCAACATTAAAACATGTTGATAGTCAATTCTAAGAAACAGATAGAAAATATGCAAAAACATCATCTACACAAAATGCTACATCAGCAGCATTCAATTCAACACATATACAAAATGAGGTATCAGCAACATTAAAACATGTTGTTAGTCAATTCTAAGAAACAGATAGAAAATATGCAAAAACTGTTGATTTTGCATAAGTTGCATGCTTAATGGAAAAAACCCAAGGGAAGACGACACCTTTTATTATCTTTTAATTAAAACTATAAAGTAAAGTAAAAATTATAATAAGTTGGAATTGTTAGTTGAAAATCAGTGCTGTAAACATCAATTAATGTAAATTATATTTTCTTAAACTAAATAAATTTAAATATTAAATAAAAGACTCAACTTCCGAGTTGAGTCAATAAAAAATTAAATAAAAGTGTTAATAATATTATAACTGGCGCAGTTGATAGGATTGGTAAATAGATATATTAATATCTTACCTAAATCCTATATTGCAAAATTAAAATACAGTGTGCAACATAAAATAAAAAGAGAAAAATTTACACATAAAAGTAGTGAAGTTTTAAAGTGAATAATCGACAGTGTATCGATTACCGTAATTTTAAAACTAATTCAAAGGTTCATTGAATTTTAGTGCTACGGCTATTGTCTATTCGGGAGAATACCGAATAGATAAATAGAAAGTGTAAACAAAGAAAAAAAAACTATAATATATAAGTATAAATAATAATAATTTTTTTTTCGAGAAGAAAAATTGGCTCTACCCAAGATAACCTTTTTTTCGCCATAAATTTACTAAACATAATAATACCACTAGGGGTAGATACCTAAAAAGTGTTAAAAGGAAGAAAAGAAAGGAGAATTTTCGGAAGTAAAATAACCGGAGACGATGGTTTATCGCTTCTACAGCATAATAATAATAACTTGGTAAGTGATTTTTAAAATATACTGATATTCCTCTTCCCAAAAGTGATCCCTATTCTTAAAATCCTTAAAACAAATAAATATTTTCAAATCTAAATTGAGTAAACCCTTTATACAAAATTATTCGTAAAGACAAACATTTTGCTAAAATGGCTCAAGAACGCCTAGATAAAACTAGTCAAATTACTAGAATTATCAAAGATGTACCTACATATAATGGTAGTACATCCGGTTTAAATAGCTTCCTTCAACATATCGATGATATAGTTGCAATAGCGGAACCAGCCGAGTCTGTATATGCCAATATAGTCACTCGTAGCATTAGGGACAGAATCATAGATAAGGCTAGTAACGCCTTAGAATTATATAACACTCCAAATAATTGGGATTCTATAAAAAAAAACTTGATAGCACATTTTGCCGACAAGCGAGATGAAAGTGTTTTAATTCAAGAAATGCATAACATTCATCAAGGTAGTGATAGTGTAGAAATATTTTTTGCCAAATTAAGTGACATAATAAATAGTCTGAAAAACTGGGTAAAAGTAAATGAACCTCTAGCCGCTACACAAAAAAGCGCTTGGTATGATAAAATGGCTCTAAATATTTTCATATGCAAACTAAGAGAACCATTAGGATCTCATGTTCGTTCAATGAGACCGGAAACTCTCACTGACGCAAGAACAATATGTATTCGAGAGCAGTCACTCGCAGGATTACGACAAAAACCGTCAATTCAAAATACACCGAGACCACCAATACCTATGCGAAGTAACAATATAATACCTCAACGGTTTTACAACAATACACCCTTCATTTCGTATCCTAAACCAAAATTAAATCAAATAAACACACCAATCAATAAAAGTCCCAACTCTTATTACAACCATAGACCATTTACTTCACATCAACCAAAGCCAATTATGGGTAAACCAGAACCCATGGATACATCTTCTATTACAGATAAATTTAAACAACCTTACAATAATCTTCAAATGAGACAGCCGCAACAACAATTTAATCGCTTTCAACAACATGGTCCATCTAGAGTACAAGTTAAAGAATTATTTAACGTCGAACACTACAATGAAAATCAAGTAGATCAAGAATCCCTTAATGAAGAATTGTATGAAAATCAAGATCCAATCAATGCCCAACCAATAGTTGAGTTAGACATTGAAGAAGAGGATTTTCCTACAGCATTATCGGAGACGCTGGATACGTAGGCATCCATAACAATAATTCTGATTCTAAAGGTACCAGACTACCATACTTAAACCTAACTATTGATGGTAAAAATCTCAAATTCCTTATAGATACTGGGGCTAATAGATCATTTATAGACCCTGACGTAATTCCTTTCAATAAAACTATCGAAATCAAACCCGTCAAAATATCTACTCTATTCAATAGTACTGATTTAGATAGGGAAGTAGAAATAATAATCAATGAATTTGAAAATCAAGAACCTCTAAGATTCTTAATATTTAAATTTCATAGTTACTTCAATGATTTGATTGGAATAGATCTAATGAATCAAATAAACGCCGACATCAGTTTAACTAAATCTTTGTTAATAACCCCAACAACAAAAATTCCTATTAATTATAAATTCAATCTCATTTCAAAAAAATATACAGTTCCTCCAAGGAGCAAAAAACTCGTAGAAGTACCTGTAACTACGAAACAAGGAGATATCTATTTAAAACCGTTTGCTTTACCTAATGGTTTGATAATTCCTGAAGGAATTTATAGTACCAAAAATCATTTTATTTCAACTGAAGTAGTTAATTATTCCCCCAAATTCAAAACTTTTCTTGTGGAACATCCTTTAGAGGGAAAACCTCTACAACGGCATATGGACACATATAATGTAAACTTTTGCCATTCCACTTCAAGTGAACAAGCAATAGATTGTTGCGGGTTAATTCAATTTAAATATAAATTGGTTAACCACAACAAATTATAAACTCCGAAATATAGTCGAGACTATTGCTCAGTTTATCCTAAGTGCAAACCATTTATTTCTCATACCTTTCAATATACGGCGCTACTTCCACTCAGAAGAGCATTGATTCGTTAATCAATATGAGTGTGTGCGTCAGATAAAGATAAATATATATATAAATAGGACAGATATATTCCGATGAATGACGTTTTCATTCATCGAGCAAATTGTTCGAGAACAATTTTCCGGTTTTGGTAACGGTGGCAAAAAGAAAGTTATACGACAGTTCGCTGTGGATTTTTCGCAAATACGGTCGCATTAAAAAAATAATTGTTACAATATTATATTATCAAGTGATTCGTTTGAAAAAAAAAAAAAATATTTTGAATAAAAAGGGACAAAGTGTAAATTAAGTGACGAATAAAAAATACAATTTATAACGATACATTTAGTGCCTTTATTTATTAAGTGAAAAAGATATATCGATATAAGTGAACGATAAGATCATCTAATTAGGACAACCCACTTAAACCCAGAAGAAATGAAAGCCATCAAAACTCTATGTAGAAAATATGATCATTTCCAAAAAGAAAATGAGGATCTAACATTTACTAACGAAATAAAACACAGTATAAATTTAACTGACGATAAACCGATATTTACTAAAACATATAGATATCCATTTATCCATAAGAAAGAAGTTGAAGACCAAGTGAATAAAATGTTGATTCAAGGCGTTATAAAGCCCTCTTATTCACCTTGGAGCTCTCCTATATGGATTGTGCCAAAAAAAGCAGATGCTTCTGGCAAAATGAAATGGAGGATGGTTATTGACTATCGTAAATTAAATGAAAAAACCATCAATGACAAATACCCTATCCCGAATATAACTGATATTTTGGATAAACTTGGGAAATGTCAGTATTTCACCACACTAGATCTGGCCTCTGGATTTCACCAGATAGAGGTAAATTCCAAAGATAGGGCTAAGACCGCGTTCAGTGTTGAATTCGGACACTACGAATTCATTCGTATGCCGTTCGGGCTAAAAAATGCCCCTTCAACTTTTCAACGCGTAATGGATAACGTATTAGGTCTATTACAAGGTACGATATGCTTGTGCTACATGGACGATATTATCGTATTCTCCACGTCATTACAGGAACATATCGAAAGTTTAGAAAAAGTATTCCAAAGATTAGAAAAAGCTAACCTCAAAGTGCAATTGGACAAATCCGAGTTCATGCATAGAGAAGTAGCCTTTCTAGGTCATATTGTTACACCTCAGGGAGTAAAACCAAACCCTGATAAGATTAAAGCTATAAAAAAATACCCTCTACCTACAACTGAGAAACAAATAAAAAGTTTCCTAGGATTATTGGGATATTATAGAAAGTTCATCAAGAACTTCGCAGCTTTAACTAAACCAATGACCAAATGCCTTCGTAAAACCGAAACAATAAATATCAACGACCCTGAATACGTTCAATCTTTTGAAAAGGCAAAAGAAATATTATCTAATGAACCCCTCCTACAATACCCCGACTTTTCACGAAAATTTATTCTAACAACTGATGCTTCTAACACTGCTATCGGAGCAGTATTATCCCAAGGTATAATCGGAGAAGATTTACCAATATGCTATGCCAGTAGAACCTTAACGGCAACTGAGCAAAACTATTCAACCATCGAGAAAGAACTTTTAGCCATTGTATGGTCTACTAAATATTTCCGACCTTATCTTTTTGGACGACAATTCATGATCATCACTGATCACAAACCCCTTACCTGGTTGTTCTCGTTGAAAGAACCTAATTCTAAACTCGTCCGATGGAGGCTTAAACTCGAAGAATTCGACTATGAGATAACTTATAAAAAGGGAACTTTAAACGCAAATGCCGATGCCTTATCTCGAATCGGAATTCATCAATCTGACTCATCTTCTTCCAGTGAAGACACTGCTAATATTTTATCGACTCCAGACAACCTTATCCCGGAAACCAGAAATAGTATCAACACATTTAGTAAACAATTTGTCATACACGTCTCTGATAGTATTAAGCATGCTTCAATAGAAAGACAAACACTATTTGAAGACAAGATTAGAATAACGCTAACACTATCCATTAAAAACAACGTCAAGAAAATCGAAGAAATTCTACAAGAATTATTCGGTAGAAAAAGACAACTAACCTGTATATTTACCACTGACGAAATATTCAAAGAACTGTTAAAAATTTACAACAACTTGGTAACCCGTAAGCCTCGTAAAACAAATCCTAAAGTAAACCTAGTCAGATCAAAAATCTTTTTAGTAGATATTACTGACCCTGAGGAACAAAAAAGGAAAATAAAAGAAACCCATGAAATGAACGAACACCGCGGAACAAGTGAAAATTATGCTCAAATAAAAACTCAGTTTTATTTCCCTTACCTAAAAGAAAAACTACAACAATATGTATCGAAATACGACACTTGCCTAAAGATTAAATACGACAGAAATCCACCGAACATAGAACTTACAGTAACAGAAACACCAAAGAGACCTTTAGAAATAATACATACGGACATTTTTATGTTAAACAATGTAACATTTTTGACAATAATAGACAAATTCACCAAACATGGAACCGCATACTATCTAACGGAAAAAACAGGTAAATCCATCAAAGAAGCTATTAAAACTTATATAGGAACACGTGGAATACCAAATAAAATAGTAGCAGATAACGAACTCTGTGTACCCAAAATTGTACAAGACTTGACTCAAAAATATAATATTATCCTTCACGCAACCACACCATACAATTCGACAGGAAATTCACCTGTGGAAAGATTCCACTCGACTTTGAAAGAACTCTGCTCGATCATAAAGTTATTAAATCCTGACGAAGAAATTACGAGTATAATGCAATCAGCCATTATTGCTTACAATAATTCAATTCATAGTTCAACTGGAATGACACCATTCCAATTATTAAATGGGCACTACTATAAAAACACACCTGAGTTTGGTACGGAACTAGAATATGCTCAAGAGCATAGAAACACCTTCGAACGAATATACGCTAACTTACACGAGAAAACTCAAGACAGAAAAGAAAAATTAATAAGTAAAGTAAATAAGAACAAGAATCAAGCTATTGATATACCAATAAATACCATGGTATATGTAAAGAAACTTAGAAGAGGAAAAATGAAACCTCAATTTAGGAAAGAAAAAGTAATAGAAAATACAAAAAAATAGTCCTTCACTATTAACTAACATCGGTAAAGTGCACAAGAATAAAATTAAAAATTTATTCCAGGTTCGTAGGAACCATGGGCCAGGAGTTGGAAATAACACCAATACTGAACAACAAAGGCCTGATCCCAGTGCACCAGGGACCAGTACATTTACATAACTCACACCAAAAAATGATACACATAATACCATTAGCACAATATCAGCAAACAATCTTACAAACTCTAGCTACACTAAAAACAATAAAAGAACAAATGGGACTTGATAGTAGGAGAATACTTGATAATAAATTAATAATAATATCTACAAAAATAGACGAAAGCCAACGCAATTTAAATGACATCTTACCAAGTAGAGTAAAAAGAGGTCTAATAAATGGACTTGGAACGTTAATAAAGGACATAACTGGAAATTTGGATAACGGAGACCTAGAAGACATTCAAAACGCACTTTACGAACTTGAACATAACCAGGACAATATTCAAGAAAATAACAATAAACAAGTAATAATTAACCAACAAATGATAACCCGTATAGATGACTTGAAAACCAATTTAGAAACCAACTTAAAAACCATAAATACAACAATTCATAAAACCACAGGAAAACTTAGCGAATTCGCCAGCCTCATGATTTACGACCAACAATTATACCGATTAGAGTACACTATAGATAATTTAAACCAACATTTAGAAGACTTATTAGATGTTATAACCTTTTCCAAAAATAAAATTATATCTAGGCATTTGCTAAACGATAACGAAATGCAATATATCAAAGAAATGTTGAAAGAAAATAATATTTTAATTCCCCACGAGAAAGCCATTTTGAACTTATTAGAAATAAAAGGTTTAATTAATAAAGATCAGCAATTAATATTCATAATAAATATTCCCAAATTTCAAAATAATATATTTCAGCTCTATAAGATAATTCCTATTCCAGTTAATAATAAAGTAATATTCCTTATACCTCCTAAATTTATAATCCTAAATTCCTATCAGTATAAATATCAATCACTAGACACCTGTCAAGTTATATATGGATCATACTATTGCCAAGAAGAACACCTTTTACCAATAAAGAATACTTGCGTACCAGCAATAATTAGCCTACAAGAAGCCATTTGCAATTACACCACGGTCAAATCAGATATCGTCATATCAAATATAGACGAAACAAACTTTTTCATATCACCTGGAGTGAAGACACTAGAATTTACTTCAAACTGTACGAGAAACACGAATAAAATCACCCAACCATCGATCATTACGTTGACATCTTGTTTTATCCAAATCAAGGACCAAATTCTTCAAGCACATTAAACAAAATCATTTAGTAACATATTTAAACAATTACCATGGAATGATGTACACATACAAAGTGTATTACCAGAAATTAATCTACACATCGATCGTAATTGGACAATTGAAAACATCAGGGAACTACATAACAAACACCATAACACACATCTTCACAAGATTGCTAGCCATACGTCACTAACATTAACCACTATAATAATAATAGTAATTTGTATATTTATCTTCAGATTCAGAAAATTTATATTTCCTACATGCCTGTCAGAATTCAATAAAAATTCAGACACCCATCTTAGAGGGGAGGTGTTACATATTCCAGAAGAGTCATCATCTACACAAAATGCTACATCAGCAGCATTCAATTCAACACATATACAAAATGAGGTATCAGCAACATTAAAACATGTTGTTAGTCAATTCTAAGAAACAGATAGAAAATATGCAAAAACTGTTGATTTTGCATAAGTTGCATGCTTAATGGAAAAAACCCAAGGAAAGACGACACATTTTATTATCTTTTAATTAAAACTATAAAGTAAAGTAAAAATTATAATAATTTGGAATTGTTAGTTGAAAATCAGTGCTGTAAACATCAATTAATGTAAATTATATTTTCTTAAACTAAATAAATTTAAATATTAAATAAAAGACTCAACTTCCGAGTTGAGTCAATAAAAAATTAAATAAAAGTGTTAATAATATTATAACTACCTTGACTTTGCACATAAAATTATATGAATGACAAAAATTCTTATATTTTTTTTTCTACAATCATTGTACTACGCTCATCTTTCGGCGGTGCATACGAGCAACTGCAGTTGCTATACATAAGGCATGTGTATGAAATTTAAAACGTTGCACGCGTAGTTACTATGCCGCGGTCGTACACAGAAAGATTCACCAAAAAAAACGTTGCACGCGTAGTAATACATAATTGGACGGGATTTAACATTTTCCTGATACTATGAAAACTAAATTTGTTGGTTGAGAGAATTTCAAATGTTGTTCTAAAAATGTGATTTTCCCCTCTAAAACAATTGATTAATTTTTGTATAAATATCGTGCCAATTCTTTTGGGAAGCAGTTCAGTTTGGAGTTGAGAGTTGAGTTTTGTTTGGTGAATCTTTGTGTGTACGACCGCGGCATAGCCTGACCTAATACTTGGTGGGTCACACACATTTAGAAAAGCCAGTTTTTAGAGATCAGATAAGTTTTAGTGAATCTTTGCATCTAGAACAGCCAGTTTTTTTTAAGTCAGTTTAGAGATAAAAAAATAAAAATTAGATAAAATTCATTGAGTTATTTTTTTTTTTTTTTCAACACGAGGTGGTGAGATAAAAAGCGGTGAGTATATCGTTGGTGACTAACAAAAAGGGCAAACTAATATTGGCTAAGTGAGGTTGGTTGCTTCAATTTTTGTTAAAGCGAGAGTCACAATAGGGTTCTGCCCTGGGCTTTCTTTTGTGACGACGAATACTTTATTTTATGTAATTTGTTTTTTTTCACCGTCAAGTGAGGGTTATGATGTTAAGTCATAGTAAATTTATTTTTCTTTGCGCGAATCGATGCGGTTGGTGGGTGGTGATCGTACGATCAATTGGGTATATAACTATTATATACTTATATATATATAGATATTTTTTTTACCTAATTGAACGACGAGAGATTTTTTTTGGAGAGAAAGGTTTGTATGGTTGAAAGGTCAACATCAAAAAAAGTAATTAAAATAAAGTAAAAATATAAAAAAAATTTTGTGAAGATAGTTATTAAGAAAATTAAGATAGTATTTAGAGAACTAGAAACCTATAGTTAATAATATAGTTAAAATAAAAACTAAGTGTTTAATTGTTAATATATATTGATAAGTAAAAAAGGAAAAAAAACTATATCACAGTGGATTATTACATTATCACGTTGGAGTGAACAAAACATTTTATTTTTGTGTTAAGAAATAACGATAAGAAATTCAGATTTGTACTACAAATGGATAGAAGAAATGTGTAGTTAATTAGAGAACATTTAATTAAAAAAATTATTAATAAATTCATAAAAATAAACAAAATAATACATAATAGATAATATTATACATAATATATATAAATGATAAACATAATATTATAATAAAACTTTAAAACTATTAAATAGTATATAGGTACATATAATTAATAAATAAAGCTTGCAATTTAATATACGAATCATAAATAATTAACAATCAATAATAAATAAAAACACGTGATTGATTTCATCATCAATCAACAGGAAAGCCAACAGCAATCAACAGTGGTGGTGGTAAGCTTTATTGCGGGGTACATTTTTTTTTATTTCTTTATTTTCATTTCTTAAATTATTCGTAAATTAATTAAGGTCTGCTAAATTTAATAATTTTGTTCTTTCTATATAATATATTTTAGTGTAGTTTAGTATTTAAAATATTTAAGGGTGGTGGTGGGATCGTTTTTTTTATATTTTTAGTTTTTCAATTATTAAAGTTTAGTTTAATTTGAATTCAATATTCCGGGTTTTTTTTTTGTTATAATGAAATAAATTGAAAATTCAAAGTGTGATGACTTATGGTGAGCACATAGTGTAAAGGTGATTAGAGTGAAGCAGTTGGTTGTATTCCTCGTACAATTTTCCTTTCCTGCGGTGTATTATTGATTTCTGCATGCTTCTGGATTCCACGACCCATTTCCCTGAGCCTAGCCGGCTAAACATCACCGCCCAGATGCCTTTGCAGGGATAAATTCCGAAAATGACCCTCAACCTTCGCCATGCGGCTGTTGAGGATCGTTACACGTTCGGCCGGCACATTTAGCCGATATAACATCATTACTAACAAATGTTAGGCTGATAAAGCCTAAATGTTGGGCTTAGGGGACTTAGAATGTGTTGCTAAGTTAACCAATGTAAGGCAACTATGAGAAATTCATCCTAGAGATGAAAGATGTATCACAAGCGTTAGGTCTGAAATCCCCATAACCTTTTCCACTCAACTATTGATGAGCAATGCCATCACCTTGCCCATTCCAATCTCTGTGCGGTAAACTAGGTTTATACTCACATACCAATAATCACACGACCAACTCCTCTACCGACTCGAGCTGCAGGAATCAAGGCCGCACTCTGGTATACCAGTGAGTATAGATAATTCTATGAAACCAGGATTGCCTTTCAGATGGTTAGGCAGCCGGTTTCAAATATAACGCTAGCCAAAAAGAGGAAGAAGTTTTCCGTATCTCCTAGCTCTTATGGTAGTGGCCCTCAATGTTATTTGGTAGCTCCAGACGTGAACAGTGAGCGATATATTCAGCATTTATAGAGATGTCATATTGACAGATTTCCCGGGATTCGCTATTTTTAGCTCTTTGTCGAATTCTAGAAATTTCTTTTTCTTTATAACCAACTCATATTCCCTTCATTAAATTTACCTCTGAATTATTTTAGAAACAAGAAAAGAAACAAGAAAGGATTATAATAAAAATGAAATAATAAAAAACAAGTGTTTACAGTTGTTAAAAGAAACAAGCGTTATAGTGGTGACCACGACGTCCGTTTATACGGAACCAACATGCAGACGACTAAACTGGAGTCAAAAACATAAAATAAAAAAACATTAAATATCGCATAACCATCATTAAACATCTATTAAACATCAATGGTCTATGGTGACCATTAAACAACACAGAAAACTTTTCACGAACAACGCGGTTTCCATACCGCATAAATATTGCCGTAAACAGCATATTTATTTATCAAAAGAAAAAAACACACGCCATCTTAAGCCAGGGGCGCAAGGCCAGGCGTATCAACGCGATAATTCATAGACAACAGCATAGTTACGGAATCGCTTATCTTTTTTTAAGATAATCATTCTGTCGTTTCCATTTTTTAAAGAATCATCCGTGCGTGTACAATTTGTACATGAAGGTTACATTATACAACCAAGCGAGTACGAATTACTCAACGGGAATAAAACACGCAATCAAGACTAAAATTTAATTCAGTCGAAATCATGCCGGATTTCGATCAAGAGAAACCAAATGTTGAGGTCGCGTCTAAACGCATGCCGTTTTTGGATGGAAAACGTGCCAACATGGTTTCACATGGCCAAAATCCAGTTCGACTTACAAAAAATTAAAACCGGCAAACAAAAGTATTTACAAGTCCTTGGGGCACTGTCTCCGGTGACCAGTACTAAAATCGCTGATAAACTCGCGAACCCACCAACCGATAATCGATACGAAACAATTAAAAGCGCGTTGCCCACTCGTTTGACACAATCAGACGAGAGCAAATTAGAAATGTTACTATCAGGTCAAGATATCGGAGACAGGCGCCCATCCGAGGCACTAAGACACATCAATATTCTTGCCGGAACAAATTTCCCCGAAAATATAATAAAATCGCTGTGGATACGACGGATGCCTGAAATTGTCCGAATCGCTCTCATAGCACAATCGGATAAGTGTCCGTTAGACGAATTGTCTAACACAGCCGATAAAATTTTTGAGGCTATGTCTGCAGATAAAAATCTTGCGGGATTCAGCCATCAATCACGGTCTCAAGGCAATTTCGAGAAAACCACGTCATCCACACAGCATATGGAAGTCGACCAAAACTAGTACAAACAAAAAACTTGTAAAACAACGGGTCGAGTCAAATACTCATAACACTGTAAAAACTAGTCGACTTTTTCTATACGACACTTAAAATTCAATGACATTCTTAATCGATACTGGAGCAAACCTTTCGGTTGTTCCAGCCACTACTTTTGCGAAATCATATTATTTCAGCAAAAAAGTCAACAGATCTAGTTCTAACAACCGCCAATGGCACAATCATTAACACCTACGGAACTGAACTGCTCCAGGTGAATATCGTACTATGAAGAACCTTCACACATGCTTTCATTTTAGCTGATGTGAATCGTCCGATCATTGGCGCCGATTTTCTGAGTAAATTTGGCCTTCTTGTCAATTTAAAACGTAAACGGTTGATTGATTCAGCGACTCAGCTGTCAATCAATGTCACAATAGTTCGCGTCGACACACCAACACCGATCCATTTTACAATCGACAACGGCTATGGTACTCTGCTTAAACAATTTACTTCATTAACTGCAGAGCCTAATTACAATTTACCAGTTCGTCACAGTGCGGTTCATCATATTATCACGGCAGGCCATTTGCCAGTGTTAAGACCACGGCGACTAGATCCAGTGCGTCACAAAGCTGCATATACAGAATTTCAGGACATGATGGAATTAGGGGTTTGCCGACCATCTGCATCTCCCATATCTTGTCCACTTCACATGGTAAGAAAGAAAGATTGGAGAACACGCGGGGACTATCGGCAACTGAACACAATCATAACACCAGATCGCTATCCGATACCTTATATCCAAAATTTCTCCATGGATTTGCATGGTTGCAAAATTTTCTCGAAAATCGATCTTGTCAGAGCATACCACTTGATTCCCGTAGCACCTGAAGACGTTCACAAAACTGTAATAACGACTCCATTTGACCTCTTCGAATTTACGCGAATGCCATTCGGTCTACGTAACGCCGCAAAAACGTTCCAGCGCTTTATGAATGAAGTCGTTCGAGATCTGGACTTCGTCGACGACATACTGGTGGCATCAATAGACGAGGAACAACACAAACTTCACTTGGAACAACTCTTCCACAAGTTAACTGAGTTTGATATACACATCAAGATCGCAAAATGTGAATTTAGAGTAAAAACTCTTGATTTCCTTAACCACAAAATCACACCTAATGGCATTCTGCCGTCTGAAGAACGAATTAATGCCATTAGGAATTTCCGTAATCCAAGCTCGCCACTTGGATTACATTTCACAATTTACTACGGATATCCAACATGTGAACGGTAAAGACAACACGGTCGCGGATGCACTTTCTTGCACAACCGAAATTACTACGGCCACAGTCGAGACTCACTTCGAATACAACAAAATTATCTTAGCATCTTAAAAGCAGACCTAGAACTTCAGAATTTACTTTCTGGTTCCGAATGTCACACTGGTTACACCATGAAACTAGAACTTTTCAAGTTGCCTGGCCTAAAAATATACTATCATTTCGAACATATCCATATAGACATTGTAGGACCCTTCCTCCGTCTAATGGATATTCATACTTACTTACATGTGTCGATCGTTTCACTCGCGGACAAACATGTCCGCGGCAACCATTGCCACCACATTCATTAACAACTACGTATCACGATTCGGCGTTCCTCTCACAATTACAACCGATCTAGGAACGCAATTTGAGTCAAAACTTTTCACTGAGTTAACGAAACTCCTCGGCTCACGTCGGATACATGAAAAAGATCTTAAGTGCTCACCAGTTGAAATGGTTTACGGTCAAACCATCAAGCTACCCGGTGAGTTCTTTATCGACCGGGTCAAGTCTGCCAAAACTAACAAATTCTATCCACTCTTTCGGTTTTGTTATATGTAACACGGTGTACGGTGGTGCCCGGCATTCCGGGAGTTCCCGGTTCCTTGACCGTACAGTCTAATCAATCAATCAAATAATACGTACACATATATAGTTTTGTTAATATACCTTTACGCATATTAATCAGATTGTGCGCTAACAACTAAAAAGCAATTAAATTTTATTATTTAATATTATGACGATGAAATCGTAAAAGCATACAGAGGGTGAGTTCGACGTACCTATGCCGCATAGATGAGTAAGGTTCCGCTGTGCTGTTGTCTCTTCAACTTCCGATTCAGTGGTCAATCACAATTCACGGCATCTCTTTTGGAAAACCCACGCATTCCCCTAAGCCTTAGAAGGAAAAAAGAACGCCCATAGAGTGTAAAAATGTCGCGAATAAATCTGCTAATGCTAGTGGGTGTGAATATTAATTCAATGGTATCAATTCAATATTCACATTTTAACTTTCGTTACAGTATATACAAACAGACTGCTGATAAAAATCTGCGGCGATATATTTAATAAGAGAATTTAAGGCAAAAAAATGTAGCATAAAATTATAGAAATTGAACGACGTGGTAAATTTCAGCAGCCGAACCTTTGTCACTAATCACCTTTGCTTGCACGTAGTTTGCAGTTTGAAAATACAGGTTCGTTGAGTCTGGCTAGTGTCAAAAACTAGAAAAAATAGTAAAACTCACTTGTGAAAACGTGCCGGGCATGCCTGTTCCAACAATATAACCAATACATGAGACAGATGATAAAGATGACCAGGACATCTTAAGCAAATCAGATAAGAGACATCTTAAGCAAATCAGATATCCATTAAGGTATCTGCTAGAGCAGCTTCGTTGAGAAATGTTGACGGGAGTCTGTTCGATACATCAGAAGAGTTGTTTCAATGATGTAAGTTCAAAAGTATCTAACTAAATCAGAATACACAAGAACCAAAAAGCTTAGTAGCTAAAAGATAAAAGGTTTTGTAATATTAACACAATAACACAATTAAAAATACACGACTAATTTATCAAGTAACATCAAAACAGCGATGTAAATTTTATTATCACCAAAATGTATTCCAATATTTGTAAAATTTATATTTTAACTGTAAAAGAAATATCTATTATATCATTTTTTTCATTTAATGTGGACTAATTTCAAGCATTATCTTACAAATCAGTCGTGTAATAAATAAAAATAACATTTAATCATTTTAAACAAAAAAATTAAAGAATTAAAAAACAACATTTTCGTTATTAACATCCTCTAGTTCTAGTTGCCAAACTAATTGAATCCCTGCTTTATTGTGTATTAAAATATTGGTCAGAAGTTAACTCCTTCTAATTTTTGTTAAATTTTAACAAATAAAGTAGAAAAGTAAAAATGCAATTCGTTCATTTTGAAACTGCGTCTATAGCGCGAGTTACGTCATCCATCATCCGACCGGATGACTACACCCGTAGCAGTTACAAACTTGCAGTAACTTAATATTATATGCATAATTTACATTTCTCAAATTATAATAAATATACAAAATGCATTCTACATTTTATTCACAACATATTTTCTAAAAAGATAAGATACATTTATATGAAATACATTTTAGTCATAACAAAAATATATTATAAATAACATAAAGTCAAAATAAGTAAATGCATTTTTCACACTAACAAAAATAAATTTTAATCAATGAAATACATTGATTGACAAAAATCGCTCTACTAACGATTTTTGATATTTGTGCATATTATATTTTTAAGAAGCAGAATGTTATTAGAAGTCGAACAAGAAAGTTCAACATAAGAAAAAAGAATACGTGAATAATAAAATTAATTAAATAAAAATATATTAATTTTATTTATTCTATAAAAAGTGAAAACGTAATTGGCGCAGCCGGTAGGATACTATATTAATAGTACCCGTTGGCATCCATAAAAGGATAAGTGCGATTAGTGTAAATTCGTAAAGTGCAACTAGTGATAATTGCACAAAAGTGACAAAAAAAATTTTAATTAAAATAAAATAAATACATAATTTAAGTGAATATATACATTTGTGCAATTAATATACGAGGAATACGTATATATAGTGCTAGTGCCAAAATCGAACAATACATCAATCAACAATCCACAACTTCAATCAGGGATACAGAACATCTGTAGCGTCTGCACAAAGATTGTACATTGCTACAATAAAATCTGGTGCACCACCCGGTATTTCATTTTCATATTTTAATTCGCCAGAATGTTGGCATGCAATGAAATACAAGATTTCGATTATTGGAATCGCGGGTTATCCAACACACACTCATAAGTAATACACAGTGTGTTTATATTTACCAAGGTGGCAGCAGTATTTAAAAACAAAATACTGCGTTATTAAAGTACATGTTCAGTATAGAAAAGTGTGTAACGTAACTTCCGGCATTCCAAAATATTTCGGGATGGTGCCGAGTAAATATGTTTAATTTTTTTCGCGAACATATGCAGTAGAAAGGTAGTGGTCAAACCATAGAGTTGATTATAAAAAGTGTAAAATAAATTATTGAACTTATTAAATTATAAGTGAATTTATTGTAAACTTAAAATATAAATAAATCTTTAATAAATAAATAAATATAAATAAATAAATATAAATTATATAAATAAATATAAATAAATCTTTTATGAAGAAATAAATATAAATAATTAAAGTGAGTGACGGCGATACCCCCCAGGAAGGTGAGGCACTAAAGTGGTGACCCCGACGTCCGTTTTTACGGGATATTGAAAAATAAAAAAAAAGGTGCCAACCTTACGACACGGGGAACTCACGCGGAATATTAAAAAGAAAAAAAACCTAAATTATTTTTATTTTAATTTGGGAAAATAAATACACGCGCCACCTTACGCCACGGAGGCAAGGCCGGGCGTGTCCACATGGGAACACCAACAAAAATGCATCAAAATATTTTTATTTGAATTCGGAAAAATAAATACACGCGCCACCTTACGCCACGGAGGCAAGGCCGGGCGTGTCCACGCGGGAACTCCAACAACAACAAAAATACAACAGCAAAATACATTAAAAGTAAGAAATAAAAAACACGTGCCACCTTACGCCACGGGGGCAAGGCCGGGCGTGTCCACGTGGGAACAGCGAAAGAGGACAACGGAAACCAAAACCATAAGTCATACAATTTTTTATAAATATAAAATTTTTTTTTCTCTTTGATTTTTTTCGATTTACATTAACGTAGAACATAATTTAAGTACATTGTAAAATTTATTAAATACTTTAATCACCACTACCACGGTTCTCCCAGAATTCTCTTATAACACAACACATTTACAAGGTATCCATTCCTCTGATTTTCAAATCTAAATTTCACACTCTACAAAATGGCCGGGGACGATGAGATTATGTCCTCCCCAAAAATTGAAGTAGAGGAGGCGAAAACCATCAAACTTCAACAGTTTTGGATGGAAAAGCCGCAGAACTGGTTCAACGTGACCGAACTTCAGTTCCAAATGAACAAAATCACCTCGGACAAGACCAAATTTATCCACACACTTTCGGCCCTATCCCCAAGTGCATGCGACGTCGTATCGGATATCCTCACTTGTCCACCTACAACTGACCGATACGACGCGTTAAAAAACGCACTCCTGAGTCGATTAACACCGTCCACCGAGGCTAAGCTCGAATCTCTGTTGAGCGGCCAGGACATGGGGGATAGACGGCCCAGTGAACTCTTGCGTCAGATTAAATATCTGGCAGGGGATAATTTCCCGGAACACACCATAAAATCCCTGTGGGTCAGGAAAATGCCAGAAATTATACGCATTGCGTTAGTTGCACAACCTGAAGGTCGACCTCTAGACGACCTATCAACAACGGCAGACAAGCTCCATGAGGCAATGTCAGGCGCTAAAACGATATCGGCAGTTACACGACAATCACGAGCCGCACATCGAAGTAACCAGCCAATTGGTGATGGGAGAGTTCAGCAATCAATTACATCAAGCCACTTCACGGTCGAACAACGGTTAGCTACATTAGAGGCTCGCCTCGATAGCCTCACTCAGCGAATAAACGAGAGGTCTCGCTCCCAGGACAGACGAAGACTATCAAGACCAAGACGATCGTGGTCTCGAAGCAACTCCCGCCCAAGGAACCAGAACCGAGACAACAACGTGAATTACAGCCGAAACTGGTGTCGTTTTCACAACAAGTTCGGCAACCATGCGTATAATTGTAACAAACCGTGCAGTTACACAAAAGATCACGGCAACAGCCCCACAGAGGATAGTGAGGTGGAAATGAAACCCGATTCGAGATCAAAAAACATGTAAGCCACCTGGTAGAGTCGAGACCCATCTCCTCCCACAATGCACATAATTTCCAAAAACCCTTCCAACTACTTTCGAATACAATCACATCCACTGCGAACAAACGTTTATTTGTATATGATGCAAATAACAAACTAGAATTCCTTATTGTCACGGGCGCTGACCTTTCAGTAATACCAGTCCCTTCTTTCGCTAATAGTTTTTACTTTAGTGAAAAATCGAGAGATCTAGTACTTTCAGCAGCCAATGGTTCAACCATTAACACCTACGGAGTGAAATTACTTCAGGTGGATATCGGACTAAGGCGTTCATACACACATGCTTTTGTATTAGCATCAGTGAACCGTCCGATTATAGGCGCTGACTTTCTTTCGAAATTCGGACTCTTGGTCGACCTCAAGCATAAAAGGCTGGTTGATTCAGCAACAAAGCTGTCAATCAATGCCACTATGGTGAAGGTAAATACACCGACCCCTATTCACTTCTCAGTCGACAACGGTTATGGTAATCTGCTTAAGAAATATCCTTCCTTATCAGCAGAACCAAATTACAAAACTCCAGTCCGACACAACGTGGTGCATCATATTGTCACTACAGGCCACTTGCCAGTGTCAAGACCACGCAGACTGGATCCCGTGCGACATAGAGCCGCCTACACGGAATTTCAGCATATGGTGGAATTGGGCATTTGCCAACCATCATCATCTCCAGTATCGTGTCCATTACATATGGTCAAAAAGAAAGAACACGATTGGAGACCATGCGGGGATTATCGTAGACTCAATACAGTTACGACACCGGATCGATATCCGATTCCCCACATTCAAAACTTCTCTATGCACGCGCATGGATGCAAAATATTCTCCAAAATAGATCTGGTTAGAGCATATCACCTCATACCAGTAGCCCATGAAGACGTATACAAGACCGCTATCACTACTCCATTTGGCCTCTTCGAATTTACACGAATGCCATTCGGTCTTCGAAACGCAGCGCAAACGTTCCAACGCTTCATGAATGAAGTCGTCAGAGAACTCGACTTCGTATTTGTCTATATCGACGATATTCTAGTGGCATCAAAAGATGAGGAAACACACAAACTACACTTAGAACAACTTTTCAAAAAGTTAGTTGAGTTTGACGTTCACATTAAAGCCGCAAAATGTGTGTTTGGGGCATCCACCCTAGATTTCCTTAGCCACACCATCACACCAAGTGGTGTTCGTCCATCAGAAGAACGAGTGAATGCCATTAAAAATTTCCCAGCTCCAACATCGGTAAAAAGCATACAACGCTTTGTCGGCATGGTGAACTATTACCACCGATTCATACCGAACCTAGCTGAAACACTTGCTCCAATACATACGCAATTGGCCGCTTTAGTGAAAAAGCCAAAGACACCCAAGAACTTTTCTTGGCCCGACGAATGCCAAAACGCATTTATGTCGGTGAAAACAAAATTAGCCACAGCAACAGTATTATCCCATCCTATGAACGATGCGAAGCTCAGCATCACTACCGATGCATCAAATACTGCTGTCGGCGCTGTACTACAACAGTACAGAAATAAATGTTGGGAGCCACTGGCATTTCATTCTAAAAAACTCTCGGACGCTGAAATCAAATACTCAGCATTCGATCGAGAATTACTCGCAATATATCAGGCAATTAAACATTTCCGATATTTTGTCGAGGGTCGGGACTTCACAATTTACACCGACCATAAACCACTTACACGAGCAATTCAGTCTAAAACTGAACGAAATCCAAGACAGTCGAGACACTTGGATTTTATTAGTCAATTTACCACGGATATTCAGCATGTCGCCGGCTCAGACAATGTAGTCGCAGATACTCTTTCCCGAACAACGGAAGAAATAAACAATAAAAACATACCGGCACCAGCCGACGAATACAAACCAGAAGTGGCCCAAGTTAATACTTACTACGATCTTAATAAGATCGCAATGGCGCAAAAAAAAGCGGACTTAGAGCATCAGAATTTACTTTCTGGCTCCGGACGTCCTCGTCATCAAAACATGACTCTACAACTTTTTGCCATGCCTGGCCTAGATATTACCTGCGAAACAAGCACCGGCACAAATAAACCATACATACCAGAGGATCTACGTCGAAACGTATTCGATACACTACACAGTATCTCACATCCGGGAATCCGTGCAACTCGTAAATTGATTACTGCTCGCTATTTTTGGCCAAGTATAAACAAGGATGTGACGCACTGGGCACAAAACTGTTTATCTTGCCAGCGTGCTAAAGTTCAAAGGCACACCAAATCGGCTCTAGGACAATTTCCTATTCCAACGGGTCGATTCGAACATATCCATATAGATATAGTGGGACCATTACCACCCTCTAATGGATATTCATATTTATTGACATGTGTCGATCGTTTCACTCGATGGCCCGAAGCTTACTGCATGAGCAACATGACAGCAACCACCATAGCCAATACTTTCGTTCACAATTATGTATCACGATTTGGCGTCCCCAGCACGATCACAACAGATCAGGGATCGCAGTTTGAGTCTAAGCTATTCACTGAGTTAACAAAACTCCTAGGCTCACATCGTATACGCACTACGGCTTATAATCCAAAAGCCAATGGCATGGTCGAACGCTTCCATCGTCAGCTAAAAGCTGCACTAATGGCTCGAGGGAACACACTCAACTGGAGTGCAGAAATCCCAATCATACTACTAGGGATAAGAGCAACTGTGAAAGAAGATCTAAATTGCTCACCCGCGGAAATGGTCTATGGACAAACAATTAAACTTCCAGGGGAATTTTTTGTCGAAACCCCTCTTTCACAAGAGACACATAATGACACAGTCGTCGATCAGCTTCGCCACACAATGCAAAATCTGATTCCAACCAGCTCACGACAAACTACTCAAGAAAATATTTTTGTCCCCAAATCATTAGACAAATGTGAGTTTGTGTTCGTGAGAACAGATAAGGTCCGCACAGGATTACAACCTCCCTACGAAGGCCCGTACAAAGTGATACGACGGCTTCGTAAGCATTTCATCGTATCGATCAAAGATAAGAATCATAATATCTCAGTCGATCGATTAAAGCCAGCATATGGCATTTTAGGCTCACCTGATGATATATCAGCTTATCGAGCACGAAAAAAAGTCCACTTTGCTGAATGATTCCTCTATTTAATATGATAACATGGCTCGGGCACTTATTGCCTGGATACAAAATACTTAGGGCTGATTGATTCAGCTATATAGCTGTCAACCTTATGCCTCAGTCGTATGCACAACACGCCTATGTCGACAATTCAATTCATACAATGGTCGATCCATTATAATGAATACGAACCATTGCCAACCAATTACGCATACTCAACGCCTCTAATGGATACATATTACAACATCATTCACACCTTCACTACTGAGGGGGGACATCACTTGCGGGGGAGTCCTGTAGCGTCTGCACAAAGATTGTACATTGCTACAATAAAATCTGGTGCACCACCCGGTATTTCATTTTCATATTTTAATTCGCCAGAATGTTGGCATGCAATGAAATACAAGATTTCGATTATTGGAATCGCGGGTTATCCAACACACACTCATAAGTAATACACAGTGTGTTTATATTTACCAAGGTGGCAGCAGTATTTAAAAACAAAATACTGCGTTATTAAAGTACATGTTCAGTATAGAAAAGTATGTAACGTAACTTCCGGCATTCCAAAATATTTCGGGATGGTGCCGAGTAAATATGTTTAATTTTTTTCGCGAACATATGCAGTAGAAAGGTAGTGGTCAAACCATAGAGTTGATTATAAAAAGTGTAAAATAAATTATTGAACTTATTAAATTATAAGTGAATTTATTGTAAACTTAAAATATAAATAAATCTTTAATAAATAAATAAATATAAATAAATAAATATAAATTATATAAATAAATATAAATAAATCTTTTATGAAGAAATAAATATAAATAATTAAAGTGAGTGACGGCGATACCCCCCAGGAAGGTGAGGCACTAAACATCATCAAAATAACTTACGTAGTATTCTGGTGAGTGATATATTGGTATAAAATTTATTAATTCCACTCCACTCCTTTCTTGATTTCTTGAATAACATTTCTCATCTTTTTCGCGGTTTACGAAAAAAAAACTAGTTTAAGTATATCCACGGTTTATGGAAAAATTAAAAAAATAAAATTTATTATATTAGACAACTCTACGGTTTATAGAGTTATAGTTGTAGAAAATTTTTATAAAAAAAAAAAAAACAAATATTAAATGTGCAAGTGAAATTATTTATGAAAACAAAAGAAATTGATAATAAAGTAGACATTAATTTAGAAATAGAAATCGACAATTTAATAAATTCATTAAATAATATCAATATAAAAGATTCAAAAATGGCAACCGAAGAACAATTAAAAGTCATAACAGCATATCTAAAATTACCAGATTGTATACGCGATTTGCCAATATATCGTGGTAATAAACAGGGACTACATGATTTTTTAGCTAACGTAGATGAAATCATAATAGCTTGTGAAACAGTTTTAGGAGCCCAAGTAATACCTACCTCATATCTTCGTGCCATTCGTAACAAAATACAAGGTGAAGCCGATGACATATTATCTATGTATGGCACCCCATTAATATGGGCTAGTATAAAAAATAATCTAATAAATCATTATTCAGATAAAAGGAATGAGACCAGTCTCATTAAGGACTTAACATTCCTTATATCAGGGTAATAATTCCATGGAAGATTTCTTCTCAAAAATTATAGAATTGCAATCCGCATTGGTTACACATGTAAAACTTCATGATGTAGTGGCAGTAAGACAAGCCAAAGAAGTGTTATGTGCTTAAACACATTTCTACCAGGAATTAGAGAACCTCTTGGTTCCATGATAAGAGCTAGAAATCCAACTACCTTAGCGGACGCATATAATATATGCCTTGCAGAACAGAATATGTTCTATATCAAAAATAAACAAATAAATCAATCAAATCCACCGATCTATAAGAAACCACCTCTGATACCTTCAAGAAATTTCCAGCAAAATCCTCCAGTATTTCAACATCAATTTAATAGAAATATTTCTAATATCCCTAATGCACCTAAATACTATAATCATCAACCATTTAAACCCAATTTTAATACCGGACCACAATTTAGAAACAATTTCCAACAATTAGTTAGAAGACCAGCTATTCTACCTCCAAAACCAAGAGATGGAGTAGAACCAATGGATACTCGATCCTTACAAGATTAAAATAGACAATATACTGTTGGCTTAAACAGGCAACCATTTCCTAATCAATATCCAGGTCCACCTAAGTTTCAAAATAAGGGAATGTACAACATTCAGGAAATCGACCCCTATTCACCAAAAGATTCTCACCACTCAGATGGAATGAATGAGTATTATGAAGAATCTGAAAATGCAACTACAAGTCTTCAATATGAGTACGATCCACAACCATTTGATATCCCATTACCTGACGAAATAGACGATCAGGATTTTCAGGCACCTGCCTCGGAAACCCAATCGGATTTTTGAATAATCATAATTTTATCCAAAATAAATTACCTTATATTATTCTCAAAATTAATAATCAAAATTTAAAATTTCTCATTGATACCGGATCGGATAAATCATTCATCAGGCCCAAATTTATCAATCCATTCAGAAGTAATAAAAATAGAATCAACCCTCCTAGCTTAGCAACCGGAAATACTGTTTACTGGAAAACAAATAGGAGAAATAAAATAGCACCACGTTTTAATAAATTACAAGTTCTAAAAAATAATAAAGTTACAATACAAACTAAATTAGGAAAAATTCATAAGGCTAAAATTAAACGACCGTTACAGTTTAATACCAACATGGGGACAAACAATTAAGATACATGACATCAAGGACACTAAAGGCATAATACCAATTAAAATTAATGACGCGAAAATCGTATCATCGTATACAAGGCTTCTGCATATAATAAAACTTGACCAATATCAAGAAAACATAGACAGAATAATAAAAAACATAGATCATATAACTACTTTAATTAATAAGGACACAAATAATATCTTTAAATACAAAATTAAGACAATCCGATATAAGTTAGATAGACTAACAGAAACATACGCACATTTACAACCAATAACTAGACAAAAAAGGGGACTTATAAATGGTATAGGATCCATAATCAATTCTATAACAGGAAATCTGGACCAAGACGACTTGCATACCTTAGAACAGACTTTAGATCAAATTAATAGAAACGAAGACAAAATTACAGACAAATTGAACGAACAAATAAGAATAAATAATTTAATGACGGATAGATTTTCCAAAATCCAAAAATACGTAACTGACCAAGCTAGAATAATTGAATATGACGCAAAATTATTAATTAATGTAACAGAAACAGCCAAAACCTTACTCAAAACAGATCAACATTTACATCAAATTATCTCTAATATAGAAACGTTACAAGAACATTTAGACAATATTATAGAATCACTAACTTTTGCAAAAATTAAAATAATTTCAAAACATATTTTGGATAAAAATGAAACGCAAATTATTAAAGATATTATACTTAAACAAGGAATTACGATCGAAACCGAGGAGGACCTCTATAAACTCATATGGCTACAAGCATATATGAACAAAACCCAACTAATATTTTCCATTCAAATCCCACAATATAATCCATTAAATTTTACATATTTTAAAACCATTCCTACATTTATAAATAACTCATATACTATACCAATTCCAAATCCTGAAATATTAATAAATCCATCCCTTTACCAATATATTACAAAACCTTGTATTGCAATAAGTAAATTTACGTCATGCGACACAGAAAAATTGGAGCCCACAGAAACATCCTGCATAGCAGCTATTATAAACAACATACCAGCCAAATGCGACTTAATCGAAACAAAACCAAAAGATTTTGTAAAAGAAATAGCCAACGGCAAACTTTACGTATTTACAACAAACACCATGATATTCACTTTAACTTGTAAACAACAACAGAAAGACATCATAGGACAACATATAATCGAATTTCATAATTGTACATTAACAATTATGAACAAAACATTCACGGCAAAGCTAGATTTAATATATGGAGAACAACACCTAGAACTACCATATAATGACATCATACCAGGAAAAATACGAACACCTATTAACCAAGAAGAACTGCAAATATTAACAATCCAACATGTACAACAGCTAGAACACTTACAACATTCTAGCACCAAACAAAACACCCATACAGTCATTATCTATAGCATAATAGGAACCCTATTATGCGTAATAATTATTTTTATATACTTCAGATTTAAACATAGCAGTATCAAAACACCAAATCCAGCAGCTTCTACAGATGTTCCAAAATTGTCATTTTGGCACCTTTTTAAGGGGGAGAAGTTACGTCATCCATCATCCGACCGGATGACTACACCCGTAGCAGTTACAAACTTGCAGTAACTTAATATTATATGCATAATTTACATTTCTCAAATTATAATAAATATACAAAATGCATTCTACATTTTATTCACAACATATTTTCTAAAAAGATAAGATACATTTATATGAAATACATTTTAGTCATAACAAAAATATATTATAAATAACATAAAGTCAAAATAAGTAAATGCATTTTTCACACTAGCAAAAATAAATTTTAATCAATGAAATACATTGATTGACAAAAATCGCTCTACTAACGATTTTTGATATTTGTGCATATTATATTTTTAAGAAGTAGAATGTTATTAGAAGTCGAACAAGAAAGTTCAACATAAGAAAAAAGAATACGTGAATAATAAAATTAATTAAATAAAAATATATTAATTTTATTTATTCTATAAAAAGTGAAAACGTAATTCGAGCAATATGAGAAAATGCATATTTAAAAAACTTTTTGACTGTTACGTAATCTCTTTATAAACATATTTAAAAAACAGTTCAGATTTATATGGTAACAAATGTCTAATAAAATAAAGAAAAAACATTTTTCATTTCTCTTTTAATGCTGTTCTTATTTCTTTCGACTTTTTCATACAAATTTTTTACATGCGATTTTTTTAATTCAAATTGCAGTTAAATTTTTTAGTAAAAGGGGATTACCCATTTTATTTGAACATGTGTTTTTATTAGGAACGCACCCATACATATGCAATTTTGAATGTGATTTATTTACGAGTATTGATAATGTTTTAATTTTCATGTAACAAAAATAAACCACATAGCTGCAAAACCAAAAATTCCGTGTCTGTTTCTAAATATAAAGTTTGAAGTGTTGAAGTTTTGAATAATAGAATATAAATTTCAATAATTTTGTGTTAAAGAAAGTTGTCCGAACGTTTTCATTATCTGAGTAGTGAATAAGATTAATTTTGATAAGGAATTTATTGCAACTTTAATTATTTTCATCTTAAAAAATAAAGTAAGTATAATAATCGCAAATTTTTGGGTTTTTTTGTTTGTTAATAATTCTAAATATATGTATTTTTTCTTAGCCACAATGACACAACCGAGCAAAAAAACTAAAACGTACCACTATCATGCTGAATGGGAACAGAAATTTTTTTTCATCATGATGAAAGATAAGTGGCTTTGTCTTATTTGTAATTCAAACGTAGCACTACCTAAAAAAGCTAACGTTGAACGACATTTTCGAACAGTGCACCATAATTATGAAATTGACTTTCCATTAAACTCTGAGCTACGGAAAGAGAAAGTGAAGCAGTTAAAGTCACAATTAGGTGCACAACAAACTTTTTTTACTAAATTTAGCTCAAAGTCTAAAACAGCTACCGTAGCATCATTTAAGGTAGCTAATATTTTAATCAAACATAAAAAACCTTTTGGAGATGGCGAAATATGGAAAGGGGCATTTGTAAAAGCTGGTGAAGTGTTTTTCAAAGATTTTAAAAATAAATCTGAAATTCTGGAATCTATTAGCAATATGTCATTGACGCGCAATACTATCATGCAAAGAACGGTGGATATAAGTAAAAATTTTGCAGATATTTTGCAGCAAGATATTCAAAAGCAAGATATTCATGCTGCTTTCTCTCTTTGCAATTTGATGAATCTACAGATATCACAGACTGCATTTTCATTCGAATGGTTTTCGAAGATATGTCTACCACAGAAGAATTATTGACTATTCTACCAATGAAAGGACACACAAGAGGTCAAGACATTTACAATTTATTCGAATCATTTATAAGCCGCACTGATTTCCCGATTCACAAATTGGTATCAATTACCACCAATGGAGCTCCGTCTATGATTGGAAAACATGTGGGATTCGTAACGCTTTGCAAGAAAGATGAAAAAATTCCGAGTTTTCATTCGTACCATTGCATTATCCATCAACAAACCTTGTGTTCAAAAGTGTTAAACTCTAATTATGTAATGAATATTGCATTTAAAATAGTAAATTCGATACGTGCAAGAAGTCTACAACGACGTCAGTTTCGGACATTGCTGGAACAATGTGAAATTGAAAATACCGAATTATTATTACATACGGATGTAAGATGGCTTAGTCGTGCAAAATTTTTAAAACGATTTAGAGATCTGTTGCCGGAAATAAAGCAGTTTTTGACTGGAAGAGAAGAATTATATCCCGAATTGGAGGATAAAAGTTGGCTGATGGCTCTTGCTTTTCTTTGCGATATGACAGAGCACTTAAATAAATTAAACTTACAGCTACAGGGGAAACATAAATCTATTCTCGATATGATAACGGCAGTAAAAACGTTTAAAGAAAAGCTGTCCATGTTTATTCGTCAACTAGAACTGGGTGATTTAAAACATTTCCAAAATATGGAAGAAGAATCCAATGATGAGCCAGGAATTCTTTACAACGAATATGCTAATCAAATCAGTACCCTTTTAAATGAATTTACCACACGTTTTGCTGATTTTACTAAAATTGAAAATATTGCTACGTTCATGTCATTTCCGTTTAACGATTGTTTTAATTCTGAGGAGATCGCTACTCAGATTAATGAATTTCTGGACTCAAATTCAGCTTGCTTAGAAGATGAGATAATAGCATTGAAATGCGACATATTCCTCAAATCAAGAGCTACAACTGATGACAAGTTTTTGAATCTTCTTTCAGAAGAAAAATATCCAATTTTGCGGAAAGTGGCTGGATATATGTCCGCATTTTTTGGATCCACCTATTTTTGCGAATCAGCTTTTTCTTTAATGAATGGCATTAAGACAAAACATCGATCTTGTTTAACGGATGATCATTTGGCATCATGCTTGCGAATCGCCATAAGCTCATATGATCCAAAATATGAAGAACTTGCTGATAAGATGCAGTGCCACGTATCAGGTGCAAGTAGTAGCAGTAGTAAATAAACTTATATTTAATATTTTTAAAATTCTTGTATTATAAGTGATATAAAACTTTCTAATTTTGTCTTGAATTTAAACAAATAAATGAAATACAGTTAACAATTAAATATAGTTTCTCTGGTAGACCTCCAGATTTAATTTAGTCAAAAGTCGCCCACAAGACTTGAAAGTTTTGCCACCCCTGGTATAGTACATCCAAAGCAATATTTGTATGATTGTTCTTATATAAAATACCAGAACAACAATTTATTGTTTTTGGCGCGAATCGGTGCGGTTGGTGGGTGGTGATCGTGCGATCAATTGGGTATATAACTATTATATACATATACTTTTTTTACCTATAATTTAACGACGAGAGATTTTTTTTTGGGAAGAGAAGGGTTTTGATGGTTGAATGGTCAACATCAAAAAGTAATTAAAATAAAGTAAAAATATTGTACAAAATATTGAGTCTGCGGGCACTATTAAATTACCTACTTTTTGGTCGGCGAACCCCGGACTATGGTTTCACCAAAATCAAATCCACCCAAACGATATACCAAAAACAAAGTTTTGTGTCGAATCTGGACACTATGAGTTCGTAAGGATGCCATTCAGATTGAAAAATGCCCCGAGCACTGTGCAACGAATCATGGATAACATCCTTAGAGAGCTTCAACACAACCATGTTGTTTACGCCTGAATGATGCCTCCATTTTACAAATTATAAAAATAAATGTAATTAACCTACACTAATATACTACAGTGGACTACAGTGGAACATAATTTTTGCAACAGGCTTAAGCCTGTTGAAATAATAAAAAATCAAGTTCCACCTTTAGTTTTTTTTTATCTGAACTGTCATTCTTTAAAAGTAAACTCTTCCACTTTGATCGAGACCGTACAAGGGAGAACAATTAAGGAAATTTCGACTGATTTTGCTGATTTTGGTAATACAATTTAAAAGATTATTTTTATTTTTATCTAGTTTTCATAGTTTTGCTCACACATTTATGTACTAATTAACCTTATATGAAATATTGAACTATTGTTAATTAAAGTTAAATTATTTGATCAGTGTTTTTGTTTACATTTGTGAGTGAACAAAAACTTTATTTATTTGTACGCGAACTTTACATTTTTCTTGGTCGCTACAACATTTTTTGGTGCCGAAACCCGGGAATAATCATTTAAATTTACAATATCGTAAAATAGTGAAAACATATCGCAAAATAATTATTGGTGAAAAGTGTAGTGAGTTATCAAAATGAATGCAGAAGATAAGAAAATATGTGAGCGTGCATTAGAAAAACGCAAGCGTATAGTTGAATCGTTACGCCGCATAGTACAATTCACGAAGACTATTGACGACGAAACTATCGTTGAACTAATTGGTGTAAAATTGGAAGCACTAAATGATCTAATGCTGGAATTTCGCAAAATTGAAGACAAAATCTTGACATATCCTGATCAGATATCAGAGATTATTAACTTTGAAACACAGTATTATGAATCTAAAGCTATGTTACAACGTCAAATCAATCACCGCAAGGATGAAGATACATCTGACAATGATCATCGTTTAAATCAAACAATGGCTGAAATAGCATTAAATCAAACGATGTTTCTCGAAACAATTAAGGCAACAAGTTCGAAAGCATCTGACGTGAAATTACCAAAAATAAATATTCAACCATTTTTTGGGAAGTACGAAGAGTTTCCAGCATTTAAAGACTTATTTGAATCTTCTATTCACAATAATGAGTTCATAAGCAATGCAATTAAATTTCAATTGATGAAAGGTGTATTACGAGATGATGCTGCATTATTAATCAAACACTTAAAATGTACCGCATTAAACTACGAAGAATCATGAAATAAGATAGTTGAACGATAGGACAAAAAGAAACCAATTGTCGCTAATTATATTCAAAGATTTCTATATATTTCACCCGTTACACGGTCAAATCAACTACAATTTCGAATACACGATACAGCAGACGAAGTCATCCGCGGCTTGCGAGCACTGGGAGCTGAGGCTGAACAAACGGATCCATGGTTCGTTAACATTTTACTAAGTAAATTAGACATAGAGACACGCAGACTATGGTCCCAAAAAACATTACATAACGATTTTCCATCGTTTGAATCATTTCTACTATTCCTTGGCGAACATTGTGATACTATCGAAGGCAGCGAATTAACATCCAGTATCACACGTCGTGCTATACAGCCAGTTAAACGGATCGGAGTTCATCATGCATCCCATGAACCCTCTACTTTGAATTATAAAATTATTAATTGCGAATATTGTCAAAACAACCATCCGTTGTTCAAATGTTTTAAATTCAAAAAGATTAATGCTGAGGAAAGACGAAATTTCCTAGAAACGAACCATTTATGTAAAAATTGTTTCAGTTCCAGCCATGAAACTAGTAGCTGTCAAAATCAAAACAGATGTTTCACCTGAGGAAACAAGCATCATACCTTGATTCACCAAGGAAACGAAAATTGTAAAACGTTAAAATCAAATAATTCATTCAATAAAACCAAGTTATCATCGAACTATATTGGTACTATTGAGTCTACAATCAACAAGGTTAATAGTTCGTCTACAATCAACAATGTTCCTTCAATCAACAAAGCAACATGCATCAACTCATCGTCAACATGTCAACCAATGCCAAGAGTTGTTCACACTAATCTTGAATGTGATACGAGCACACCACCAAAATCATCAACGTATTGTTGTTCAACTGACGATTACAGTTTGTAACCTATTGTATCAACACATGCTGGGTGTCCGGTAAATACATTATTGTCTACTGCGATTTTCAACATCATTGATGAATTTGGCAATACTCACAACGCAAGAGGACTACTCGACTCCGGCTCGCAAACAACACTCATCAGTGAAAGTTGTGTGAACCGTATCGGACTTCATAGGACCCGTTCAAGGGTCACAGTTAGTGGACTAGCCTCCCAAAAGGCTGGAGTGACAAAGGTTGAAGTGAAACTGCATATCCTATCTAAAGTACAACCTGAAAGCAGCATCACTGTAAGGGCATTGATACTACCTAATTTAACTTCAATGCTACCTACCAATAAATGTGACGCTACTCGTTGGCCAATAATCAAACATATTACTTTAGCTGATCCATCCTTTAATATACCAAATGTTATTGATATTATTCTAGGTAATGACGTTTTCTATGATATTATTCGCTCCGAAAAAATCAAAATCACAGACCATCTGTTTGCGCAATCTACGATATTTGGTTTGGTACTGGGTGGAAAAATAGCTAGCATTACGGCAGAAGATCAACCAAGAAGTTCACACAACAATTTCAAATAATGAACCTGAGGACCTTATTAGTCGTTTTTGGGAGATTGAAGAAGTCAGCGGTTCTTCAGTGCACGATCCGGTCGAAAATGAATGTGAAATTCACTACCAACAAACCACTACAAGGACGAATGATGGTCAAACTACCGTTCAAATTACCACGAGAAACCCTGGGTTCATCGTATCATCAAGCTGTAAAACGATTTCTATTACTAGAGAAAAAATTCAATTCAAACGAAAGATTAAAACAAGATTATATGGAATTTATAACTGAATACATCGCACTGGGCCACATGGAGAAACTTGAGATAGAAAACATTTTCAATAAGTTTAAGGTGAATTACCATTTACCTTATCATTGCGTAATCAAGGACACTAGTAGCACAACCAAGCTAAGGGTCGTTTTTGATGGGTCCTGTCGAAGTACGACTGGGTACTCATTAAACGATATGTTAGCAGTCGGACCTACAATCCAGGATGACCTTACAACGATACTAATACGTTTCCGTATGCACAAAATTGCTATTTCTGCCGATATTGAGAAAATGTATCGTCAGATTCTAATTCATCCAGATGATCAAGATGTTCAACGTATTATTTGGCGCAACTCACCAGATGAGGTTCTTCAACAGTCTCAAGACCGTTACCTACGGCACATCAAGTGCTCCCTTTTTGGCTTGTCGTTCATTAGCTCAACTGGCAGTTGACCACATTGACGAATTTCCAGATGCCGCTAGAAGATTGAAATCCAGCTTCTATGTTGATGACATGTTAACCGGTTGTCACGCTTCTGACGAAGCTATACAAATATATAAAGATATGTCATCACTAATGCATAAGGGTGGGTTCAAGTTACGAAAATGGATGACCAATGACCAATTGTTAGCCTCACACATACCAGATTCTCAAAGAGAAACAAAATTCCTTGAACTAGATGACGTGTCGTTGATAAAAACCCTTGGTCTGTTTTGGAACCCAAAGAATGATTGTTTTAATTTTCGGGTGAACATCAGTCATGGACTGATTCTCAAATTGTCTTGGCCTGGTTGTCGGATGTTCCAAGGAGATGGCAATGTTTTATAGGCAATATAACCTCATATATTCTGGAAGGCATTCCTCGAGCCCAATGGATGCATGTTCCTTCAAAACAAAATCCAGCGGATTTAGCATCCAGAGGACTGGTTCCGCAGTTACTCATCACAAACAAGCTGTGGTGGAACGGACCTGAATGGTTAAACCAAGATGAACAAAACTGGCCTAAAAATACTTCTTTAACCAAAACCATAATTAATAATCAGCTCGAGATGCGTAATAAATATTTGAAAACCTTCCACACGAGTATAGAGTCTAATCATTCATGTAGAAATTGTTTACCAAATATTCGTCGTTGTCTAAAATTTACCGAATTTTAAGTTATGTGGTCAGATTTATGAATAAAACGAGATCTTTGCATACAAAGGAAGCGGAAATTTTCAAAAAATGCATTCTACCGTCTACAGTCGAAGAGATAACACGAGCTAAAACAATTTGCATCAAATGTTAGAATCATTCTCGAACGAGATGCAGTGCATCGTGAATAATGGCGAGGTTAAGAGAGGAAGCATGATTTTATCATTAACACCGTTTCTTGATGACCAAGCAACTTCGCGTTGGAGGGCGAATCGAAAACTATACATATTCATTTAATACAAAGCATCCTGTTATACTCCCAAAGGACCATATATTCAGCAAGCTAATAGTTGATAGCTGTCATAAACAACATTTTCATGCCGGACCAACATTATTAACAAGCATACTTCGTCAACGATTATGGATTATAGGTTGCAGAAACATGACCAGACACTATGTAGCAAAATGCGTAATTTGCTTTAAACAAAAAAAATTACGCAATGAGCAGCTAATGGGTAACCTACCGAAAGCTAGAGTAACCTCAGGACGTCCGTTTCTTCACACAGGCGTCGATTACGCCGGGCCATTATATTTGCGAGAACGATCTGGCCGTGGTCAGTGCAGATTAACAAAGGGTTACATTGCCTTATTTATATGTATGTCTATAAAAGCCATCCACATCGAACTCGTGAGTGACATGACTACTGAATGCTTTATAGCTGCACTCAAACGATACATATCTCGTCGTGGTATACCATTACAAATCTATTCAGATAACGGCAGCAACTTCATTGGCTGTCGTAACGAATTAAATGAAATATACAAACTTTTTAAAAACGAGAACCATTTTAAACTAATATGTAATTTTCTTGCCCCTCAGAGAATTAATTTTGTCTTCAATCCAGCATCTGCTCCTCACTTTGGCGGTTTGTAGGAGGCCAATATAAAATCAGTAAAGCACCATCTAAAACGAGTCATTGGAAATGCACATCTGACATTCGAGGAAATGAATACACTTTTGATCCAAATAGAAGCTGTATTGAACTCTAGACCTTTATGCAGCCTCTCCGAAGATGTATTATCATACGACTTTCTAGCACCAGCTCATTTTTTAATTGGGGAATCAATGAAGGCTATACCAGAACCCGACTTAAATCACATCAACACATCACGCCTATCAAAGTGGCAAAATCTTCAGAATAGAACTCAAGGTTTCTGGAAGGCATGGCATCGCGATTACCTGTCTACTCTAAATCAACGCAATAAATGGACAACCAAAACAAAAAACTTGGCGTTAGATCAGCTGGTACTCATTCAAGAAGAAAATGTTCCTCAATTACACTGGCTAACCGGACGAATTCAAGAATTACACCATGGAAAGGATGGTCTTGTCCGTGTTGCCACAGTACGTACCACAAAAGGTCAGTTTAAACGACCAATAGTTAAATTGATTCCATTACCCATTGATGACAACAGTTCTGAAACCTGGTGATAATGTTTGTTTAATTATATTTATATATCTACACTTATTATTTCTCAGTATTATTATATAACTAATTGAATGACTTAAAATGTTTAAATGTTCATCAGCAAAATTCCAAGATTGTTCTAAAATGACTGCTCAAAATTGTTGTGTAAATCGGTAATTCAATTTATTTTTGGGGGCAGTATGTTTACGCCTGAATGATGCCTCCATTTTACAAATTATAAAAATAAATTTAACTAACCTACACTAATATACTACTTTAGTTTTTTTTTATCTGAACTGTCATTCTTTAAAAGTCAACTCTTCCACTTTGATCGAGACCGTACAAAGGAGAACAATTAAGGAAATTTCGACTGATTTTGCTGATTTTGGTAATACAATTTAAAAGATTATTTTTATTTTTATCTAGTTTTCATAGTTTTGCTCACACATTTATGTACTAATTAACCTTATATGAAATATTGAACTATTGTTAATTAAAGTTAAATTATTTGATCAGTGTTTTTGTTTACATTTGTGAGTGAACAAAAACTTTATTTATTTGTACGCGAACCTTACATTTTTCTTGGTCGCTACAACACATGTCCTTTGCTATATGGATGACATTATTGTCTTTTTAACTAGCTTACAATAACATCTTATAGATCTTCAAAAAGTATTTTAAAAATTGCGTAATGTTAATCTTAAAATACAACCCGACAAAACACACTTTTGTCAAAAACAGATTGGATTTCTCGGACATGTTATTACCTCCGATGGTGTCAAGCCTAATCCAACAAAAATTGAAGCTATAAAAAACATCAGCTTACCCAAATCCCAAAAAGAAATAAAATCATTATTTGGCTTAATTGGTTACTATAGGGAATTCATAAAGGATTTCGCGAAAACCTCCAATGGCGTGTAGTAGTTGACTTCTGACGGTTAAATGAAGCAACCATCAGCGATTCTTATCCACTACCACTGATCAGTGACATCTTGGAACTATTAGGAAGGGCACAATACGTTTCTATCCTAGATATGGCGAGCGGGTACCATCAAATCAAGGTACACCCAGACGATAGTCAGAAAACAGCGTTCAGTACGGACTATGGACATTACGAGTTCCTTCGGATGCCATTCGGTATGAAGAACTTTTAAAGCACCTTCCAAAGGATGATCAACAACGTACTGCTAGGTCAGAAGGGATTAAAATGTTTTGTTTATTTAAACGATGTAATAATATATTGTCAAAATATTCTGGATAATGGTAAGTAGTAGCATAAGTGACGGTATACCATTTGCTTTGTGTTTTTTCTTCATTCTGTGTTAGAATTTTACACCATACAGACGTGTACCTGAGCGATTAAATTTTTCAAAGTAAATATTTTATTTCTTTTTTTAAATAAAAGTGAGTTTTGTGTTTTTATACAGTGCAACTAAATATAGTTAAAAGTTGATCGATTTGCACGATTAATTTGTGATTTTTGTTCGAAGTGAAATTTTTTGTTTTGTTTGCAAATAAAAGTGAGTCCAGTGCATTTAAATATTGAACAAAATGCCAGTTGATCGATTCGGACGTGCGGATTTTTTCGGAGTTTCAAATTGAACCGATTTGACAGTAAATAAATAAATAATTTTTTGACATTTGGTACTTTTTATTTAATTTTTTAATATTCCTTAAGCTTATAATTTTTAATTAAATTTTAACGTGGATTTTTCTCATTGGAATTGAGTTACAGAATATACCTGAATGTAAATACTTATTACTTTTCGTTTTTTGAAGAAACTGAATCACAAAAATCGCATTAATTGTTAGGTAAATCGCGAATATGGTAGTTTTTCGAATGAAACTTCAAATTGTTGTGTGCTGTTTTTCCAAAAAATTAAAAAAATTTTATCATAATTTAAAAAGTTGTTTAATTTAAGACGAATTTGGTTTCTAAAAGGTTGAATTTGAAATTAAAATGATAGTTAATCTATAGTTAAACGATAGTTAAATGAAGTTAAGCTAGGCTACTATCATTACCGTCTTTGTAGAAAACTAGTTAAATTCTTCTAGCTTTTATAAACACAATGTTTATATTTCAATAGATTACGAAAATGGAAAATCAAAATATCAGTTTTGACTACAAGTTTGCAGAAGGAAATATTTTGAATTTAGACGATTCGGTTTTGAACATTGAATTGCAAAAAAATGAGATTTACGAAGCAGATGAATAGCAAGAACTTTTGCAAAGTTGGAAATTGGTCTATTTATATGACAAATTAAAGAGTAATATTTTTTTATTTGATTAATAAAAAAATACTAAATGTGCAATTTAAATTTAGGATTAACAATTGGGATTGATTCGTTTCCTTACATGAAAATATGTGATTTAGAACACATTTTTAGTCGCGATGAAGAACTTGGTCACAAAATTTTGTTTCGCGGTAAATTAGACGAATGGCGAAAATAAAATGTTTGTATATGCTTAAAAAGTACACAAATAACTAGAGTAAATTCTGTAACATAATCGCTTATTATTTCACAGAACTATACATCGTTAGAAGAAACTTCTTTTAAAACGGTTACGGCAAGTTCATCATGCGATATTTCATCTTGGATACAAAGCTCTAGCCAATATGTTACCTCTGATCATTCCTACATATACATAAACATAAAAAAAAAGAAAACAAGAAATTTTTTTGTTTATGATCAAGTTTTTTTTTTCTCGCTCACCGATGATAGAACAGTCACTAATAGGGGTATAAAGACAGCAATTGTTGGCACGAACGAGTAGTCGATAATTAATTTTTTTTGGATATTAATTAGAATATTTTTTTTGAAGAAAATGGTTAGTCTTTGCCAAATTAAAATGAAAAGAAACAAAATCAAAAGAATTATATAGTTTATAGATTATGATATGAAAACAATATCAAAAACAATTTTTTGTAAAATTATATTATAAATAATAAAAAAAACAATTAAGTTATAGTGATTTGTGTAACATTCAAATTAACTAGTTTTCAATCACAAATTCAATTTTTTTTAGTGAATTTTGTTATTTTTGAATTTTTTTATTTTTGAAAAACTATTGTAAAATTAAAGTCATGTTTTAAAGGTTGTACGATCAACATCAAAAAAGTGCAAAATAATTTATTGCGTGTTAACTGTTGGTGCTTTTCTAGAAGTGTGTTCTTGAAACAATTGAGAAACTATCCCATACAGTATAAATTTCTTGTAATTCAACATCGCCTTGTACATTTAGTGTGCACATAAAATTTATTACAAATGTGAAAATAAATGTCTGCAAAAAAAATAACGGATGCGAACAGTGAAGGTTAATTTATACAGAACAAATTAAACTGTTCTGTTCTGATTGTGGAAAAAACGGTGGATAAAGCAAAACCACGCGCAAACACGTTGGTAACTATAGTCACTGTCTAAACTGTTCTGTTCTGATTGTGAAAATCAAACGGTGGATTAAGTGAAACCACGTACAAACACGTTGGCAACTAGTCACTGTCTATGCATAGCATAACGGGCGACCCATGAGGGAGCAACTCATGAGAAGGCTGATCAACACAGCAGTTGTTTTGTTTTTACTATATTTTTGGTTGATATTTTTTTTTTTTTTTAACTAAGTATTATAATTTTTGTAGTAAGTTTTTTTATCTATATATATAAAAAATTGTTGCAAGTGTGTTGTGACTTTATAACGCACAAACGGTCAAACCGAATTCGATCAAATTTGTAGGGTTTGTTTGTATTATTGAAAAGTGGCGGGACAATGTAACGTATTACTTTAGCTGCCCCAAAAACTCGGCATTGAGGGGAAAGCAGTTCGACCGGGCAATCCATCAGATGTATGAATACATGTCCCGGGAGGAAAGAGTTTTATCGGGTCCAGCACTGAATAATGGAATTAATCGTTCGAATAATGGAATTAATGGTCGTGTAGATGGTTTATCTAAAATTTGCACGAAATCGGTCGACGCGTTCGTGATTTATGATTTTTCATGTCAACATGTGATTTTGTCCATATAAAAAAAACAACAACAAATACGTAGGTGCCTGTGAGCGTGTGCGGTATGTATACGTGTCAGTGTCACTTTGTATAGTTATTTTTCCTCAGTTTAGTCGACTTCAGTTGAAAATCAAAATTTTAAAATACGTAGGTGTAGGTGCCTATGAGCGTGTGCGGGTGACACACGACAGTCGAAATTTGAAATAAAAAATTCCAAATATAAAATATCTAATAAAAAATTATTTGCTATTTGAATAAAAATTTATTGAATAACGCTCAACACTGCTTCATACACACGGTAAATACACGTTGTAGCGCATACAGTCAGTGTCAGTGATTGATCATTTTAAGGTTCTTTTTCATCGAACTCGCATTGTGGACAGACGTAATCGGTAAGAGTCGCATTTGATTTTTTTGTTTTTTCATATATTCAGCTATACATCATCAAACAATTCATTTGGTTTTGTTTAAGCGTTTGAATACAAACAGACAGCGCAGTGTATATACACTTTCCATTTGCATTTGCTGGTTGAATTGCTATCGGATTTGAAATGCCACGTGCAAGACGTTCAAATATTGGTAGACGTACACGTCATTCAACAATTGTTTCAACCAATCGAAGATCACAAAGTGAACAAGATCGTAATCAACAAAATGCATCACAGAGCGAACGACGTAGACGTATAAACCAATCGGTTGATAGTGCAAACACGGTTGAAGGTGCAAGGTCAATAAATGGACGTACGCGTCCCTCAATTCAAATCATACGACAAATGGAATTGACGGCTTATAATTATGATAGCACAATTGATTACAGTATGCATTCTTATATTGGACAAATGAATAAACAATGTGTGCATTCAAATTTATTAACGAAACGCCTGGCATGTGCTGTGCTGGTGGGAAAGTTAAATTGCCTGTATTAGAACCTCCACCAGACCCTTTGCACTCATTAATTTATGGCAATTCACCAGCGTCGAAGCATTTTTTAACAAATATTCAAAAGTACAATTCATGCTTCCAAATGACATCTTTTGGAGCTTCAAATATTATAAGAGATGGATTTATGCCGACTTTTAAGGTAATTACTTCGCATGGAATAAATGATATGACATGTCATTTATGTGCTGTCTCTGATGTCTTCAAAAATTCAGATTTGTCATCTAAATTTATTTCAAAAACATTACAGATTCAAGGACAGATATACCATAGAGCTGGGTCATTGTTGCCATTCCCAGATGCTGACCATCAGTTTTTGCAAATATATTTCATTGGTAATGAGAACAGCGAATTAAATCAGCACTGTGCAATTGCTTCAAATACAAGACGAGAAATCTTGAGTGAGCTGCAAAGATTTTTACATCAGCACAATGAATTGGTCAAATTATTCAAGATTGCACTGGATCAGATGCCCACGGATGACCATAAAATAATAATACGTGCCGACAGAACACCACTCGGACAACATGCCAGGCGATTTAATGCACCAACAATCGATGAAGTGGCAATCGTAATAGTTGGTGAACAATTTCGGCCAAGAGATATTGTTTTGTACCGTAGGAATGAGCAAGTAAATCGTATTTCTGAACTCCATCGTTGTTATGACGCATTGCAATACCCGATTTTATTCTGGAGAGGAGATGATGGTTATCATATAAATATACCGATGATAAATCCAACGACTGGTAAAAAAAAATATGATTTTAGATTAGAAAACAAAAAAAAAAAAAAAAGAATAATTTTTATTATTTTCAGGTGCAGAAACAACGAAAAAAGTTAGTGCGATGAATTTTTATTCGTATCGATTGATGATTCGTGATCAAGAGGACAATTACATTTTGCGATGCAATAAACTTTTCCATCAATACATTGTGGACATGTATGCTAAAATCGAGAGCGAACGATTGAATTTCATCCGTCATAATCAAGACCGATTGAGATCTGAAGAGTACATACATTTACGTGATGCACTATTGAATGATGTGAATGTGAATGACATTGGACGTTTGACGATATTACCATCGTCATATACTGGAAGCCCACATCATATGCACGAGTATACACAAGATGCCATATCATATGTTCGTCATTACGGCCGTCCAGATTTATTCATCACATTTACTTGCAACCCAAAATGGGCTGATGTGTATGATTACTTATTTGATGGTCAGGTGCCAACAGATCGACACGATATAACCGCTCGCATATTCCACCAAAAATTGAAAAAGTTGATGGATCTGATTGTCAAGCTCCGTGTATTTGGAGAAGTGCGCTGCTATATGTATACAATTGAATGGCAAAAGAGAGGCTTGCCGCACGCTCACATTTTGATATGGTTGGTACGGAAAATAACACCAGATATGATTGATAGTGTTATATCGGCCGAAATTCCAGATCAAACCATCGATCCACAATTATTCGCAGTTGTCACGAAAAATATGATACACGGTCCCTGCGGTGAAATCAATCAAATTTCACCATGTATGATCGACGGCAAATGTTCAAAGCGTTTTCCAAGACAATTGATTGCTGAAACAATACACGGTGATGATGGATATCCACAGTATCGTCGACGATCAGTTCAAAATAATGGTAAAACTACTACCGTTAAAATCCGGAACCATGACTTTGAAGTGGATAATCGCTGGATAGTGCCGTATTCACCGTTGTTATCAAAAATTGTCAATGCTCATATAAATGTCGAATACTGCAATTCAGTCAAATCAATAAAATACATTTGCAAGTATGTTAATAAAGGTAGCGATATGGCTGTTTTTGGAGTGGCTGCTGTAAATACAAATGATGAAATTTTGCAGTACCAAATGGGAAGATATATTAGTACTAACGAAGCTATTTGGCGAATTTTTTCGTTCCCAATACATGACAGACACCGTGTTGTTATACATTTAGCAGTCCATCTTGAAAATGGCCAACGTGTTTATTTTACTGATGCAAATGCCGCACAAAGAGCAGTACAGCCTCCAGCAACTACACTGACAGCTTTTTTCAAGTTATGTGAAACGGATGAATTTGCAAGAACACTATTATATTCGGAAGCACCACGATATTTCACTTGGAACGCATCAACAAAAAAATTTCAACGCCGCAAACAAGGTACATGGCTACCGAGGTGTTTTTTCAACGGATGCTTTAGGCCGCATTTATACAGTTAGTCCAAATAATGTTGAATGTTTTTATTTGCGGTTGTTGTTGGTGAACGTACGTGGGCCACAGTCATTTCAGAATTTAAGAACTGTTGATAGTGAATTGTGTGTAACATATCGTGATGCATGCCAACGGTTGCGTTTGCTTGAAGATGATACGCATTGGGATGCTACGCTTAATGATGCATCAGTTTCAGCTCAACCAAATCAAATACGTATGTTATTCGCAATAATAATATCAACATACTATCCATCAAACCCACTTGAATTGTGGAATAAATAAAAAGATTTCATGGCTAAAGACATTTTGATTCGACTTCAACATCGTTCGATGGATCCCGAATTGGTAGATACATTAGAAATTTATAATGAGGCTTTGATATTGATTGAAGATATTTGCCTTATTATTGCAAATAAAGCATTAGGACAATTAGGCATGATCGCAACTAATCGTTCAATGCATGATTTATTTCAGCGAGAATTGCAACGCGAACAGCTGTTTGAATGTGATGAATTGCGTGCGTTTATGCAAACACACATTCCACAATTAAATGTTCAGCAAAAGAATGCATACGATAGAATTATGCAAGCTGTCATTAACAACACTGGTGGATTATATTTTTTGAACGCTCCTGGTGGCACTGGAAAACCATTTCTCATTTCATTAATCTTAGCAACAATTAGATCCGAACGAAAAATTGCATTGGCACTTGCTTCTTCAGGTATTGCAGCTACATTATTGGATGGTGGCCGAACTGCACATTCCGCTTTAAAATTGCCATTAAACATGCAAACGGTTGAGACTCCAACGAGTAATATTTCAAGAAATTCTGGAATGGCCAAAGTTTTGCAACAAGCAGCAATTATTTTATGGGATGAATGTCCGATGGCCCATAAAAAATCTTTGGAAGCATTGAATCGAACATTAATATTGCTATCTGGTGATTTTCGACAAACGTTGCCCGTCATTTCCAGATCGACTCCATGTGATGAAATTAATGCATGTTTGAAAAGTTCGTTTCTTTGGGGAAATTTACAGAAGTTATCGCTCAACATAAATATGCGTGTGCGTCTTCTAAATGATACATCAGCACGTGAGTTTTCGAAGCAACTGCTACAGATTGGCGATGGCAAAATTGCAAGTGATTTAAATGGCTTTATCACGTTACCAAACAACTTTTGCACAATTATACCATCAAAAGAAGAACTAATTATCGTGTTTTTCCAAACATTGTTCAAAACTATAAAAATCATGATTGGTTAAGAGAACGCGCAATTTTAGCACCAAAAAATGCAAATGTTAATGAAATAAATTTTCAAATTCAACAGAAATTGCCAGGTGACTTGGTATCATACAAATCCATTGATACTGCTACGAATGAATAAGACGCAGTAAATTATCCGGTTGAATTTTTGAATTCTTTGGAACCACCCGGTATGCCACCGCATCTTTTAAATTTGAAAATTGGTTCATCGATCATACTTCTTCGAAATCTCAATTCACCAAAACTCTGCAATGGAACAAGAGTTTCCGTGAAAAAATTAATGCCCAATTTGATCGAAGCAACAATTCTCACTGGGAAAGCAAAAGGAGAAGTTGTACTGATACCACGGATTCCATTAATACCAACAGACGTGCCATTTGAATTCAAACGTCTTCAATTTCCCATGCGTATATCCTTTGCTATAACCGTTAATAAAGCTCAAGGACAAACGCTTCCAGTGTGTGGTGTGAATTTGGAGGAACCGTGCTTTTCTCACGGACAATTATACGTCCATGTTCCAGAATAGGAGCACCAACAAATTTATTTATTCATGCACCACACAATCAAACTACATAACTCAATCAACATCATAACTAAAGAACGGAGTGACGGATTTCGCTGATCCTTTTTTATTTTGTTCACTGTTGACTCCGAATGGTATGTAGAGATCTTTAAAGAGTAAAGGATCTTTACAGTCTGATGGTTTCAGAAAGAGTCCCCCATCAACTCAATTGGAAAACCACTGAATGCTACACTCTCCCAGCCCCCCCCCCCCTAAAGAGTAAATAATTTCATAAATACTTTTGTGGGCAGAACGAAGTCTGTCGGGTCCGCTAGTAACTGAATAAAAAAAAAGAAAACGGATAAAAATAAAACAATTAAGTAGCAATCTAAAGACAGCTGATTTGTTACCTTATAAACATATTCACATAATAATAATTATAATAATATTAATAATAATATTCTACGGATCATCATTTTCAACTACAACAACAACGAACCGATAATAATTTGACTGTAAATCTTGGTGACGGGTAAAAAAATTTGGTGGTGGTGGAGTAAGTTTTTAATTTTTGTACTATTCCAGATAATCCTTCTTTCCTTTAATCCTATTTGTATATTGTTTCCCCTTTTATTCCCCCAAGGCATGGATCAATTTATCATTGCAAATTTAAAACATAAACCAACTTTAACTTTTTTAACTTACCGTAACTTTATTCTCTCTTTTATATAACTTGTTATTATACCTTATTATAATTTTATTTTATCAATTTAACTTTCAATTTATCGAATCATCCAAAATTGTTTATATTTATCAAATTTATATTTTGCGGGTTTGTAAATTTGTAAATTATTACAAGTGTTATTATAATTTTATTTACTTTATCATTTTATTAATTAAGTTAAAATTCTAAAACTAGTTCTGTTCGAACCTGTCACTCTGCCTAAAATAATGTAGCACCAGCATGGGTGGATACTAATCAGCAAGAATCTTCAAAAAGTATTCAACAATTGAATAGCTCTACTCATTTCCCACGGCTAAATGCATTCTTCTCCACGATTGCACTATGGTGGGGCTCATAGATCACTTGGTAAATGGGACATACATTTTGATGGTTCTCCAACAGGAATTAACGTAAAAAGATTTCTTGTTAGTTGAGCATCTGGCGAGATCTGAAAATATTTCAGAGCATTGTCTCGTCAATGATCTTCATTACATTCTTCGCAGTACCGCAACTGAATGGTATTGGACCTTGATAGAAAGAAATACAAATGTATCAGATTCAATCCAGGAAACAGAAATCTAGGGAAGCTTTTTACGATTTTTATACCGATCTAATTTCGCTTTCACTTCAACTAGAAGTTCCTTTAACTGATCTTGAAATCATGCAACTGATCAGGCATAATATGCGACCAGGATTTCAAGATCGCTTAACTGAAGTGAAATTTTCGAATGTTGATGAACTGATTCGACGATATGTTGCACACGAGTACATGTGGAAACGGACTGGTTTCGTGCCTGAATTGTTGTTTCAAGATAATATGTTTCAACCACTTGAGCAAGCCGCTCTTCAGTTAAAAAGTCGTGAAAATACAGTTACCATAAACCCATTTCAGAGCCACCTCCTAAACAGAGCTGCTGGAATTGTTTGGAATCGCATTATTTTTATCATGATTGCCCAATCCCAGTTTACCAACGGTTCTGTTTCGGTTGTGGAACAAAAGGATTTATAAAACACAGAATGCCCACATTGCCAGCGAAAGTCAGGAAATGTGTGCTTAAGGTTTTGCAAAGTGAATGCCCAAGTTTCCAAACCGAACAAAATTATGGTGGATTCAATCAGCAAAACGGATCCCGAATTATACGAGATTCTTCGTCGCCCGATCGAAAATCATTAAATCATCTCTTCAAGCCAATTATTTCTAAAATACATAATATTAAATCAAAAGTTAACTCTATTAATTCTAAGGCAAGAGCACATCAATATTGGCATAGCAAGAGAACGAGGAAAAAAAATTAACGAGTCAATTATAACAGATGGTGTAGATGGCAGACCCTATGCTGAAATACAACTTTTTGAAAAAACATTAGTTGGTCTTTTGGACAGTGGTGCCAACATTTCTCTATTAGGCAAAGACTGCGAAAACGTCATTCGTGACAAAAAAATTAAAGTTACATGTTTTCATCTTCCGTAAAAACCGCCAACGGACAGGTTATACCAATTATAGGTTACATAAAAGTTCCTATTTGCTTTGCAGGTAAAACCGATCTTGTAACTTTTTACTTAGCTCCAGATCTCACACAACCGCTTTATCTCGGTGTAGATTTTTGGAGAGTTTTTGAATTGAAAATATGTTCTTCTTCAGTTTCCTCAAAGTATAAAAATTCTTTTTCATCACTTAATTTGTCTTCTCCAAACGTGGTTGCTGGTGAACTGTCTGGCGAAAGTAAATTACAAGACAATACTTCTTCACAACATCCTTTATTTGCTTACCAAAAACGTTTGTTGGATATAATTATTAACAAATTCCCGTCATCCTCGTCTTTAGGATTAGGAAGGACTAATTTGCTGTCTCATGCAATAGATGTGGGAGACGCTAAGCCGGTAAAGCAGAGTCATTAGCCTATATCACCAGCAGTTGAAGCGGAAATGTATAAGGAACTAGACCGTATGTTATCCTTAGATGTCATTGAGGAGAGTGTGAGTTCATGGTGTTCACCGATTGCTGTGGTGCGCAGACCAAATGGTAAGGTTCGAATGTGTCTTGATGCTCTGAAGGTCAATGAGGTAACAGTGAAGGATGCTTATCCTTTACCTCTCATCCACGGGTTGTTGGGGCGTCTAGATAAAACAAAGTTCATATCTAGCCTTGATTTGAACGACGCTTTCTGGCAAATTCCACTCGATGAGAAGAGGTCAAGGGATTAGACGGTTTTTCTGTGCATGGACTTCCTTTGTATCAATTCACAGCCATGCCATTTGGTCTCTGCAACGCACCACAAACCATGTGTCGTTTAATGCATCGTGTGATTCCCTATGAACTACACGCTCAAATCTTTGTCTAACTGAATGACCTGCTGATCACAAGCGCTAATTTGAGGAACACTTTCACCTGCTTAATACTGTGGCGGATTTACTTAAACGAGCCAACTTGACGATTAATTTCGACAAGAGCAAATTCTTCCTTAAGGAAATTAAGTATCTCGGGCACATTGTTGGCGACGATGAGAACGCAAACTAGGCAGCTACGTATGTGTGTTCATGGTTCGTGGTGTTATTAAAAATTGGAAAAATATTGTCAGCTATTTTGAGTCAGAAAATGCGATATCATCCGTTAAACACGCTAAATAAAAACCAATATAGGTTTGGCATTTTCCCTGGGGTTAGAAGTTCGAGCAGTTATATGTGACCAAGGTTCGAATAATTGTAGGGCTCTAAAAAATGTAGGCGTTACCGTTGACAATCCCATGTTGAAGTACAATAGCAAAAATGTTATTGTTGGAATATTCGACCATCCTCATCTTATTAAATCATTCCGCAATTGTTTATTAGCAACCGATGCCCAGTCAAGGGATGGCATTGCTCAAGGGAGCTTGCATTATGAACCGAATGTGTCCAAAATTAACTGACAAACACATAAATTCGAGTCATTTCGATAAAATGAAGGTGAAACTTGCGGCCCAAATATTTAGTCGAAGTGTAATGGCAGGAATAAAGACAACAGACGAGTTAAGCAAATTTACTAAAGGTATTTGAATTAGTATTGAGCATACACTTTTGAAAATTTTAATACACACAAGGTTTATTTATTTTTTAAGCTATAGTAAGAAGTAATATAAAATTACTATTTTGTGGATCTAATTATACGACCGAAAAATAGTCATTTTAATATTATCAAGAAAACCTTAAGATAATCTTATTTATCACTAAAGACCGGTCACAGGCCGTATAGTGATGGCAAAGCTCAAGCTGAACTATTTATTTACTCAAATAAAAATAGAAATTATGCATACTATAAATACAGTAATCCCTCGATTTACGTAACATCGAATTACGTAAATTCGATTTTACGTAAAACCCAAATTGTGTTTTTTCAAATTCCAATTACGTAAAAATTTCGATTTACGTAAAAAAGAGGAAACGTCCTAACAACATATAAAAACGAAACTAAGGTGAAATGCATCAAATTTGACATCTGTTAACATTTTTAGTTTTTTTACGAATACAAACAGTACTGTACATATAGCACGGGGATTTACACAATTAGTTTAAATATACCTGTTTAGTGAATAGATGTTGATTTTGTTTGGTAGTAGTACATAGTTAAAGTTCGTTTAGTTTGATTCAGATTGAATTTTTTTGTTAGTTTACTTTTTTGTTATCAAAATGTCATCAACTGCTAAGTTAAAACTAATAAAAAAAAACGTCAAGTTATTTCTTTGAAACAAAAAACAGAAATAATCAAGCGTTTCAAAAATGGAGCGACCTTAAGTAAAATTGCACATGAACTTGAGTTTGCTGTATCAACAATACAAACTATAATTGCTAATTCCGAGAAAATTACCATGCAATCTCAAGCAGCGTCAAGTTCAAGTGCTATAAATATTACCAAAATACGGAGTCCGTTGATGGAACGTATGGAGAAATTGCTGATGATTTGGATCGAAGACAAGACTGGAAGAAACATGCCATTAAGTAGCTTAGTTATACGTGGAAAAGCTGTAAGTTTACACGAAGATTTAAAAAAAAAAATGGGGAAAGCTCAAACGAGGAAACCTTTACAGCAAGTAAAGGGTGGCTGGAAAAATTTAAAAAAAGATACGAACTACATAACATTAAGGTTAGTGGAGAAGCAGCTAGTTCAGATCTCGCTGGAGCTAACGAATTTCGTAGCACTTTGAAAAAACTTATAGAAGAAGGCGACTACACCCCACAACAAGTATTTAATGTTGATGAAACGGGGTTATTCTGGAAAAGAATGCCTGAAAGGACCTTCATTGCACAGAGAGAAAAGACAGCGCCAGGATACAAAGTGTCAAAAGAACGCCTAACTCTTTTACTTGGAGGCAATGCATCTGGAGATTTCAAGATCAAACCTTTATTGATTTATCGATCAGAAAATCCAAGGGCCTTAAAAAACACGGCAAGATCCAGTTTAGACGTAATTTGGCGATCAAATTCTAAATCATGGATGACCGCCAAGCTTTTTCAAGATTGGTTTCAAAATCATTTTTGCCCGGCTGTCAAAGAATACTGTCGAAAGAAAAATATAGCCAACAAAATACTGTTACTTCTTGATAACGCGCCATCTCATCCACAGAATTTAAACGATCCATCAGGGGCTGTCACAGTTCAATACTTGCCCAAAAATACAACAGCACTGATCCAGCCTATGGATCAGGGAGTTATAGCCGCTTTCAAAGCCTATTATCTGAGGCGGACTTTTCGTGAACTGGTCCAAAAAGTAGATCAACCAGATCAGAATGTTTCAGTTCAGGAATTTTGGAAGCAGTATAACATTAAAAATGCTCTGGAAAACATTATTTCTTCATGGGAAGAAGTAAAACCAGAGACGATGAATAAAGTTTGGAGAAAGCTTTGGCTGGAATGTGTAGAAGATAATAACCCGGATAATTTAGCAATCGTTCAGAATGAAATTATCAAGTGCGCTCAACAACTAGGTTTTGAGGAAGTTACAAATGCTGATCTGATCGAGCTTCTGGAATCTCAAGAACCTGAATTAACAAACGACGATTTAATTGAGTTAGAAGGAAACAGCATTAGCAGTAGTGAAGACGAAATTGAAGAAGCTGTGGAAGTTCAACTGTCTAGCAAAATGTTAAACGAAGCACTAGAGCATATTGAGTCAGGATTGAAAATATTAACTTTAAATGATCCGGATGCAGAACGTAGCAGTAAAGTGTCACGAGGAGTTAATCATGCTATAAACTGCTACAAAGAGCTTTATGATGCTAAATCCAGAGAGCGGAAACAGCTTCGGATTGAACATTTTTTTAAAAATAAATCGGTAGAAATACCAACGGAGTAAATATAAATTACACTTATCACCGGTTGTTGTTAATACCTATTGAATTTGAACTAATTTTCCAATATGTCTGAACTTTTATTTTTAGTTAGTCCAATGAATTTCATGTGAATTTGATATGTGATATTTTTTTAAATTTTGTTTGAAAGTTAGGTTAGTAAAACTGAATAAATAAATTTTATAACGTGTTTAGTAATTAAAAAATATGTGCATATGTACATAATGAGTTAAATAAGAGTTTTTAATCTGAAAATCCTTTGGTTAGAGCGGAAATGTTTACATTGAGAAATAAAACCTTCAATTTTCCTCTATTTGGTACGTATATCCTGTTATTCATATGGATTTATATGAAAAAAAACCTCGATTTACGTAATTTCGATTTACGTATAGGTTTTCAGGTACCGATTCCTTACGTAAATCGAGGGATTACTGTACATACATACGCAAGTGTATGCATGTAGGCAGAATAATACAGTGGAATAAAATAGTTTGTTTTGATGTTTTATTTCACACACTTTCTTTAATCACACCATACATATTTACATTTGTATAAGCCACGGCTTGTATGAACATTGTTGTATATTATACAGTAGTGTTGGTTTTGCTTTATATACAACATATTGTCTTTCGTTCTTGTAGCTTAACATAATCTTGAAAGAGATGGCTTGCAAAAACGAAAAGTTCGACATTGTGTTAATGTGATGATTGTATAAAAATGATAAAACTCACAACCTGTAAAAAGAAATCTAAGATCCAAACCATGCGCAGTTTTAGTAGTTCCATTATTTGACGAATGTGTAGCGCCCTATTTTATAACTTCTTCTACTTGAGTTCTCTTATTATATGATTTATTTATGGTATGGAACAACTTTGAATGACATAGAACGACAAATACCCACGAACACACCATGAGCAGTTGTATTAAGTAAGTGTAAATGAAATCTTATAAAAGATCTGGTAAAAGGGTTGTAATTTAGATTTAACATTTTATTATACCTAGTGGAACGATATTTATTTTCTATTTTTCTAATAAGTTGTTAGTTATTACTTATTAGTATTAATTAATTTTGTGGAAATAATGTACAGTACTACAATACAATAATTCTTTAGCCGTCCTTGAAACTTTTCAATTTTTTGATAAACTAACTGAATGAACAAAAACTGATTTGTAACAAAATTCAATTTAATTCTAATTACAGAGAATTTTGATCTAGCGGAGAGTAATGTTGAAATGTACAAATTTTTGAGAAAAAACAAGTAATATATGATGGATCAAGTGATGTATTACAAATCATACAATTTATAATATGCTTCTATTACATAATGAATATTATGTACCCGAAGCAAATATCCCAACTAATCGAATTTTTAATTAGATATTATATGAAACATTATCCAAAATCGGTGAGAGGGAGTAAAAAAAACAATTAAAAATTTAAATAAAATCAATACTTTAATAAATAAGCTCTCCAATAAATCTTAAATTTATAATTTCTATGATTAAAATATCTGAATTTATTATTTTATAACAATGTAATCTTAAGGCACGTTTTTAATCATATTTGAGATATTATTATTAATTTTATTATTATTATTTTTTTTTTTAATGTAAAAATGTTTAACTTATTTGAATTGGAAAGCTTTTAGTATAAATAAAAAATTGCAATTAAATGCAACATTTAAATGAAATTTAATAATAATAGTGTGGAGTTTTAGACTTTTGCAGCGCCTTATCTCTCTTAAAACCTGTAAAATAAATTAGTTTTACGACAAGAAAATTGGAAATTTGTACGGATGCATTTGATTTTCCCATTTTATTTACTTGGATTATGTTTCAAAACGAAGGAATTCTCAATCATTTTACATTAAGATAAAGCTATGTTAGTTGTAATTAACTTTAGAGGTATCTGTTTTACAGCAACTTTGGACGTAACAAACATAGTTGTAGCATTTTTTTTTACATTTATAATAAATATTTAAAACTCATAATTTGCGATAACACACCTTAGAAACGTAAATCCCTTCGAATAATTCACACATTTTTAGTGTAATTATTTTTAAGTCCCTCTAATAACTGCTGGCAAAAAGTATCTGTAGCGGTCAGAATTATTCAGATTTACATAATTCTACACCGCACAACGCGTTCTCTTCAATTACCTTAGGCGACAATTACTATTATTGCAATTGTGCTAAACAACAAAATCATTCAATCTTATTGACTACACTGTCATCTTTATTCAGAATAATTATGTTTTGTGTCTCCACTTATCTTACAACAACAAAACATAATTGGATATTTTGTGCAGCGGACAAATGAAAGTCAAACAGGGTGACTCTATATAATTTGTGCACATTCATATTTGTATGCGTTGGGAAATAGGCAAAGCAGACAAATTGCATCACCCGTTTTCATATTACGCTCATTGGCTATGGCAATAAATAAAAAACGGATCAATCAAAAAAAAAAAAAAATGATCGGTCTTATAGGGAGAGAAAATAGTTAGTTAGTCGAAGCATCAAGTTGAAGCATCAAATCGAAGCATCAAGTTGATTGTGAAATTTATAATTTATTAAAAAAAAAACATTATATCGTCGCATCCAAATAAAAGTATTACAAAGTAAAATGTACTATTATTAAATTATGGTGAATTTGAACTCTACAACATCGACTTAGTATATGAAATTTTTTTTAGGAATATCAAACACCGCCTTCGACCTCAAAAATGAGATATTATACTGTTATTTTGAAATCAAGTAAATAAATTTCCATTTAAATCTAAAACAAAATAGTTTGAACTAGTTTAGCATGGATTATAAAGTTTATTGTGATACATATGATCGGCAAATTTTTCTGTGTTCAATATAATAAAGTGATATGTTCGGTTTTTTTAAATTTTCTTTGTATCTTAAACTTAACTTGTAATACTCTACTGTGCAATTAATCAAATGTATTGTTGTATAAAAGTATAATGTAATATTAATAGTTGGAAAAATAATAGGTAACATTTTGGCGCTAAAGTTTGACAGATAATTTTTGTTGGTTAAAAATTTAGTTTTCATTTTTCGTTCGAGCATGTAACATCATCATAAGTTGTTATGTGCAAAATGTCTACAAGAGCGCGAAAAATTGTTAAATTAGCTCAGGAAAAAATTAAGGAAAATTCCGGTAAGACTACAAACGATTTTTAGTAACAGAATAATCAAAAGGGTTTTCGATTTTTTTTTTTAGCAACTCAGCTTTTAGGCCAATGTGATAATGAAGTGGAAGATGGACATAACGGGACATTTGGACAGATTAATAAATCTGATATATCGGGATCAGGTATGAAATACAGACAGTTGAAAACTTTTAATGCGGCTTCACGATTTATTTTATTTTGGATAGATTTCAGTGACAGCGGCAGTGAATATCTGCCGGCAGACAATGAATTATCAGATTCAGATAGTGAAGTTCAGCCTTGCTCTGGTAAGTACTTTTGTTACAAAAAATATATTTATTTAACAGAATTATTTTTAAAAAACTTTTCTACAATTTGTCACAACACAAGCCTCACACCATGATTTAACACCGATTCGATCATCACGTGAATCATCACAAACCCCAGAAACGTTACGAACACCGCAGCCGTCAGAAACATCAGACCCTGAAAACCTAGCATGGAGCCCCATTACACCGAAAATTAACATTGCAGTTAATTCTCAAGAAAATACCATCCCAAGGCCTTTAGTAGTCAGAAAGCGCAAAAAACACCAGGAACTTTGGCAAACAGTTATGTCCAAAAACTCGTACAACAAGGGAATATCTTATATTAATTCAAAGGGTAAACAAATTAAGGGACGAGAAATGGGACCAGCTTGTGTAAATTGCACTATGAAATGCTCAGATAAAATAACGCAAACTGATAAGGAAACCAATTTCAAACAATTTTGGGATCTCGCTGATAGATATCGACAGTGGAATTTTATTGTTCACAATACGGAAGAAACGAAAAAAACTAGAGCCTTATTATCTCCAAAGATAAATCGTCAACCAAACCGAATTTTTTTTTTATCAATCTGAAATGAAGGCACAATAGAAGATAAGCATAGAGTAAGCTATGTTAAATTTTTTTTATTTTTTAATAATTTTTATTTTGTTTATAGGTGTGTAAGTTAATGTTTCTAAATACTTTGGCCATTAACAGCCAATGGATTACAACTGCTTATAAAAATAAATTGTCTGGCAATGGAATTTTAGAATATAACCAGCGAGGAACCCATCAAAGGCAGACAAATCCTGTTAAATTGGCTATGTTTGATGCAGTATGTGAACATATAAAATCGTTTCCTACCATTGATTCGCATTATTGTCGAAGCAACAGCTCTAAAAAATACCTGCCCAGTGATTTAAATATTGCCAGAATGTATCGATTGTTCAAAGAAAAAATGAATGAAGCATCTATTTCGCACGATGTAACTGAACGCCAATACCGTGATATATTCAATGAAAATTATAATTTAGGATTCCATGTTCCAAAAAAGGACCATTGTGATGTTTGTGTTACATTCGACAATTTAACAAAGGAAGATCAAAATAAACAGGAATCGACACAACAACAGCACCTTTATAATAAAACTGAAGCTCGACGGCTTAAAGACCTAGATAAACTTGAGGCGCAGCAAAATTCTGAAATAACCGTTGCGATCTTCGATTTTCAAAAACTATTGATTTTACCGCAGTCTACAGCATCAATTTTTTATTACAAAAGAAAATATTTTGTCTATAATTTTACCGTTTACTGTTTGAATGACAGTATTGGTTATTGTTTTGTTTGGCACGAAACCATTGCTAAGCGCGGAGGAGTTGAGGTTGCTAGTTGTCTACGCAAATTCTTTGAATTTTATCCTAATTGCAAAGAATTTCGGTTTTGGTCCGATAATTGCGGTGGTCAAAATAAAAATAAAGTTCTCTATACATTTTACGCATGGGCCTCCAAAAAATATAATATAAATATTTCACACAGATATTTTGAAAAGGGTCATACCCAAAATGAGGGTGATAGTATTCACTCTTGTATCGAAAGAATGGCTAGACGCCAAGAGATATTTACACCAGATCAATGGTATCAGTTGATTAAATGCGCAAAGGTAAAACCACCGCATTACGTTGTTACCGAAATGAACCAAAACGATTTTTTGGACTATAAAACTCCATCAATGGATTTTAATTTTCAGAAAAATGATTCAAATGAAATATTTTATACAACTAAAACAAAAGAAATATTTATCGATCATGGCAATTCGAACATTTTGAAGTATAAGTACAATTTCCAGGAAAATTTTAAAACGATTACTCTAATAAGGGAAACTGAACGAAAGTCAAGAGGTCGGAAACCAATCAAAAACAACATTACTTTAAATTTTGAATTGATTCCAGTTTACAAAGAACCCCTGAAAATCAGCGAAGCGAAATACAAAGACTTAATGCATTTGTGCAATAAGAATTGTATAAATTCAACATACCACGACTTCTATAAAAATATTCCCTACGCAGCCACTGGCTTAAATAATTTAGAAAGTCCTTCAGAAGAAGAAGAATTTCTATAACAACAAGAATTAAATTAATATTTATTTTTATATTTAATTTT